>CAUYUJ010017937.1:819423-858227 GCA_963575745.1 Prorocentrum cordatum
GCGGGAGCTTCGTCTGTGAGTAAATTGCGAGGAAGTCTCAGGCGGGGGCCCCCTCCCGATGGGGCCCGCAGATCATGTTACTAATCCGAGCGGGCCATCGGAATCCTGTAACTGTCGTCACTTTTGGCCTCTTCAACCTTCAGTATATGGTGGAAGTCTCAGGCGGGAGCTTCGTCTGTGAGTGAATTGCGAGGAAATCTCAGGCGGGAGTTCCCTCCCTATGGGTCCAGCAGCTCACGTTACTAATCAAAACGGGTCATCGGGATCTTGTAACTGTCGTCATTTTTGGCCTCGCCAAGTTTAAGTATGGCGGAAGTCTGATGCGGGAGCCTCGCTTGTGAGTGAATTGTGGGGAAATCTTAGGCGGGAGTTCCCTCCATATGGGGCCCGCAGCTCACGTTACTAATCCGAGCGGGTCATCGGGATCCTGTAATTGTCGTCACGCTTGGGTTCTTCAATCTTGAATATGGCGGAAATCTCCGTCGGGAGCCTCGTCTGTGAGCGAATTGCGAGGAAATGAAATCCCGGGCGGGGGCCCCCTCCCCATGGTTCCCGCAGCTCATGTTATTGATCCGAGCGGGCCATCGGAATCCTGTATCTGTCGTCATGTTTGGCCTTTCCAAGTTTACGTACGCCGGCAGTCTGATGCGGGGGGCCTCGTTTGCGAGTGAACTGCGAGGAAATATCCGGCGGGAGTTCCTTCCAGTTGGGGCCCGCAGCTCATGTTACTAATCCGAGCAGGTCATCGGAATCCTGTAAGTGTCACCAGGCGGGGTTGTCCCAACGGCTGCGCGATGCGGCCATTCGAGATTGCGCCCGTGCTGGCTGAGGCGGCGACGGCGCCGAGGAAAACCGACGCGCGCGTTCCTGCCAGGAGGAAGAATATGTGCACGAGGAGAACAGGCGGGGCGGAGATGAGCGAGGGGAGAAGGAGGGGAGGTGAAGGAGGAGGAAGGAAAGGACGAAGAGGAGGAAGGATAAGAGGAGGAGGGGAAGGGAGAGGGGGAGGAGGACGAGGCGGAGGACGAGGAAGAAGAGGAGGAGAAGGAGGAGGCGGACGAGCAAGAGGATAAGAAACGCAACGAACAGGACGAGACTGTACAGGAGGAGGACAAGGATGAAAAGGAGAAAGAAAGGAGGAAGAGGAGGAGGGCGCAGAGGGCGGAAGGATGGCCTCCGCCAGTCGAAGAAGAAAAGGGCGAGGGACAAACTAAATATATGTTCGTGCAGGCCCTACCGTCGGAGTATTGTTTTGATGTTCTTCTAAGGGGGCCCGGCCGAGCGGCTGCAGGCTGCGTCCAGCTCGCCCGCCCTCCTGACTTCTCGGGAGGCCCCTGAAGCAGGGCACTGCTGACCAGGACTTCGAACATTTCACCTGGAGGGAACGAAGGATGGATCCTGTTTCGACCCGCCTCCCCCCCTTGCCCCCTCTCGCCTCTTGACAATCACCCAATATGAATACCACTCTCCGCGCTCCCTTGAAGATGGCCGGGAGACGCCCGCCTCCCTCCGCGCATTGTCTTACTTAGGATTCGTTATTTGATTTGTATATCGGCAAATGTGTCAAAACGGTGTTGCCGCTGCAGCGTGGGCATCATGTTAGGATCGGCCATTTGCTACCATCGTTCAGAAAAGGCGCTCTCGCCCCAGCGCGGGCCACGAATGTGCATCCGAGTGATTGTTTGTCCTTGTCGCCCCGCTCCTCTCATTTGTCACTCCTCATCCTCCTCCTCGTCCTCCTGCTCATCCTTCTGCTCATTCGCCACCTCCTCCTCCTCCTCCTCTAACGTGCGTTGTCTCAATTCTCCGATTGCGCATGACGTGCATTGCCCAGGTCCGCTATGGCACGCGTCGGCGGACAGAGGAAAAAACAGCAGAGGAAATGAATCGGCGAGATGGGATGTTCGATATGGCGACATAGCACTAGCCTGCTTGTTCTCCTCCCGCGCCTCGGCCCTCTCCCCTCCCCCCTCTGGGCGAGCAGTGACAACAGGAGGGGAGGGACGACATCGAAGAGAAGGAGGACCGAGGAAAGAGACGGACACGGGAAGAGGGAAGCGGGAGAGGGGAGAATGCAAGAGGGAGGAGACGGGGACGGGAGGGGAAAGCAGCGTTGAGGGCAGAGCAGAGGGAGGAAGGAGGGCTTCTGTTTGGAGCGCTCAGAGTCGTAGCACATGCTTGCGCTTGGCAGACTGCCCCAGTCGAGGTACCACACGCTCTGACAGCCCCACCCTGCTTCACAGGGAAGGCTTTCGTACCATACGATCTTTACCCACAAAGTGGCATTGCCGCAGTTCGAACAGTGAGGCGCGGAATCCTGCCTAGGTCCATTCGGAATCACCATGTATGGAAGAGATCGGGGGGTCTCTGAATGGGAACTCGTTTGTGGCAGTCCCTCAAGGCTAGAAATTCGAGGCATGCGGTGGCATGCGCAAGAGCAATGATAAGCTTGTAGGCCATATACGTCACACCACGTTGTTCAATAAGCACCCCCCCCCCCACCCGCCCACCCCCACCCCACACCATGCCACTCCGCCCGACGGACCGTCCTGACCCCTCCCCCCGCGTACAGAATTCACCCCCGAACGCGATCCTCCCCACCCACCCACGCCACGCGAAGGACAGCCAACTCTTACCCCGCCCACCCCCACCCGCCCACCCCACGCACACACCCACACACACACACACACACACACACACACACACACGCGCGCGCGCGCGTATACACACACCACACACACACACACACGCACGCACGCACGCACGCACGCACGCAGATACACACACGCACACGCGCGCGCGCACGCACGCACGCACGCACGCTGATTGAGCAACTCGGAGTATACCGTATACGCATTTCCACTGAACACCATGATTTTGCAGGTCGGAGCTTGGGACTAGGGACGAATACTACAAGTTTCTTCTGGTTGGGTACTGGCCCTCCAGGGTGCATAAAGGGGGCCGATGATAGCCTGGTAGCGGAGTTTGCGAGTGGTTCCCGCGTGCCTCGGTTGGCGCAATGACGTCCATGGCAGCACAGTGCATGTGGACAGGCGGAGGGCAGGACACCAACCGCACCCTGGCAGGATAGGGCAATCGCACATGAATGCAGCACGCCATACATAACAAGGTAGCCTTGAACAGATAAAGTTACGGGAAGGTGTAAGAGGAAGGAGGTGATGGAAGATGAAGAGGAGAGGGGACGAGGAGGATGAGGCAGAGAAGAATGGGGATAATGAAGAGTAGTGGCAGGAGGGGGGAGGGGGAACGGGAGAAGGAGGAGGAGGAGGGCGACGACGACGACGACGAGAAGGAGGGGGCACAGGAACGGAGCAGGGGAGGTGGAGGTGGACGGGGAGGCGGAGGGGAGGGGGGCAGGAGGAGGGACGATGGAGGAGGGAGGAGGACTGAGGACAAGGGGGGAGTAGAAGTGAGAGGAAGGAGGACGGACGACGGAGGACGGAGGATGGAGGATGGAGGACGGAGGACGAATGAGGGAGAAGGTTGGAGGGAGCAGGGAGGAGGGAGGAAGGACGAGGGAGCAGGGAGCAGGGGGGAGGAGGAGGTGCAGGAGGTAGGGGAGGGAGGAAGGATGCGGATGGTGAGGGGGATTTGCCCCCCTCGCGCCCTAAAAGGAAGTGGCCGCGAGATGCGCGGAAGACCCCGAGGCCCTGTGGCTACACGACATGGAGCTGAGGACGGCCGATGGTTCCTTCACCATCGGTATGTGTGTCGTTGTCTTTCTCTCTCTCTCTCTCTCACTCTCCCTCTCTCTCTCGTTCTCGCTCTCCTCTCTCTCTGCCAATCTTCTCCTCGATGACCCAGACTTCCGCTCCCTGGATCTCCCCCTCCACCTCCCCTCCTCCACTCTCCTCCCCCTTGACCTCCCCCAGGGGTCGCGGAGACGCGCACAGTTCATGCAGAGCGTACGCGCAAGCAGAGGTAGGAACATCGGGGGCGCCCAATGTTACACAGAGGCAGAGGGGGTGGGCTGGCAGCTGTGCCACGGCAGCCCCCCCCCCCGCAGGGACTCTGACTTGGACGCCATCTGCACTGGTCTCAGCGGCTGCGGATTGTGACGGGCAGCCACCGATCGCCAGCCTCTGGCGAAGAACTTGGGCGTTCGGCGGAGGTCATTCAGATGGAGAAGGGAGGCAACAGGCATACGACTAGCATCACGTATCGCTTAGACCACCCTTCGGGTGATAAGGAGCTTGTGGGAATGGCATCATATGTGGCGTGCGTTGGACGCGCAAGTCAACCCACGAGTGGACACATCGGGCACCAAACACGGTTTACCCATTTGTACATCATACTACGTGTGCGTGTGCATGCTAGGCATTTCCATGTCTAGCCCTACTTACCTATACGACCACGCTTCGGGTGATACGGAGGTTGTGGCGGGGGGCAAATGATGACAATTGCGATGATTGTGGTGGTGACGATGCTGGTGATGCGCTCACGAGTTGGCGACGACGCATGATGCCGACGATGCTGGTGATGAGCAGGGCATCCCAAAGGGGCAGCACGCAGCAGTAGCAGTGAATCACGGAACCTCGGCTGGCAGAATTTGCCCAATCGGTGGCAGCAAAGCAGACGCCAACGACACGACATTCCCGCGATGGCGCACTCACAATCACCGCCGCCTTCGCAGGCAAATGAATTCAATGCCACCTTGATTGCTGGAGGTGGCATTCGTTTGCCCGCGACCCCTGTGGCGCGCCAGGTGGCCGAAGACATTTTCGAACAGCGGCGGGCGACCTCTGTAACGCACTCTCACTATCAATCGGTCGCACTATCCACCCCGCTTTTGATGCCAGTGCGTACAGCGACCTCACGATCCGTCGAGCCTGGGATCTACCCATCGACCTCATGATTGATGACTATGTGGGGAGCCCTTGGGGCAAATAAATAGCACCGTGAGGGGGTCTTTGGGATAAGTAATTGACATCGGCCTCCATATCGACCTGTCGGTGTCATTGTCGATCTCACTATCTATCTTACTATCACCCGATTTCACTATCCAGCGATATCGCTACGTAGCGATCATTTTACTCATCGATCCCAATATTGGTCGATCGATTTTACTATCAGCCTCTTCATCGATCTTACCATCGATCTCATTCACGATCGGCCGAACGATCGATCTCACCATCGATATCACTCTCTATCTACCTATTGATCTCACCATCGACCTCACTCTTGATCCCATTACGATTTCGCGATCGACATCCATATCGATCCCACTGTCGATCTCAATATCCATTTGACTCAATCGATCTCATAATCGATCTCACTATCTATCTCACTGTCGATCACGATCGACCTCACGGGAGACCACGGGACACCGTGGGACACCGCGCCACGGGACACCCGCGGGACACCCCCGCGGCCACCGCAATCCAGTTGGAGGAGGAGAGGCATTGAGCCCGGTTTCCCCCGAGGGGCACCCGAGGGGCACCAACGGGGGCACCACCGGGACACCATGCAGACACCACCGGGACACCATCGGGGCACCATCGGGACACCGATCGGGACACCAATCGGGACACCACCGGGACACCATATGGGGACACCATCGACACACCATCAGGTCACCATCGGGACACCAATCGGGACACCGCGGGACAGCACAGGACACCATGGGACACCACAAGACACCACGGCAGGACACCCCGCGGCCACCGCCCGCCACGCGGCCGGCGGGTGGGGGCGGACTTCTGTATTCGCCGCGCCCTAGCCAGAAGAGGGTTCAGTCCTCTCGCCCGCCCACGCAGCTTCGCTTCGCCCGCACGCACGGCACGAACCCGAAACCGAAACCGATTTTCCGGTGGGGAAGAGGGGGGAGGGGGGAGAGAGGGGGGGGGGAACCAGCATCTGACTCAATCGATCTCACTATCGATCGCACTCAACGGGACGCCACGGGACACCACGGGACACCACGGGACACTTGTCGATCTCACTATCGATCTCACTCAACGGGACACCACGGGACACCACGGGACACCGCGGGACACCGCGAGCCACCGCCAGACGAACGGACGGACGGGCGGGCGGGGGAGAATCATGTGTCTTGATTTCGCCCTAGCAACGGCGGACACCACGGGACACCGCGAGCCACCGCCGGACGGGCGGGCGGGCGGGGGAGAATCATTTGTCTTGACTTCGCTTTAGCAACGGC
This sequence comes from Prorocentrum cordatum, assembly GCA_963575745.1. Classification (NCBI taxonomy): domain Eukaryota; class Dinophyceae; order Prorocentrales; family Prorocentraceae; genus Prorocentrum; species Prorocentrum cordatum. The sequence continues at coordinate 825,605 of CAUYUJ010017937.1, forward strand.
GGGTTTATTCCTCTCGCGCGCCCACGCAGCTTCGCCTCGCCCACACGCACGACACGAACGAAACGAAACGATTTCCCAGTTGAGGGTCTCCGTTCCACTGCGATCTCACCCCCCCTAACCTCCGACTGATCTTTGGTTATTTAATCGCTTCGCTCATTCCGCCGGCCCATTCAGTCTGGGAGGCATCGCGCTCTGGGCGGCGTGCGGAAGCCATTGTGTGAGAGGGCGCGGTGGTGAGAAGAACAGCTCACCCCACCAGGCTTTCCGGGCTTTCCGGCGTAAGGAGGGCTTCTTCGCGGCATTTGTGAACGCTCCTGGACAGTGCTTTTTGGGCAGGTTCTTGACGCTTGTTGCAAGTCTGTAGGGGCCCCGTTGGGAGTCTACCGAAAGGAGAGCACATTGTAGCATCGCTTGCACTTGCTTGCGTGCTCGGGGGGGCATTTGGGGGGCCTCCTGGGGCCGCTTGGGGGACTCTTGGGGGCCTCCTGAGGGCCTCGTGGGGGCCTCTTGGGGCCTCTTAGGGGCCTCTTGGGGCCTCGTGGGGGCTTCTTAGGGCCGAGGGCTCGAAATGTTGTTTCGTGTTCCCTCTCTGGGGCCCCTTTGGGGGCGTTCTTGGGGCCCTCTTGGACCGTCTTGGAGGCTTCTTGGGCCGTCTTCGAGCCCTCTTGGGCCATCTTGGGGCCCTCTTGGGGGCCTCTTGGGCCCTCTTGGGGCGATCTTGGGGGCCTCTTGGGCCGTCTTGGGGCGTCGGGAAGCCGAAAAGGTGGAAGCTCCAAAATGTTTCAAAAACCTAAGGAAAAACAATGAATTTTGCCTCTTGGGAGTGCTCTTGGAGGCCTCTTGGAGCGTCTGGGGGCTATCTAGGGCGTCTTGGAGCGATCTTGTGGCATGTCGGACCCCTCGTGTACCATCTTGGGGGCCTCTTGGGGCCTCTTGGCCTTGCTTGGGGCTCTCGGGGACGTCTCGGAGCCCTGTGGGTGCGCTCATGGAGCGCTCTGGTGGCTTCGCCCGGGGATCAGCCGAGGATCGCCCGGGGTACTTTTCGTCCGGGGACCCCCAGGGGCCGCCCCGCGCGCGCGAAGTAGAAGTATTATTTAGCAGTTACCGGAGATCTTAGCACGCCTCTGGCCCGTTGGGCCGGCGAATACATATGCGTATCGCTTCCATACAGACATCCCAACCTACCCATCTACAGCATTGTCAAATCATCATGTTCCGATCAGTACCGCGACCTCTTTACTTATCTTACTGATCGATTTGCTGATCTGATTATTGATATGTCGACACAGCCATTCAAGTAACCAGCGGGGCAACCTCCTCCTCCCTCTCCTCCTCCTCCTCCTCCTCCTCCTCCTCCTCCTCCTCCTCCTCCTCCTCCTCCTCCTCCTCCCCCTCCTCACCGAGCCTCGATCCTCGAGCCTTGATCCCTCGGACGCGCGGCTTGCTGAGGCGAGGGCGTGCGCCAGAACGGCGGGCAGCTGACCGCCCTGGACGGGGGGGGCAGCCCGTCTCGGCTCGCCGCCATTCGCAGTCGGGCGAGATGATCGAGGATGGCGACGACGAGGAGAAGGGGGAGGAGGAGAAGGAGGCTCAGGAGTGATAAGAAGCCGTTGCCCGATCGGGGTGGGGCGCTGCCACAGGGGCTGCAGTGGGGGGGAGATGCCCCCAGACTCCCCCTGCTTCAGGCATGCATGACTTGGCCGTCTCGGGTGACTCACATGGCGAGTGGCGAAGGTGGAGGATCAGGACTGATGCACATAAGTACTTGTACATGAATGTCCCTCGGCTTCGAGGGTATGCGCTGCGCGAGCGTTCGTGACCCGGGGCTTGCCTCGCGGGCCTGGGGGGCCGTGTTCATGTGCGTGGTTGGGCGCGTACGTCCTTTGTGGGGTCCTTAGAGACTGAGGTATTCGGGACAGCCGTGCTCTGCTCGATCGGCCTTCCTCCGAGCCGAGCACCGGGAGCCGGCGACGGGGATTCGAGGATAGGGGATCGGACTGTTTGGGGGCGTTTGGCCTTGTTCGGGCCTCCCGAGGCCTCCCAGGGGGAGCAGGAGGAGCAGGAGAAGGTGTAGGAGAAGGGCGGAGGCAAAAAGGAGGAGGGAGAATGGAAGAGGGGGATAGATGACGGACGGATGGCAGCAGGAGGGCTGAGGAGGAAGGTCAGATGTGAACGCCCCACGCTGCTCTTCAAACTCCTGCTCATTTCCTCCTTTGTGCATTTGCCCCTCCCTCGTCTACTCCAGATTGTGCTCCTGCTTCGGTGTTCCATGTTCCTCCTCAGCCTTCTGAACATTATCCGCGTCCCCGCGCCATCCCTCTGTTGCTACTCCTCCACTTTCTCACCATCCCGCACTGTTTTCCAAGAGCATTCTAGTGGCCTGGTGGCGACGACTGGTTTGAGGATAGAGCGGGCTGGCGTGGCGCGTGCAAGGGAAAGGGAGGAGCAGTAAACGCTTCTCTCCTGCTCGTGCTTCTTCCCATGGCGTTCATACTGCTATTGTTCATGATTCGGGTAAGAACTCCGAGAGCCTTCTAGCCAGCATTACTGGGGAAGGCCATCTGCAAAGCGAGGAACCCGTGCTGCGGATCTCTCTATCCCTCCGGGGCACCACTCCGTCGTCCTCTCCTCGTGGTGACTGGCATGATCATGATCTCGCTCAGCATCATCCTTCTCCGTCTGGTCCAGGTCCTCGTTCTCCTCACGATGGCGCTGCTTCTCCTCCTTGGGTTCATCATGCTCCTGCTCGTCTGCCTGCTCCTGCGCCTCCTGCTACGCCGCCCCACCCCTGCGGCCGAGACCTTGCCACTGCGCCGATGTGCAGCAGTCGCAGCAGCAGCAGCGGCGGCGGAGACGCCACCGCAGAAGAAGAATCCAGATATTCTTCAGCCTCCTCTTTTCCCCTCGCCCCTGCAACATCAGCAGGCACCACCCCGAGGGAGTGTGCTCCTCTTTCTCGTCCACCGCCTCGTGCTCCTGCTGATCCTGTTTGCGCTCCTCGCGGTGTTGCTCCCCCCCCCCCTGTTTCCCCCTGGTCCACGGTGTGCCCATGTTTTGCCGGAGAGGAGGAGAGAGGAGAAGGAGGAAGAGGCGGAGGAGGAGAGGAGAAGGGAGGAGGGAGGCGGCGAATGGGGTGGCCGCAGGACTTGTCCCACAATTCCATCGCGGACGAGGGGGTGCAGAAGCTGGTGACCGCCCTTGCGCGAGGCCCCGGAAGCGAAGAAGTGGCCCTGGAAGTGGCGGGGGCGGGGATACAGCCAAGGCGCTGAAAGAAGGACCGTTCGGGCTCAGGAGGGTCTCTGGTCTTCGGGCCGTTCCTTCGATCCGCGTCGAGGAACCTATTCGTGGCCGCGGCACGCCGTGCTCACAGAAGCTCAGAATTCCTCCGGGCAGCACAACGACGGTAGCGTGGAGAGCAGGGTGGGGGGGAAGGGCAGGGGAGAGAGGGAAGGGGATAGGGCGGAGGGGGGGCGGTGGAGGGTAGAGAGAGGGAAAACGATGATGTTGACTGCCCATGTCAAAGGGTCTCACAGCGTGTCAAGGCGGCAGTCATTGTAGGTGTCTTCCATGTTAGCGCGAACGGGTCCGCGCTGGGATGGCCGCTGTCGTTAGAGTTGTTTCGGGATTGTCTGCCATACGCGATCTAAGCAAGTGGAGGATGGTGGGATCAGGGAAGCCCACTATCCACATAAGCGTATGGTGCATCTGCGTACGCAGGCCATTGACCTTCAGCACAATGTTGCTATACATGCTGACTAGTTGCTTGCTGAGGCGAGTCGCCACCACGTGCAGTTGAGATTGTCAAGAGCAGATGAGTTCCCAAGCTGATGTCAGAGCGTTCTGGTAGCTCTGCCGCCTCGGTGACCTCTGCTATCTCGGAGGAGGCTTCGACCCTCTTGGTGCAGGGACGGCCACGTGCCATCTCAAGCCAGTGGCCGGGGGAAGACCAGGTTGATGTTGACTACAGTCAGCGCGCCTAGTAAGGACGCGCGCCTTCATCTAGGATACCCTTGCGTCCTTGCCTCTGTGGCCCGTCCTTTGCCGTTTTCACTGGTCGCCACCGCCCAAACAAATCCCAACTTCAGCCTCCAAGGGTCTTGCGTCCTTACCACGCGTCCTTAATATACGTTTTGACTGTACGCATGGAGGGTGTTGCACAGCATCGCCCTGCTTGCTACCGAATACCCGGAGTCAAAGTTCGCCGCGCCGAGCGCGGTGTGACACGCAGGCGCTCATGAGGGCATGCAAGCGCAGACGATCGAGAAGACAGAGCAGTGCGTGATCGTGGAGAGATTCGACCAACCAGTGAAACCCGACATAATCCGTGCCCTCCCCTGACCTCCGACAACGTGTTTTTGTTGAAGTCTTGGGCGCCATCCTCCCCCTTCCCTGGGGCTGGTTTTCTCGTCCTGGATCGCTTTCCGATTGTCACGGGGCTTCCAGAGGCAGAAAAACACGCAGATTAAGAAAAGCACGATTTCGGAGCCCAGACACTGCCCCAACAGGCCGAAATTTGTAAACGAGATTCCCCTCCGATCTTTCCAAAGACGTCGGATTGCTGCGCCCTTTCCGCGAAAGTCATCTACACATTACCATGCATGGCCAGGGACATCCTAGGCCATAGGACGGTGTAAAGACTCTCCTGGCCTCGGCCAGGAGGGTGTATACACTACTGTGGGGGCGTTCTTGAAGGAATGGTCCCAGGAGGTTTCAGCCCCTGAAGGGTTCCTTAGCTGACGAGGGTGACTGCTTTATCCACGGTCAAGCTTTCATGGTTGTTCCACCAGCTTTCAGACCCCGGTTACCTCATCCAAGGAGGAGGAGGAGGAGGAGACGGAAGAGGAGGAAGAGGAGGAGGAGGAGGAGGGAAGAGGAGGAAGAAGAGGAGAAGAAGAAGGAGGAGGCGGAGGGAGGGGAAGTGGGAGGAGGAGGAGGAGGAGGAGAACGAGGAGGGGGAGGAGGAGAAGGAGGAGGAGGCGAAGGAGGAGGAGGGGGAGGAGGGGGGAGGAGGAGGAGGAGAAGAAGAACGAGGAGGGGGAGGAGGAGGAGGGGGAGTAGGAGGAGGAGGAGGAGCAGAAGGAGGTTCTTCGTCCAGTGCCCTCTCCGTATGCGAGGGCCCAGTGCGGCCTCGGAGGGTGCCCTCTCCCTTTCCGCACCCCGCTGGCACCATCTCTCGAGCGCCCGTCCCCAGAGGCGCGTGCCCGCGGCTGCAGGACTCGCGGGGCGGGAGCCAAGGGGGGGGGCACCTGTGGCGGCCGCCGCCGCCGTCACTGCTCTCGCCGCCGCCGCCGCCGCCGACGCCGACGACGACGACGACAACGACGACGACGACGACGACGCCGACGACGACGACGACGACGACATGACGACGCCGACGCCGACGACGACGCCGCCGCCGCCATCCTCGTCGTCGTCGCTTCTGTCGCGCAGTCGCAGCCGCGCGGCGGCTGTGCGGCTCTCTGCGCGCCCGTCTCGAGCTGGCTTGGACTCCTCCTCCTCCTCCTCCTCCTCCTCCTCCTCCTCCTCCTCCCCCCCCTCCTCCTTCCCCCCCCTCCCTCCTCCTCCTCCTCCTCCTCCTCCTCCTCCTCCTCCTCCTCCTCGTCTTCCTCCTCCTCCTCCTCCTCCTCCTCCTCCTTCTCCTCCTCCTCATCCTCCTCCTCCTCCTCCTCCTCCCCTCTCCTCTGAGCTGGCGCGTGGCCTCCCTGCTCCCCACTCGTCGGTTTTGCCAGGTCGGCACCTGGCCAGGGCGTATTTTCCCACTCCACCGGTCTGTCCCGCCGGTCTCCAATGCGATGGGGCCCGGCCCCGACGGTGCGTGCCGTTTCGATGTCGCGGCCGAGATCCCAGTCGAGCCAATTTCGGGGGCGGAAAAGAGGAGGGTGATGACTAGGGGGGGTGGATATCACGGCGGGGGCCATGATATCTCCCCAGATCTCAGGGCGCCCCGTCTTGTTTCATTACGTCCCTGGCCCCCCTGCTGGGCCGCGCACATGCCGCCGGTCATGATTTGCACCCCCCCTCTTGGACACCGCCCTCTTGGCCGCTCCCGATTCGATGTTGCGGCCGAGATCCCAGTCGATGCAATTCGATGTCCGGGTCGAGCCAGTTCGACTCCAGCATTCGATGCAAGGGTCGCCCACCCAGCCAGCGCGGCGGCAGGACCTGTGGCTGGACGGGAATGCCATCGGCCCGCTGGGCGAGCGCATGCTGGCAGACGGGTTGGGCGCGCTGCGGCGAGGGCTGAAGGTGCCCCCCTCCCGAAGGGCGCGATGAGAGTTGGTCGCGGGTCAGGTCGCCGCGAGCGCTCTGAGAGCGCCGCTGGGTACCCGCTACCGCTGTCAGGAGCTTGCCAGATAGCGGATCTCCGTGCGCATTGCGATGATTTCGCTGGATCGACGCGCCCCCCCCCCCCAAAAGCTGCAAAGCTGCGAGGGTTTCGTTGTCTATCTGGGCACACAGGGCGCGCGCAAGTCGGGTCGGAGCTCGCTCAGCGCTTGGCGATGTTGGCAGCTCGATCTGGCCACGGAGCCCAGACCCTAACCCAAACAGTTTTCTGGCGATTGCTAGGGGGGCAGCTCGTTCTTAGGAGAGCAGGGTGTTGGTCGTGTCTGCGCAGGTGCGACAGGCGCAGAAGTCGGCACACGCGCCCTCAAGAGCAGGATAGATCTTAAGTAGATATGAGCTTGGGTCTATAATGTCTAGGAATAACATCTGGGGTTCATAGTGTTTCCCCTGGAGCATTATATCCCTGGGGTTCTAATTTGCATTGAATACTGATTGGGGTCCATAATGTCCCCCCCGTAACATTACCAACCTGGGTTTATAATGTGTTGGGGCACCTTGCTTCGGAACCCCAAAACCATGAATTGGGGTCTACTCTGTTGGAATGAGAGTAATGAGTCTTTACCCCCAGCCTCCCCTCACCAGGATGAGATTTAGTATGTTCGAATATTCACCCTGGTTGATTATTCCCTGGACATTATAAATTGGAGCGCACTGTTCCCGAAAGATGATAATCGAGCGGGGTGTCGGATTGGTTTACTTGTTATTCTTTCCCCCAACCCAGGTGCCTCCCAAGGAGAGCATTAACCACGGCTTATCAGGATGAGATTATGAACGTAGGGCTTCATTCTGGAAATAATGTAATAGAGCTGAGGGGGGGACCAACACCTCCGCCACGATATAGTGAATTGAGGTTCATCATCGAATGACAGTAGACCGAGGTTTAATATTCTTAGAGAATGACACAGGGCCGACGAGGATGTCAGCCCTGACCTCCTCAAGAGCCACCTGCTGCAAACACATGCAAGCTCGGGCTGCAGGGTCGTTACTAGGCCGAGGGGGATCAGGAAGAGAAAGAGAGACAGGAGGAGGAGGAGGAGGAGGAGAAGTAGCAGGATGAGGAGTAGGATTAAGTCGGGCCTGTCCCTCTACAGGGGGAATATTCAAAAATAGTAGAAAAATAGTCTGGGGACTATTTTTTGAGTATTTTGGAGCATCGTTTGAACATGTTTGGCGTATGTTTCATTTGTCGTCCAAAATCCCCCTGTAGGGGGACACGCCCGACTTAAGAGTAGGAGGAGGGCCTCTGGTGGGTCCGACAACCACGACACGTTCGAGATACGTGGCGGCCGCGTGCCAGCTGGCGCTCCGGATCCTCCGCTGGAGACGTCGTGTGGAAGCGGGCATTCTCCTCCCACTCGACATCGAGGGATCGCCTCGGGACCTTCCATCGGCACGAACGGAATGGGTACGAAAAGAACGGGTACGGTGACCAACAGCAGTTCCTGTTCATTTTGAACAGGACTCGCTGTCCGCGCCGCCGCGGCCTGTCTCCATTTGAGACAGAAGGCCGCTTGCCCAACAGCGGCCGCTGTTGGTTTGGGACAACATGTGTTGTTGGGTATTGTACCCATTCTTTCCGTACCCATTTCGGGCGTCCAAATTCCAGTGGGACCACTCCAGGGTTGGGGCGTTCCACCAAGTTGTGCGCGGGAGGGGCCCTGTCCCCGGCACTCACTGCCAGTTATGGACCTCTGGGGAGGCAGCCTGGGCTCGCCTGTCAGCACAGAACCGTCGCAAGGGCATGGCGGCTGTAGAGGGACGCCAGCTTTCTCATCGGAGGGGCCATCAGAAGGTTGTATCGATACGAAGCCTGCTCTTACTTGCTTCGGCCGCGCTGTCAGTTCCTCCTCTTCCTTCAAAATCATCGACATCATCGGCAACATCATCAACATCAAAAGTATCAGCATCAGCATCAGCATCAGCATCGTCATCAACCTCCTGATCATCATCATCACCATCATCATCATAATCAGCATCATTGTCATGATCATCATCAGCATCATCAGCATTATCATTCGCATCTTCATCTTGAACTTCACCATACCTCATCATCGTCGTCGTCATCGCCATCGCCATCGTCATCGTCATCATGTTTGTGCTTCTCGGTAACGTTGATCAGCGCATGTCGCGCACATCCTACCCTGTTCACTGCCACTGCGGCCCATTATGTCATCTGCATTCGCTGCCGTCGCGGATTGCGCTACGGCGGGACGACGACGACGACGAGGTGAGGCGAGGCGAGGCGAGGCGAGGTGAGGCGAGGCGACGGCAGCAGCGGCGGCGGCAGGGTCTTTCGACTCTTGGCGGACACATCGCATGACGGAGGCCGACGGAGGGCAAGCGATCCGTGGAGACCCGAAGGAACAAGGGGGGCAGTTTCGGACAAAGAAGAAACCGCCGTCTTGATCAGATTGATTCGGGATGCCCCCGCCGCTCACTTTCCCCAGTGATGACGACAGCGGCGGCGGCGACGACGGTGCCAGCGGCGGCCGCGGCGACGGCGACGGCGACGGCGACGGCGACGGCGACGGCGACGACGACGACGACGACGACGACGACGACGACGACGACGACGACGACGAGGACGACGACGAGGACGACTCGAGCTTTTCGAGCCCCTGGGCCCCGGTAACCTCTTGACCCCTTCCATGGGCTCTGGCGTCTCACCCCGAGTCGCCGGTGGCGGCCCCTGGGGCCCCGAAGCGGCCCCGGGAGGCCGCGAGCGCGGCGAGGCCTCGGGCTCGACAGCTTCGAGCCGCTGCAGGCCTTGGGGGGCGGCGACGCGCCGCCCCCGCGGCCAGGTGCACGTCTCCGGCGCGGGGAGCGGCCGCGACGGCGGCGCCCCGCGCCCTGCGGCCGCCAGCGGGGACCCCCCCGCGGCGCCCGTCGCGCCGCCGGGCGCGGCCGCCCCGCCCGCCGCGGCGCCCGCGGCGCCCGCGGCGGCGCCCGCCGCGCCCTCCGCACCGCCAGGCGCGGCCCCCTCTCGGAGACATCGGGATCGTTTTTTTGGACGGCGCTCCTCCTCCTTGGGGACCTTTATGGGAGCTCCTCGTCGCCGCGGCCAGCTTCGCCTCGAGGCGGAGCGCGCCCCTGGACAGAGCGCACCCCTGGGCAGGTTCCGCCCATTGGCGGGTTGCCCCTGGACCTGCGGTGTCAATGATGATTTCTCGCTGGGGAAACCACTGAGAGCTGCCAGGATGGAACAACGCGCGACGTCGGAGGTCTGGGTTCGACGACCCTGCTGTCGTCGACGACGTCGGCGGCGGCGGCGACGACCGACGTCGGCGACGTCGACGGCGACGGCCAACCTCGACGACCACGGCTCCAGTGGCTGCGATGACGACATCGTTGACGACGACGACGACGACGACGACGACGACGACGACGACGACGATCACATTGACGACATCGACGACATCGGCGACATCGGCGACGACGACGACGATGACGACGACGATAACAGCAACGTCGGCGACGTCGACGACGACAGCGGCGGCAGCTGACCGACGACCGACGCCCGACGTCGACGGCGGTGGCAACGACGACGACGCCGTCCGATTGTACCGACGACCGACGAAGACGACGAGAACGACGACGACGGCCGATTACCGACGACCGACGACCGACGACCGACGATGACGACGACCGACGATGACGACGACGACGACGACGACGACGACGACGACGACGACGACGACGGCAGCCTACCGACGACCGACGACCGGCGCCCGACGACCGCGGCGGCGACGTCGGCGCGGCAGGGGCACCCCCCGAGGCGCGGCCTCGCCTGCTGGCTCGCCCTCGCCGGCGGTGGCGGCCGCGCCGGCCCAGGCGGGCCCCGCATGTACCCTGCGCCGCCCGCGTGCCCCGCGGCGCCGCGCGCCCGCCCCGGGGCCTCGAGGGGCCAGGGCAGGATGGGGGTGTTCTCCACCACCGCCACCACGGGTTGGAGGGGGGAAGGGGGAGGAGGAGGAGGAGGAGGAGGAGGAGGAGGAGGAGGAGGAGGAGGAGGAGGAGGAGGAGGAGGAGGAGATGTGGGAGGAGGGGGAGGAGGAGATGGGGGAGGAGGAGGAGGAGGAGGAGGAGGAGGAGGAGGAGGAGGAGGAGGAGGAGGAGGAGGGAGGAGGGGGATGAGGAGGAGGAGGAGGAGAGTGGGGAGGAGGGGGAGGAGGAAGAGGAGGAAGAGGAGGAAGAGGAGGAGGAGGAGAAGAGGAGGAGGAGGAGGAGGAGAGGAGGAGGAGGAGGGAGGAGGAGGAGGAGAAGGGGGAGGAGGAGGAGGGAGGAGGGAGGAGGGAGGAGGAGGACCCCCCCCTCCCCTCCAACTTATGGTGGTGGTGGTGGTGGTGCTTACAGGCCCATCAGGACACTGTAAGCCAGGACTTGGCAATATCCACCAGGAAAAGACCTCATGGGCAACGTCCAGGGAGGATGGGCTCAGGGGGGGCGCATCGACCCCCACTGGCCCAAGGATCGCCAACAGGGGCCGACAGCCCACACCGACCAGGAACGTGGGGGTTCTCTGTTATCGGGGCTCTATCGCCAGCCTGTAAGCGATGTGCCGCCGATTCGAGCTCGAGGTTCCCCCCCCTCCCCCCCCCCGAGCCTGTCCACCCCCAACGCTCCCCTGACGCCCCCCCAGTGAAAGGAGGGCCACTTCGGGCTCAGGAGGGCTGTTCTCTGACAGGTCGTCAGATTTGGGTCGGGAGGCCTATTCGTGGCCGAGGCTCGCCGTGGCCAGGAAAGCCCTGTCGTTCCTGCTTCGGCCTTCCTGACGGGTGCACGATGACTGCCAACCAGGACTTTGCAAGACTTACGGGAAAAAAACAATCGCGAAGATCGGAGAGCATTTCGACACACGGCCAGAGTTGTTCATGGTTGCACCTCTGTCGTCGTTGGCGAGGATCCTCGCTTTCGGGGCCTTGACAGCCCACCTGCTCCCCTCCGCTGCCCGCAGGAGCAGGGCGATGACGACTGTCGGGCAGTGCCAAGGGCGTCACCAGCAGGGAGCACCACCTCCTCTGGGAAATCAAAGATGGAGAAGAAGGGAGGGATTCCCTTCGGGGACCATCCGTTAAAATTGGAACGAAACAGGGAAGATTAGCATGGCCCCTGCGCAAAGATGACACGCACAAATCGAGAGGGGCATATAATTTTTTGAAAGACAACATGGAGAAGAAGGGAGGATCGAGGATCGAAGGGGGTTTAGGTTGTCTGGGGGCGTGTTTGGGAGTCCTGGGGGCCTTTTGATGAGGTCCAGGGAAGGCCGTTTACTGGGGGGTAGGACGACCCCCTTGGTGGGTGACCCCACTTGGCATTGCCTGGGACTGGGACGGGGCTCTCGCAGATCTATCCGGCTCCAGAACTGCCGCAGAAAGATTGGGACTGGGGGTTCCCGCCACGGTATATCGAGGAGGTTTGGGCTGTTTGGGGGCGTGTTCGGGAGTCCTGGGGGCCTTCGAGGGGTCCAGGGAAGTCTGTTTCCCTGGGGGACTGAACGACCCCCTTGGTGAGCGACCCCATTTGGTATTGCCTGGGACTGGGACGGGGCTCTCGCAGATCTATCCGGCTCCAGAGATGCCGCAGAAAGATGGGTTCCCGCCACGGTGGTGTAGCTGTTCACGGCTTCGGATCTCAGGGACGGACGGGAGGTCAACACATTTCGTCTTTGGGGGCCTCCTGGGCAGTCCTCGCCGCCGCTGCCAGATTCGCTTGGAAGTTCTGGTCGCAGCGCACTCTAGATGGGTCGGTCAAAAGCGTCGTAGAAAACGTTAAGACGGGCGTCTCTGGACCATGCAGGCGCCGCCCTTGTCTCCTCCTCTTCGTCTTTCTCGTTTGTTGTTTCATTTCCCCTCTGGGGAACATCCTTGTGTTGCGCCGACGAGGGAAGAAAAGCCGTACAAGCGTCTTCGAAACCGCTGCCACAAGTCGCCTGGCATCTAGGAGGGGCGGGCATCCAGCAGCAAGTGGAAGAGGCAAATGAGGATTCCGCATCTTTGTCTCGCCAACACAAATATCCCCATACCGTCCGAAGGGTAGTTTCACATCCCCTCTTGCGCCCTTGCAGACAGGACAGGTCCAACGTCAGGCGTCTGCGCAAGGCAAGGTCGGAGAAGGGTGGTCCTCCCTTTTTCTTCCCTCCAGGGCGAGGAGGTTTCTGGAGCAGGGCAGCCACCAGGCAGCTCAGGGCGTCGGGGTGTGAGCGCCTGGCCTGGCCCTGCCGAGGCGGGACAGAGGCGCCACGGCCGCCCCTATATGAGGGAGCCCGTGGGCACCACGGGCGGGCGCGCCCGCCCGGGCTCTGTGCAAAAGCTTCTGTCTCGGGGGCGTGCCCCCAGAAGTCCTGAGAGAGCAGCCCCCTCCTCCTCCTCCTCCTCCTCCTCCTCCTCCTCCTCCTCCTTCCTCCTCCTCCTCCTCTCCTCCTCCTCCTCCTCCTCCTCCTCCTCCTCCTCCTCCCCCCAGTTCCTGGGGCCACGCAGGGGCGCAAAGATAATCGCCCGTCATCCGCCTCGGTCTGGGCCGCAGCAGCGCCTCTGTCCCGGGCGGCCCCGTGGGCGGGAAAAGCACCGCGCGCCGCGCAGGGGCGGGGCGCGACCCGCGCAGTCGGTAGACCACGGCTCTTCGAAGCTTGCCCGGCAGGCCTTTGGCCGCGAGCCCGGATGGGGAGCCCTCCGCGAGCGGGAGGCGGAGCCGACGCCGTCCGCGGAGTCCCGCGGCTGCGGCGTGGAGCTCCTGGCCGCGGACGGGGCCGAGGAGGTGCGCGTCACCATCCCGATGCCGGAGGACGTCGGCTCAGCTCAGGAGGCGGCGCGGCGGCCTGGGCATGCGGGGGTCGAAGGGGCGTGAGAGGTTCCAGGCCGCCCGAATGGGCTGCGTGAAAACTGCGTTCGCTTACGCGGACTCCGACGTTCGCGCGAGAGTTACCCGCGTGAGGTCGTGCGTGAGCACCTTCTGTTCCGCATGCCGCTCTGGCGGCCCGCGCAAGCCGCAGGATAAGGCCGCCGTGTCTCCGTGCGTGAGACCCCTTTCCTTTCGTCGCCCGAATAGGGTCGCAGTAGATCTGGTCGGAGAGATCGCGCAGCATGCTCGATCCAGAGCACGAGTATCTGCCGTCGTCGGCGATGCGTCGCAGATTCGTTGCGATCTTACGACCCCAGCATGTTCTGGCCCCATTTGGGCGGCCTTCCGTTCAGTGGTCCGCGTGGGGTCATGGGGGCCTGTGGAGATTTACGAGCCCCCGGGCACCTCGTCGAGAGATCCACAGAGGCGCCTCTTTCCTCCCCCCTTTCTTTTTTCGTCCTCGTCCTCGCCCTTGTCCTCCTCCTCCTCCTCCTCCTCCTCCTCCTCCTCCTCCTCCTCCTCCTCCTCCTCCCTCCGCCTCCGCCTCCTCCTCCTCTTCTCCCCTCCTCCTCCTCTCCTCCTCCTCCTCCTCCCTCCTCCTCCTCCTCCTCCTCTCCTCTCCTCCTCCTCCTCCTCCTCCTCTCCTACCTTACTCCTACTCCTACTCCTATTATTCCTTATTAGAATATACTCCTACTCCCCCCTCAGGCCGGCAGATAGGGGCCGCATCCGGGTGGTCCCATCCTAACCTGTAAAAAACAATACAAAATCAACATTTTTCTTTTTTTTCCTCTCGACATGGACGTCCTGTCGTCCACGGCGATAATCCATTGCAAAAAATACCACAAAGAGCACACGCGCGCGTTCATGTCAGAATCCTACCGAACACCGTGTGTTTGCAAGCATTTCAACATAAAAACATCAAAAACCCAATGCTTTTTCACAAAAATTGTACAAATTTCCCGCCCGGGCTCTCTTGCTGAAATCATAGGAAAACCATAGGAATCTTAAGAATTCTGTCAAATCCAGCGATTTCACGTCATCGCGCGGTGAACTCGCGATGCTCTGTCATGCACCCAGGCCGCGAATCCTGTGCAAAAAATACCACGTGGGCGACATGCGCGCGCGTCGCCGCGAGCGCATGCTCAAATCCTTCTAGAGTCGTCGCCGTCATTGGCACCGTCGCATGGACGTCCTGTCGTCCACGTCGCAAAATGCATGGCAGGAATGGGACCCGGCTTACCGGGCCGTTCTCGACACGGCCACCTCTGGCTTCCTGCGGTGTACCGGGCCATTCTCGACTCGTCTGGCAATGCGTGCGCGGCATTCAACACGCGCTCGCCAGTTCCCGTCGGCAACCGCCATCGCGGCCGCATCAGCTGTACCAAACCGGCTGGCCGGTGTGACTTCGGCCCCCAGTTGTGCCAGCTTTGCTTCTTATGTTGTGGGAGGGCGGGTGGGACTGGGCATGCCATGCTTGACTCGCTCGAGCTGGCTAGCTTGACTCCTACTCCTACTCCTACTCCTACTCCCTCCTCCTCCTCCTCCTCCTCCTCCTCCTCCTCCTCCTCCTCCTCCTCCTCCTCCTCCTCCTCCTCCTCCTCCTTCTGCTCGTCCTAAACCGATCTTTACTGTGCAGATTTGCTATTAGCAGTGCAGTAGAGGGCCATCAGTACCCTTCCTGGTTCAAGCTCATCATGCAACCGAACCCCAGAGTCTCGGCCGCAATAGCCCGGCTGGCAGCTTGGGCGGTCCACGCTGGAGTCGACCGCGCTTGGCGAGCGGAAGTCTCGCCGTGTCCGCGCTGCCCCGACCTCCGCTGCGCAGAGGCTCCAACGTGCCCCTCCCTCCGGTGCTCCGCGGCCTCTACGGTGCACTGCGCGCCGTCGGGCTGCTTGGCGCCGTCGGAGGCCCCGGCTGCTTGGCGCCGTCCGCATAGGAAGCGGCGCCCGCCCCTGCAGAGGCGCCCGCCTCAACTTCGGCGCCGCCGAGCGCCCCAGGCGGCTGGAGCACCTTCGGCTGGGCGGCGCGCCGGGCGCGGGAACAGCTCGGCGGGGCCGTTGGGATGGTCGTGCACGCCCTCCTGGTGCTGTTGGGCTGCGCTGCGCGAGAACCTGCTGGCGCCTGCTGTTGGATCAAGCTCGTCGTCCACGCCCCACTCTTCGAGATGGCGCGGGCGCGCGAGCCGGCTCCAGTGAGTGGGGCCCGCTCTCTTTCATCAGCTACAAGTGCTGGGAGTCTTGGCGGGTACTGTAGCGGCAGCGATTGAGGTGGTGACGAGCATCCCCGACGGCGACGCGCGCGACGACGTGCACAGGGGGAGGGGCCCCAACGTGGCGGCGGAGCGCTGGAGTGACCCGCGCGGACCGCTACCGCCGGGAGTGCCGAGGGACTCGTGGCACGTCCATCGCGAGCCGATGCCGGTCGAGCTCTAGGAGCTCCAGCAGCTGGCGCGGCGCGCGGCCTTGAAGACGTTCGTGCTGCGCGACCGTCGGAGGGGAGGACTTGGCGCGGAGCCCGCTGGCGGCGCACTGCTGCCGCTGGAGGCCGAGGCCGCGGGAGGCTCCATCGCCGCTCCTCGCTTCCCCGGGGCGACGATGGCCAGCGGCCCGCGGGGGGGGAGGGGGGGGGGGGGGGGGGGGCGAACCCGCGCGCGCGGGAGCGCCTGCGGCCGCTGGCGCTGGGACGGCCGCCGCGGCGCCCGCGAGCCACAGCGGCGCCCGGTGCCCATGCGGGCCGGCGGCGCCGCTGGCGAGGAGGATGCTGTCTCGTGCGCAGGATGGCGCCAGGCGTAGCGAGGGCGGGGCCGACGCCGGGAACGCGCCGATCGGAGTCGAGGGAGGAGATCGGCGCCCGCGTGGATCTGACAGGCAGGTCGTTGAGCTGGACGTCGTCAGCCCATTCTTGGGCTGGGCCATCTAAAGTGCGGACTGAGGAAGGGGCCCAGAGGTTCATCAATCGCCATGGCAGAGGGCCCGGTGCCCCGCAGGCTTGGCGGCGGCAGGTCAGCCGTGTCCAGCGAGGCGACTGGGGCCTGGGGGTCTGCACGAACGCTCGCACGCGCTGGAGGCGGCCGCGCACTCCGGCGCCCTCGAGATCGCCAACCGCGCAGGCTCTGAGATCATCGCGGGCGGAGGCCAGCTCGTCGAGCACGCCTTGCCCTGCTAGCCGCTTGGCCAATGGCGCGATGGCGGCGCGGAGAAGGGCGGCAACAACGACGGCGATGAGGAGGAAGCAGGCGAGGGTCGCGGACGAGCTGGGCTCCTCGAGGAGGGCGCGTTGCACATGGGGCAGCCCCGCGACGACGGAGACGCGGTTGGGTCGGCCGGCCTGGTGGACCACGTGGCGCGCGAGGCCGAGAGAAACGCTATAAAGGCGAACTCGGCAGGCGCGGGGGGGCCCCCGCGCCCGTGGCAACGGCGCTTGACGGGCGCCCGCCAGGTCTCGAGTCCAGGCCCGGCGGGCATCGCAGGGCCGCGTTCGCTCGCGGCGCCAGCGGCGCCCGCCCCCCAGCGCACGCCGCGCGACGCGTCGTCCGGCGCGGCGGCAGGTCGCCGTGGACTCCGCTACCGACGAGCCGGTTGGCACCCTGAACGACCTGCACAGGGCGCCAGGCAGCGGGCCCCCCCGCCCATCCTCGAGGCCGACGTCGGCGCAGAGGCTCGCCCTGGATCACCTGCGACAGCGAGCGGTTGGTAACTGGCCCCCCCTGATCATCACTACCCCCCTTTTCCACGCGAGAGTTGATCATCCCCGGCCAATGCAGACTTGGTCGGGGAAGCGGGGCGGCACGGCCGAACTTGATTATCGCGGGGGGAAGTTGCGAATCGAAGTTGGCGCGTTCTAAGGATGGGCGGCGTGGAATCCTAAGGATCCCAACTGATTCCCGAAGGGATCCCATGGGTGCCCCAAGGAATCTCATGGATCGCCGAAGGATTCCCATAGATTTCCCAAGGAGTCCAATGGATGTCCTAAGGATTCCGATGGACCCCTAAGGGGTCCTATGGGTGTCCGAAGGAATCTGCAGGATTTCCCTTGGAACCCTGCGCGCGTCCTGAGGAATACAATGGGCACCCTATGACATCCGAAGGATGTTTCAAGGATTCCTACGCAGCATCCAGGACCATTTGTGTCATCGCCACGATGCTGCGATCTCCGGGAAAACGCCCGCCGCCCCCCATCGGCCCCGAACTTCCTCAATCCCGGGGGGGTCATATCTGGAGCAGTTGGTCACTGGGCTGCCCCCCGACGACTTCGACGGGCCAGGGGCCTTCGACGAGCTCCCGCCCAAGCTGGCCCACGACGGCTTTTCGTCTGGGCTGCGGGAGGAGGGGGGGGGAGGAGAAGGAGGATGGACCCTCCTCGCGTGGACCTTCTGGACCGACCCCCCCCCTGGTTCCCGCCCTGCGGCGCCCGGAGGGGACGCGGGCTCCGCGGGCGAGCGGCTCGAGAAGAGGCCGCTCGTCCAGGTAATTTCAGGAGGGGGGAACCACGCAGACACAATTAATCGTCGATCCCATAGAAAATATAAGAAAATATGGGAAGTGGGGGGGAAGGCAGAAACCAGGAAAATAAGGGAACAAACATATGGGGAATCCTTCTATTTGCGTGTATTTATTTGTGTATCCGAGGGCCCCTTCAGTAGTTCCCGAAGGAGGAGGGGGTGGCGAGAGCGAAGCTCCCGGGCTGGCGCCGGGCCTGCGCCGACCCCGCCCCGCGCTGTCGCAAGGTGCACGCCGAGTTCTCGAAGCGGACGCGCGCCGCGAATCTCTCCGATGTCCGTCGGTCTGTCCAGCGCCGAGTCGGGCGCTGCAGCGCGTGAAAGAAGCCGGGTGCACAGCGACTCGCGATCGACGCCCGCGCCCCGAACAGTTTTTTCGACGGCCCCGACCCAGCGCAGCTGGCGAGCGGGGCCTGCTTCGCCAACTTGCAGCTCGACTCGGTGCCTCCGCCGGCGCTCGGCAGAGCCGACATCCGCGTGGTCTTCAACGCCATCTCGATGCCGAGCCAGCTCAGGGACCTCTTCGGGCTCGACAGCATCCGTGCCTGGGAGCTCGGCATCACCGAGGTGGAGTGCCAGAATGCGCGGCCTGGCGAGCGCGCCCGCCCTGTCATCGCGGTCCCGCCGACGGGTTGGGCGCTGGCATCACAGGCCTGCCAGGGCCTGCGCGATGAGCTCGCCCGCCGCGAGCCCGACGTCACAAACGCCGACGCGCTGGAGGATGGGCGACCCCTTCGAGGACTCGCCCCGATCGCGCGCGCCGAGGACGTGGGCAACTTCGCGCGCTTCGGGCGGGGCCCCGCCGCGGTGGCGGACGCGGTGAACCGCGTGCGAGGGCGCCTGGCGGCTGCTGGCCCGCCAACGCCCTATGCACGACGCTGAGGTGACCGTCGGCGGGGGCGCGCTGGGCTGGCACCTCTACGAAGGCGGCCGCTACTACTTGTCGCTGCGCAGCGCGCGGCGACTTGGCCCTCCTGCGCGTCGCGAAGGTCGGGGGCACGAGTGGGCGTGAGATTTCGGCGCTGCTCGGCCACTTCGCCGCGCGCGGCCTGGTCCGCCGCGAAGTCTAGGTTGCTCCGCAGGCAGGCTTCGCCCTTGCCAGCCGCCCCAGATAGGGCGAAGGGCTCTGCGGCCCTCCGCGCGCCGACAGCTTCGATGGATGGCCCCCCATCGCGTTCGCCACCGCGCGCGAGTTCGATGCCCAGCGGGGCCCGAAGGTTCACGCGTTCGACGCCTCGTCGCGGGGGCGCGGGGCCACTAGCGCAAATTTCGACGCCGGCGCCATGAAACTAACGGGGCCCGACCACGATCGGCGGCGATTCTCGAGGCAGGGCGAGCGCGGCCGGTTCCGCGATCCTCGGGGTGGCCGGTGTCGGGGCGACAGAGTTGAAGGTGTTGATCAGGCCTGTCCCCTCCTTGTGCGCGTCTGGGGCGGCGAGCGGCATCGCGTTGTCTCCCGCCCACAGCCCTCTGGAAATCGCCGAGTTCACCTCGGGTCTCGTTCGGCGACCTGGTCGCTAGGCCACCTGGCTAGGACCTCCCCGTCGCATTCCAAACGGCACTTGGCCCTGGGAGACGCCGCGACCGCGATCTCGTCTCGGGCCTAGGGCCGCGGGGGCTCGTTTGGTCTCAGTTATGCTCGTCGACGGTCAGCCGCCCTCGTGCCAGCCGCAAACCTGCACCCCGCATGGCGCTGGCAGCCCTCGGAGAGGGACGCGGCGGACGCGGCCTCGCGGGGCCGCCGATGCCTGCGCGCGCCCGCCAGGGAGGCGGCCGACACTAGCGCCCTCGGGGGCGCTAGCGCGAAAGGCGGGGACGCGACGCCTGGCCGGCGCTTCCCGCGGAGCAGGCCGGCCGACGACCGGGCGGGAGGTCTCCTCCGAGGGCGCGTCGACATCGAGCTCGCCGACGCCCCGCGGTTCCGCGGGCGCCCCCCCCCAGCTGCGGGCGACGCCGGCCCCGGCGACCGCGCCGGCAGCTGCGCGGGCGCGAGGGGCGGGGCCGGCAAGCCCGCTCCGCAGCGCCCAGGGCGCTCCACCCGCCGCCGCGAGGCGGCTGGCGGCGGGCGCGCTCAGGCGTCGGTCGGTCCGAGCGCGCGCGGCGGGGGTGAAAGTTCAGCGGCCGGCGCCAGCGGCTCGCGACGGTTGCTCGCCAGCAGCGGCGGAGGCGCGCGCTGCAGGCGGAGGCGGGGGGCGCCCTCGCGGAGATGCTCGACCAGATGTCCTGCGACGGCTGGAGATTGAGCGCGGCGTCAAAGGCGGCAGCCGCGGGCGCGCGTTTTCGTCCGAGCGGGCGCGAGCGCAGCTGGCCCGCTGGGGCTTGGCGCGGGCGGGCCCTCTGCAGGCTCGGCAACCTCGGCTGGGGGCAGCAGTCTGCCTGAGGGCGCGATGCCTTGTGGGCTCGGGTGGCTGGCACCTCGGGGCCGTCGGCATCTTCGCCTTCTTCCCCTACTTGCGCCCGCCCGTGCTCCGGGAGATTCGCGAGCGCGGCTCGGCGCCTCCGCCCTCCCACGGCCGCTGAGAGGGGCCGAAGTGGGGCGGGGCGCTGCGCTCTCAGGAGCTCGTCATCTCGCCCGAGACGGGCGCGCGTGGCGAGGCCATCCCGGCGGGCGGCGCGAGGTTCACCCCGCCGGTTGAGACGCTGCCGGCTCGGCTCCGCGGGGGCGGGGGCAAGGCTCGATCCCCCCCCCGCTTTCACCCACTGGGAGTCGGCGCAGACCTTCGAAGAGGCGGCCGAGGCGGAGGAGCTCGCGGGGGGCGACGCGACCGTGCTCTTCGGACTGCGCCACGGCGGCGCCTCCCACGATGCCGTGGCAGAAGCCCGAGACCTACGCCGCATCCAGGATCGCAGCCGTTGGGTGACGGATGCGTCGGCCACGCGCTTCAGGAAGGGCGGCGGCGTCAGCGAGCAGCTCCACGGCCCGACGCCGCGCGTCAGACGGGCGGCCGACGCTGCAGAGCATAGCGGGTCCGCGCGGCCCTTTCCCAGCTGAGTTCGCGTGGCGAGGGTTCGCGGTGTAGCTCTTCTTTGGGGCAGGCCGCTGCAGCGCTGCCTGGAGACCGTCGGATCGCTTTCGAAGTGTCCCGACCATCGAGTTTGACTTGAGATTCGGTTCGGAGCATGATTCGTCTTTTCGTACACGCCAGCAGTTTATGAGAGCGAGGACCCAAGACGGATCCCTCGGAGCCGCCTGGATAGAGTTTCAGCACCGCGCGCAATCGGCCGAACGGGCCTGATGATCCAGTCATCCTTGGGGCCTCCCAAGTCTGACTCCGTGGGGCGAGCAAGCCGCTCGCTCGGGAAATGCCCTCGCCAGTTTTTGCGGCGGCATCTGGAAACTTGCCCCCGAGACTGGGACTCTCATGCTAGTCGAACAGCCTTGACCAGAGCTGGGAGGGGAGTCGTCCCGCTCTGCCCCTCCTTTCCTCGTCCGCGCCGTCGGTCCCCTCGCCCTCTTCTCCTCCTCCTCCTCGCTCTCTCCTCCTCCTCGTCCCCCTCCTCCTCCTCCTCCTCCTCCTCCTCCTCCTCCTCCTCCTCTCCTCCTCCTCTCCTCCTCCTCCTCCCTCCTCCTCTACTCCTCCTCGCTCTCTCTCCTCCTGTCCTCCTCCTGTCTCGTCATCCGTCACTCCTCCTCCTCCTCTCCTCCTCCTCGTCCCCCTCTTCGTTTCCCTTCTCCTCCTCCTCCTCCTCCTCCTCCTCCTCCTCCTCCTCCTCCTCCTCCTCCTCCTCTTCCTTTTCCTCCTCGTGACTTGTATTCCTATTTCTGCATGGAAGGTCTGCGTTTTCGAGCCGTGAATTTGGATCTGTCCAGTGCCGTCTCGCAGTGCACTGGTCGGGGTACATGTGCTCGGTCCGGGCTTCCCCACATGCAGCTAGAAGGCAAAAGCCCTGTCCCCAGGGCATGTTCTACACCAAATTCGCCGAAGCCTACCCTGAAAGCTGTGTCGCACGCTTGTGGCGTGTTTCCAGCGGGCCCTTGTGGCCCAGAATACCCATCGGCTCCGCGCTTATCTCCAGTAGTCGGGTTTTGCCTGGGATTCTTTTGGGTCGGCCGCATAAGTCGGCCAAGACCTGTCTGTGATAGCTTTCGCACCGCCTGATCCCGAGGCTTTGCCTCCTCCCGGCCTCGCTCTGAGGCTGCGCCCTCGCACTTTCCTCCCCCTCAATGGTTAATTCAAGCTTCGCGCGGCCCGCTTAGCTTCGACCGGAAAGGGGGCGCTCTCGACACGCGAATCAAAAAACCTGTCTGTGATAGCTTCCTGGGTTTGGATCCGTGTGAGTTTCAGCCGGATCCTTCTCTCTCGATCGAGAGACAAAATCTGCGCGAGCCGATCTCGATTGTAGCAACGCGTGCGCCTTCTCGCACAGAGCTTCCGTGGCCCGGGCCCTCGCGCGCACCGCATGGAAAGAAGGCAGCCCGATCGTTGTATGTGCATGCCTGTTGCTGGCAGTGCTCGGACGTGTGCATTGTTTTTTTCGGCGAGGACCATCGAGGACCATCCTGTACCATCGAACAAATAAACCACGCACGAAACCGAAACATGCGCGGGAAATGGACGTCCAAGCGACGGCAAGTGTTGCTGGCAGTGCAGGAGAGGGCCGTCCGTACCCATCCTGGCTCGAGCTCTCCCGGCTTCGCTTCCCTCGTCCCCCACTTTCACCAGTCAGGATCCGCGCGAGTTTCGGCCGATATCTCTCCCTCTCTCTCTCTATTTCTCTTTTGCTCTCTCTCTCTCTCTCTCTTGTATCTTGTCTCGCTCTCTCTCTCGCTCTCTCTCTCTCTCTCTCTTTATTTCGGTTTCTCTCTCTCTCTCTCTCTCTCTCCCGATCGAGAGATCGAATTTGTGCGAACCGATCTCGATTGTAGCACGCGTTCACATTTTCACACAGGACTTCCGCGGCCCTCGTGCGCACAGCATGGAAAGAAGATCCTCCCCCTTCTCCTTCTTTTTCTCATCCTCCTCCCCCTCATTCTCCTCCTGCAAACGGAGCTGCTACGATGCACCCGTGGGATTCGCACGCTACGTTTCTGTAGTTGCCATGTACCCGAGGGTGTTGCACCCTCCGAGACGTTCGCTGCTGGTCGGTGGTCCCCTTTTTCCCTCCGCTTCTTCCTCCTCCTCCTCCTCCTCCTTCTCATCCTCATCCTTCTAATCCTCATCATCCTCTTCATCCTCCTCTTCCAGGGCTGCTTAGACCAACGTCTCGGCGTCCGCGCACTGCTGGCCGACTCGGTGGCCAATCGCTCCAACAGCTTTCGCGCTCTCGCGTCCTCGGTCGTCCCTCTCGTCGTTTGTCCCTTGCCCTTTCTGTTGCCTCTGCCCCTCGTCCTCGTTCGTCGCGCGCCCCTCCGGGGATGCCAGCGAGCGCGCAGGCCGCCTACAGTCGGGGCCCTGAAGAAGGAACCCTTTTCGTTGGGGAGGGGCTCCGCGTTCCTTAAGTGTTTCACAGCTTGCCTCAGGCTTCCCTCATGTTTTCGACAGAAAATCGAAGGTTCACTTATGGAAAACAGGGGCCTCGCTCCTTATTTTGGGTTCCTTAGGTCAACGCCCCGACTCTAAGCGGCTGCCACGGGCGATGGCCTCCGGAAGACCGCAGGCGCCCGCCAGCGCAGGAGAGGCGCCAGGTGGGGGCCCCACGGGCGGCGCCCGGCCGGAAGTTTGCGCAAGCGCCAGCCAGCCAGCGTTCGGGGTTGTATCGGGGGTGGACAGAACCCCCAACAGTGACACGTCGATTAGTGAATTGTCCGTTTTCCGTTTTCGAGAGGGCGCCGTGGCCGTTATTTTCCAGGCTTGCGCCCGCCAGGTTTGGGCCCGAAGTCGTTTTCACTAAACCACTTTTACTAAAGGGAGGTTTGTCCATCCCCGAGTGTAAAACGACGCGAAGATCGGGACAAAGTCGGATCGGGATAGCTCGAAATCTCTGAGGATCGGTGGGTTTGGAGGATGTATCGGGCGCCGCGGCCGCTCCAGAGCGTTCCGGAACGCTCTGCTGCGCGCGGCGGGGGTACTTATAAGTACTTACGCAGTTACGCCAATTATAAGTAGCTCCTAAGTCGCTCGTAAGTAGCTGATAAGTAGTGTAAGTAGCTCGTAAGTAGCTCATAAGTAGTGTAAGTAGCTCATATGTAGCTAAGTTACTTAGGAGCTACTTATAAGTAGGGGCAGCCTACTTATAAGTAGCGTAAGTACTTATAAGTACTTTGGTCTACTTATAAGTACTTACGGCCTACTTATATAAGTAGCGTAAGTAACTTACGAGCTACTTATGTAAGTGGCGTAAGTGCCACATAAGTGGCGTAAGTGCCACATAACTGCAGTTACGCAAACTAACGCCATGTATGGGCATGCATTTTCAATCAATATATATAACAGCGCGCGCGCTGAACAGGACGCCCAAAACACTTGTGACGCCAATGTCGTTCACCCTAAACCCTAAGAGAACCTTGGTGCCCGATCTGGAATATTGCGCGGGCGCCGTGGGAGGCATTCTGCGAAATCAATAGTTGTTTCATGCATTTGTGCTGCCGCTGGCCCAGACAAAGGTTTCAGGCACCCCAACTTGCGTTCAGCGCAGCCCCCGCCTTGCGTTTCGCGCATTGCAGTTGGGCCATGGCGGGTGAGACCATGCAGGCTCGCGTGGAGCGCGTCCAGGAGCAGATCTTCGACATCATCAAGGAGTACACGTTGAGCCATTGCCCCCCGATTCTCCAGTTGCGCGACCAGGCGGTGCGATTGTTGCGGAAGGAGGGTCTGCTGAGGCGCCAGAAAACGAATGGGCGCTACGTGGCCGTGCACCCGCGGAACAGGTACGGCGATGGCATAATTCCATCCCACGTGCGCACGCTGGTGCGCAGTTTTTGCAGCGACGGGTTCAGCATGGATGAGGTGGGCGTGCCCTTTGCCATCGAGATGCCACCCCCATCTCACGAGCGCCACGCCGAGGCACTCGAGTTCAACGGAGACCTTGTCAAGGAATCCCACGGCTTCTTGCCGCCATACGACGAGGGCGAGATCAAAATCCTTAGCGTGAGCAAGTCGCACACGACCCAGGCGACCCGCTGCATTCAGTTTGGCAGCCCTACAGATTCAGATAACGTCGAGTTCGGTACCGACGGGAAGCTTGACATCCACAAGATCGGGTTGAAGCGCCCCACGTTGGCAGATGCTGCGAAGGAGGGGTTTGAATGGGACGTGCTTGTCTGGCAGGCTGAAGACGCATTCGGCGCCATTATAGACTTGCTCCAGGACCCGCTTAAGTTTGTGAAATCGATGGCCCACCCTTTAACTTTTCGATTGCCCCCGCCCCCGCCCCCCCCCCGCATTTATGTTGGCTTTAGCCGCGTTCAATCAGGAGTCTGGAAATGCTGCGCAGAAGGTTTCCATGAATGAGACTAGGTGGGAGACCTTGTTCAAGATGCACGGGGGCGTGCAGAAGATCGTCACCAACTTCGAAGCCAATAAAAAGGAGGGCGACATCTTGAACCCCGACGTCGCGTGGGGTAGGGCAATAACAAAAGCGCAATCCAGAAATCCAGATTTCGTTTCAGATCCAGAGTTTGGCGACGTTTGCGAGGCAGCTCGCTGGTGGACCAGACGCACCGAATTTGAAGGAGCTTCGGGCTTTCAACCGTTCGTGCCAGAAGCCGCGCATTGTGCAGGGCCCCGTCTTGGCGGCGGTGGCTGATGCAGCGATCGGCTCGGATGGTTTGGGCTGCATTCCCTTCCGCATTGATTGCGTAAAGGCAATGATGAGCGCCGACAGCAAGTATGCATCGGGCGACTTTCAGAACCTCTTTGCATCGGGTGACTTCGGGCTTAAGCTCACGAGTAACAAGGAAGTGCAGCGCATGATCTCGCAGGCAGACATCATGAAATCGATGGCTATAGACATCGCAAAAACTGTCAACCTGTCAGAAGACAACGCGGCCGTGAAGACGTTGATCAACAGGTTCGGCATGAGGCTCGTGCACCATTGCATGAAGAAGCCCGACCCCAGGAGCCAAAAGTTCGAGTCGCTTCACCACATCGGCTACGAGTACGTGCAAGACCTGGCTACCATTGCAGGCACGCAGATCACATCCCCGTGGGCGAAGAAAGGAGCCCCGCCCAAAGCTCCCGCGCAGCAAGCTGCGGCTTCTGCACAAGTGCAGAGCGTAGGCGGAATCGCCGACAGGATGCACAAATTGGCAAGTATGGGCGTGAGCGCCAATTGCCACATCGAGGTCATCAAGATGAAAACTGTATACAAGGTGCAGGAAGTCAAGGAGGATGAGATCAAGCTGCAGAGCATCGGCGATGGGAGCGACTACACAGTCGATTCGGCATACCTCCTGAAATCGCTACTCACCCCGCGTGCACAAGAGTTCAAGGTGATCACAAAACGCGAGCCGAAGAAGGACGCCGCGCTCTCCCCCTTCCACGCTTGCAAGCCGCAGGAGGGCGGCGTGTATACTATAGGGGGAGGGGGTGGGGGAGGGGGCAACGATTTTGGCAATGGAGCTTGGTTGTCTTACACAGCCGCAGCCCACGTGCTCTTTTCCTTTTGTTCTCCATCCCGCACCTTTACCCCAACCCCACCGCCCATCCCAGCCCCGCCCAAACCCACCACCCCCGCAACCCATCCCACCATCCCAACAGGAATACATCAACGATTGGAGTGCCAGGTGCGACCCGCGCTCGAACTCGGACTGGCAGCGCATGGTGTTGGTTGGTCACGTGACGTCGGCGCTTGATGCATTGGGTAACCTACAGGGGGCAGCGGGCGAGATGGTCGACATCGTGACGGAGCCCACGGAGCACCGCGGCGTGTACGCCAAGGTTGACATCGATGTCTCCAGCGCGATCTTCCCGCCCTTCTCGACCAAAGTTGCCTTCTCGGATACAGCTCCAAACGGTGCCATCGACGTCGGCGCGGAGATCACTAATGCGGACGGCGTCGCGCAGAAGCTTTACATCTTCATGAAGCTGCAGAAGCATGATCCAGGCGGCATCGCGGACAACACGCGCGGCAGCTACAAGATGGCGAAGATAGAAGGGTTCATGCCGCACTACTGGCTCATTGACAAAGAGGTGACCGACCCCAAGAAGCCTAACATGGCCATCAAGCTTCACACCGTTGACGCCTCGGTCGGCGCGGAGAAGTTTACATTGAAAATACCGTTCCTGGAAAACACCAAACCCATCAAAAAGGGTGACCAGCTTCGTGCACTGAAGCCGCAGGCGGCGAAGGCGCCGCCGATGAAGAGGGTCCGCGCGCAGTAGTCGTGGCTCGCGGAGCCGAGCTTATTAGACACTTGCGCCGCGATCTCAGGTCGGTGGGGCGGCGCGCCGATTAAGGAGACAATGGTATTATTATTGCGGATTTCCTTTAGCGCTTGCAGGACACACGGCGTCCTCTGGACACATGGCGTATTCTTCTCTTTCAGCGCTTGCAGGAGAAACAAAAACAGCTCGCATGCGCTCGCGCGGGGAGAGGGGGATGGGGGAGGGGGCAGCGGCAGCGCTGGTCCAAGCCTCGTCGCTGCGGCTGGGCGCGGGCTCGATTGCAGTGACAAGCCGTCAGTGATCAAGCGAGGTTGCGCTCGGCCGCCGCGGGGGGTTCGCGCGGCTGTTTTCACGCGCGCCGATGTCGTTCACGATCGAGGCGAAGCCCGTGGTCCAATATCATGCCGCGGACATGAAGCACGTCCGCACGTGGGTGCCCCAGTACACCAAGACGATCGATGGAGCTACGTACGTCGAGCTCAGGCAGACAGATAGACCTCTCGCTGTCTTACTCGGCCTATCCCACGAGGGCAAGGCCAAGTACTGGAGCAAGAGCTGCATCCTGGAGGATTTGCGCAAGGCGAGGAACACGCGCGTGGACGAGGTCTTACTTGCCCACTTGCATGCGTGCAACCCGTGCGAGAAGCCACCCGCTCTCCCAGATGGCTTCAACAGGATGGCGGTGAATCCCGACGACTTGCCCTATGTTACCAGCGTGGCTTTGACTTGCAACGAGGGCGCGACCTTCAATATGAAGATGACCGTGGAGCTCATGCCATTGAGGGTGCCATGTGTTGAGCTGACCGTGGAGAATCTCACTTGGCTCCAGAAGGTGGCGACGGCGTCGGCCTTGCAGCCAACGCCTGTGAAGCCGCTCAAGCGCAAGCGCCCAGAGAATCGCATTGACTTGCCCACGCCAGAGGCGAAGTTCGATTATCGCAGGAAGTCTATATTCCTGCAGTGCAAGGATGCAGACGGGCGCAAGCACTTGCAGTACCAAAAACCAAAAACCATGGAACTCGCCGACATTGAGACAGCGATTGAGACCCTTACGGGCGAGATTCTCAAACGTGGTTGGACGGTCTACGACGGCAACTCCGATGACGACGATGGCGGCGGCGATATCCCGCAGTTGGAGTCGCAGGAGTGAGCGTTGTGATGCGCGTGCGCACAGCAGTCTATCCTAGCATAGGCATTGGCGGATGCAGCAATGCAGTGTCGCCGAGGGGGGACGGGTAGGACAAACAGATTTCGTTGCATGTCCAATCGGTGCTGTTGCAAAAGTCTAGACGCTTCGCGCATCACCGTCAGCCCATCCAGAAACAACGCCCAGGCGAGTTGAGGTGATCAGGGAAGTGCGGGAGCAAGGAGGGGGGCAGCCGAACCGTGCGAAGGAGGAAGGAGGAGACGGAGGATGCTGGATGGATGGATGAGGGAGTGGGGAGAAGGAAGATGAATAGGAGGAGGAGGAAGAGAAGGAGGATGAGGAGAAGGAGGAGGACGGATGACGGAAGACGGATGAGCAGGAGGAGGAGGAGGGCGAGCAAAATGGCCAAAGGTCTCTTGGATGCCTGTCGGAGCCTCTTGGGATATCTCTTGGGCGCTTCTTGGAGGCCTCTTGGGCGTCTCCTGGCGGTCCTGGGGGTCTCTCGGGCGTCTTGGGTGCCTCGGGAGGGGGGGGGGGGGGGGGGGGGGGGGGGGGGGGGGGGGGGGGGGGGGGGGGGGGGGGGGGGGGGGGGGTCTTATGTATCTTGGGGCCCTCTTGGGAGCATCTTATGGGAGCCTATTGGGGCCATCTTGGGGGCAATCTTTGCGCCTCTGGAAGCCTCCTGGGCGCCTCTTGGGGCAATCTTGAAGGAGATCGATCAAAGAAGAGGGGCCCCTTCATTAGCCTTGCCCCTTTAGAGCCCCCAGAATCGCCTCTTGGACCCCTCTTGGGGCGCTCTTGGAGCGCTCTTGGGCGCTCTTGGGGCCGTCTTGGGGCTCTCTTGGGCCCCTCTTGTGTCCCTTTTGGGCCATTTTGGGGCCATCTTGAAGCCTCGGATGGCCATCGGAAGCGAAAAGGCGAGAAGCAGAACATCATTGGTTTTCCGAAGGTGTTTGAAAGATTTTGGCATCTTGGGGGGCCTCTTGGAGCTTTGGGGCGGTCTTGGGACCTCTTGGAGCATCTTCGGAGCCATATTGGGGCATCTTCGGCTATCTTGGGCCATCTTGGAGCTCATCTTATAGGCTCTCCGAGGCGCTCTTGGAGCCGTCTTTGGCGAACTACCCTCTGACACCTCGCGGGGCGCCCTGTCCAGGTCCATGGGAGGGGGTAAGGGGGGAGGGGTAAACCCCTCCCCGAAGGGGAAGAAGGAGGTTGGAAGAGGAAACTCCCTAAACCACCTACGCCCAGAGGGCTTGTGGGATATGTCAACCCTTTCCAAATTTCTCAGCGATCATCGCTTTCCAGCCCCCGCACGCGTGCGTTCGCTACGTGGCGCGCGCGCCGCATAAAGCGGCGGAGGCGATGGCAAGAAAGAGTGTCTGGGGGTGGTAGGTGGAAAGACAAGGAGGGGAAATGGTGACAAGCGATGGCGGTGGGAGCATGGGCGTTGGGAATTGGAATTGGGGGCTGGAGGAGCGAGGAACATGGGTCGGATTTTTCGTCAGCGATCTCTTGCTGGGGCCCCAGCGGCGATTAGCAATATAAGCAGCAAGAGTCGTGTTCCACTCCCTTGACTGCAAGACACGCACCTCATGCGCGTGGCATTCGGATTTCCGCTGTGATGAGGAGCCGCCATCCATATACAATGTACTTAAAACTTATAGTGTACTGTATGCACTATTGGCTCAAACCACCAGCGCGGGCGCTGCAGCTAATATGATAAGCGCGGTCAGGCCAGCCCCCGCGAGCATCGCAATCACCCCTCATCTGCAGTCCTAGCAGAGGCGGCGTTTGCGCCGATGGTATAGCCCTCGAGCGGCGTCACAACAGAGCAGAGTGGCAGTTGCGAGTCAACATCGGCAGTTGCCAGTCACAGCAAAGTCGGCGTTCGCGCGCCAATGATCTAGCCCTTGATCTCGTCAAAGGACCAGTCCTCGGAGTCCATCCAGATCTCGTCATCGGGCCCGTCCGCGGGTTTCACCTCTTGTAAGCCCTGGTCGGATATCATCTCCCGCTGCAGCGGCCGATCCCACGTTTGGATCCATGGGTCCATAATGAAGCCGTAAGCCCTGTGCACGCCGCGACGATGTTTCTTGCCTCCTCGACGACGGCGGTAAGGCCGCGGGCTGCGACTGCGGCTGCGATTCGAGGATGCGGGCTTTTCTCCTCGAGACCTGCGACGGCAAGGCTGCGGGCAGCGACTGCGGCTGCGACCCGAGGCTGCGGGCCTAGCTCCTCGGGGCCTGCGACGGCAAGACTGCGGGCCTGCCTTCTCGAGGCATGGCGATCGCCGCCGCGGGCGGCTGCGGCTGCGCCGCGGCCGCGGAGCGCGGCTGCGACTGCGGCTGCGACAGCGGCCGCGGCTGCGCCGCGGCCGCGGAACGCGGCTGCGACTGCGACTGCGGCTGCGCTGCGGCTGCGCCGCGGCCGCTCGCCGAGCGGACCGCCGCAGCTGCGACTGCGGCTGCGCGCTCGGCGAGGGACGGCGATGCAATGGCGGCGTGATGGGGGCGCTCTTGGACCCCATGCTGCCAACCTGAACCGCAACGGCCAGCATCTTTGCGCATCTTATCTTTGCATTGTTTATCTGTGCGATTCTTACCATCGCGCTTCTTATCTTCGCGCTTCCTTATCTTCGCGCTGCCTTATCTGTGCGATTCTTACCATCTCGCTTCTTATCTTCGCGCTTCCTTATCTTCCTATCTTCGCGCTTCCTTATCGCGCGCGGTTGGGTTCAGAGAGCGCGCGCGCTCGTGCCTAACCCAAGCAATGCTTGCACTTGCGAGCAGCGGCGCGCGCGCTACGCGCCGCCAGTTATCTTGCCTGGCATTCGACGGTCTTATATTTGAACACACTGCTTAACAATATTGTTTGTTGTTGTTCCTTTTTCGGGCCGCGTCCAGACGCGGAGCCGCGGCCCGCGGCGACCAGTCCTGGCGCGTGAACGCCTGAAAAGGAATCTAAGAACACATGCGCTCTAAACTGGGCGCCCCTCACTGCCAGGCGGCGTCGTCGCCAGGGCCATCGACCGCGGTCGGCTGAGAATGCTGAGTACGATGCCGAATCATACGCTCCACGGCGTCGTAGTGCACCTCTGTCATAATCAGCCGCCTGGTGCGATCTATGACCGAGTCCTCGCATGCCTCCATGGCGACATCGACGGCTCTGGCCTCGGTGGCGTCGTGCGTGTCTATTGCGTCCTGCCGCTCATGCCACATCGCGCCCAGCATTGCCCTCTCCTGCTGGAGCTGGTCCTCCAGTGCGCCCATCCTCTCCTCCAGCGCTGCCCTGCGCAGCTGCATCTCGCGCATCCGCAGATCCATCTCCTCCATGCGCTCGAGGGCGAGCTCGCGCGCCTCGGTGTCCTGGGCCTCGATCGCGACGAGCAAGGCGGAGCGCGGCGTCCTTGACCTCGAGCGGCGTGCCCCGCGCCGCGGTGGAGCGCCGCGCTGCGCTGCGGTGGGGCGCGGCGCCCTGGCCCTCGGGCGCGGCGAGCAAGGTGGCACAGACCTGGCGCACCAGACCGAGTCGGACGCCGAGAGCTCGGAGATGGCAACGCTGCCAACGTTCCTGCAAGATTCTCCCGAGCACGGGGCTGGCAACGCTTCTGCAAGTAGCGCCGAGAGCTCCGAGAGTACCGCTTTCTTTCTCTGGCTCGCCCGCGCCCTGCACTGTCGGCGATAAAACAGTCGGCGTCACGCCGCCGCGGCCCTTGCCACGGCCGCCGCGGCGTCGGCGGCCACGATGGGCGGCCATGCCGCCCTCTCACGCCCGCATTCCTTGAAGGACCTCGACCGCGCGGTCAAGTACATTTGGGCCAAAGCGGCATCGGTATAACAATTGTAATTGTAATTAAGCATCGTATCTTCGCGCCGCTTATCTTCGCTTGCCGTGTCTGGTTTCCCTTTGCGCATTTTACCGTTGCGCATGTTATTTTCGCGCCGTGGCATTCGGCACTCGTGCCCCAAATATTTGCGCCTATTTATCTTCGCGACGCGTATCTTCGCGCCGTTTCATGTTTCCCACCCCCCTCTCGGCTCTCGGCAACTACGCTTCGAGCCGCGTCCAGACGCGGAGCCGCGGCGACCAGCCTTGGCGTGTGAAATATTAACATATATTTACATTCATACAGGGACCAGCCAACTAAACGAGCCAAACACATACATCCTAGACCACATAGAGTGCACCATTTGGGGCCAGTACGGCCGAAATAGACTGCACCGCATAGACTGCACCACATACCGCATATATTGCACCACATAGACTGCACCACAGAGAGTGCACTACATAAGCTGCTTGGGGCCCACGATGGCTGACAGTGGCTGCAGCATGCACATAAACCGCACCACATGCATTGCCCCTCTCACCGTGCGTTCGGGTGTTTGGGCTATCTTAAGCCATTTGAGCTACCCTTGGGCCGTCTTGAAGGTCATCTTGGTCTGGTGGGATGGATGCGGCCAACGCCGAACACTCTGGCTCCCCCCCCATCCCCGTTCCTCCCCTTGCGCGCGCGCGGGGAGTTCTGTA
>CAUYUJ010017938.1:0-45000 GCA_963575745.1 Prorocentrum cordatum
TGATGATGATGATGATGATGATGATGATGATGATGATGGTGGTGGTGGTGGTGGTGGTGGTGGTGGTGGTGATGATGATGATGATGATGATTATGATCTGCTGCTGCTGCTGCTGCTGCTGCGATGATGATGATGATGATGATGATGATGATGATGATGATGATGATGATGATGATGAGATGATGCCTCTTCTATTCTCTGTGAGCAAGCTCCTGCTGTCTCCGCAGCTTCTCTGCCCAAGTGCCCCCCGTCGGCCGCGCGTGCGGGCGCCTTATGCAGGCGGTCGCACAAGCGGCTCTCCAGGGCGCTGGGGAGATTTTGTTCAGGGGGCTGCGGGCCGCGCTCTACGAGCGGCTCGTGGCTGCCCCCCTCTCTGTGCTTCAGGACCAGGGGCCTCCATCGCCTGCCTGGTCCATCCAGCAGGCGGACTCGTCCGAGGGTGAGGGGGCCTCCTGCCCTCTCCCTTCGGCGGGTTCCACCTGCCCCACCGTCTGCCTCGGGCTGGCGGTGGACCTGAGCGGCGGGGTCTCTCCCTGGCTGCTCAGCACGGTCGCCGCCCTCCTCTGGGTGACGGCCGCCTGCAGCGCCTGCGCGGGCTGCTGCCTCGGGCTGCTGGGCCCGTACGTGTGGCGGAGGCTCTGGCCCTCCGCCTGGCCGCGCGGCGCGGTTTCTGCTTCACCTGAGCAGGACCGCCGTGCGGCGCGAGCGCTGGCCTACGGGGCTCCGCCTCGACCTCAAGCGCTCGAGCGGGCAGACGCCCAGCGTGCGGGCGGCGGCGTCCACGGCGGCGCCCACTGATGGCGGAGCTGCCACCAGTTGGCGGAGGGCCCCTTTGGCCCGAGCTCTACCCTTTCGCTGCGCCCACGGCGCGCGACTACGCACGATGGCGCCTAGACGACGGCGACACCAGCTGGGCGGCTATCCCCCTCGCCTCTCGAGAAGGGGGCATCCTGCTGGCCCTGCCTGGTGCCTTTCGCTCTACAGCGGAGCTCGAGGCTGCCGAGGCGGATGGCTTTGCTGGGATGATAGGCCCCTTCCAGCTAGTGGACGTCCAGCTCCAGGGGGCCGCTTCACGGCCGCTCGCCACTACCGCATCCGTCCTCGTTATAGATATCGAGGTTGCCGAGCTCGAGCTCGAGTCGCTGTACCCTCTAGAGGTCGGCGACGACGCAGGCATCGTTCCCTTCGCCGAGGTGCGCAGCCGCGTCTATTGGCCGCATCCTTCGGGGGTTCGGGTGCTTCGCGAGGGCTACGCTCGTTTGCACGGCGCCCCGCCTACCGCAGGGGAAGAGCCTCTCCCAGGGGCCGATCGGGCTACCCCCTATCACTCTGCCGACGAGATGGAGGAGCCCGAGGGGTTCGCGGCCGACGGGGAAGCCGACCGCGCGGCCCCAAGTGCGCGAGCCCCCGCGGTCGCTGGAGCGCCGCGCGGCCCGCCCGCCAAGCGCGCTGGCGCCGCCGCGCCGCCACGGGTCGCGGGTCCTGCTCCGATTGCTCCTGGTGCTCCTGCGGCGTCTCTGGACGACGGGGCTCCCATGACCCGCGCCGAGGTAGCTGCCGAAATGCGCGCCTTGCTTGCAGCCCACGCGGCCTCCACGATGGTCGGCGGACCCGAACCGCTGGGCCCCGCTCCGGCTGCCCGGAGCGCTCGGCCCGAGGTGCCTCAGCTTTTCAGCGACGAGGCGGCGCGCCTCGGGCTGGATCCTGCGGGGATCGAGGCCGTCTTGTCCCACGCGCCCGTGGCCCCACATCGGGTCTCCGCGCGCCCCAAGGGACCCACCTCCGCGCTGGTCTCGGCGTGGGAGAAGGCGCGCTCTCTTGCTGTCCCTCGGGCCCCTTCGCCCGCTTTCGGACCGATGGGCCCCCCGCCGCCGCCTGGGCTAGCCCATCCCGCTGCGGTCGACGGCTTTGCCGAGGCGGGCGGCGCCGACGGGTTAGAGCCGCCCCTTGCGGCCAATCCGACGGACTTCAGCCTCATGCTTCAGTGCCTGCACCAGTCCCTTTCCTTGCAGCAGGGGCGGGGCCATCGCCCAGCCTTCCACCCGCTTCTGGGGACCCTGAGCGACCAAGCTCAAACTCCGCCCGCGACCTCGGGCGACCCCGCGCACGCATCGGCTCAGATGGGGGGAATCGCTCGGAGGCGCGAGTGGCAGCAAGCGCTGATGCAGCACGGCCCCGACGTGCGAGGACTGATGAAGGAGAATTTGGCCCGCGTTCTGGGCGTGGAAGTCAGCGCCGTGACCCCCATGGCCATGCATCAGTACTTTCGCGAGCACAGCCCCCTCGGGGCTCAGCCGTCGACGCACGAGTTGTTGACGCATTTTGCCTTCCTCAGCGCCGAGCTGTGGCGGGCCTGCGAGGAGGGCAACCCCGAGAGGGTCCAGACCTTGCTGACTTGCCAGTGCATGTTCATCGACCAGTTGGCGGGGGACCGCGGCTACCTCGAGGCCGCTTGGTTCCTCACGGGGCTGGAGCCTCCCCCGTGTCGCGTGACCAGTCGTCACACGGAGCGCGAGGCCCAGACCCCGTTTTCACCCCTAGTGGATCCTCGCTGGCTGTCGGCGCAGGGCGAATACATGAAGGAGCTGCAAGCATTTCGGGCGCGCCTCGACGCCGAGCGCGCCGTCGCGCTCCCCAAGCATCCACCTCATCAGCCCAAGCAGCCCAAGGTCTCAAAGCCCCCCTTCAAGTCTCAGGGTGCTCCCAAGGCCCCGAAGGCGGTGCCCAAGAAGGACTGAAGATGCCCTTGGCGCCCGCCTTCTTGGAGGGGGGGCCTTCGCGTGGCCGGGGTACGCCGCCGCAGACAGTCTGCACCGACGCTGCTACGGCTGCTAGGCGTGTTTGGGCGCAGCGAGGGCGTGAGGGTAGGAATGCGCTCCTCCAGCGATGCTGTTGCGGCCCCGCAGGGAGGAGTACGTTCCGCCACCACGCCCCTCGCTCTGCTCCGAACCGCCCCTCGGATCCATTCGGCCATTTTGGCCGTCACCTGCCTCAGTCGAGCGCTCCCCCCATGGGGCCTGCAGCCCCTGAGGTTGGTGTTCTTGCTGGTGCTTGTTCTCCTTCAAGCACCCCTGCTGCTCTTGCCAACGTCGCGCCATTTGTCGCTGACTTGTCTGCCTTGCTGCGCCTGTTTCCAGGCGCGAACATTGATATCACCCACTGGGCGGCAGCGCTGTCCCAGGTTGGGATGGGTGCTCGATGTTCTCTTGGATCTTTCTCCCGCTCATCAATGCGTGCAATGGACAGGGACGACCCGTACCTTTTGGGGCCGCCTCCCCGCGATCCTTGGCCGTGCCCGCCTGCTCCACCTCTTGGTCCCCCGCCTGACGGCTTGTCGGCGAGGCGCAGGGAGCGCTGGAGATTGCGGCGCGCGGCGCGGACGCTCGCGCAGTATTCTGTTATTGCGTTGAACTGGCTCACTTTGGGTCATCCTAGCCTCGCTCCCGCCGAGGCTCGTGTCCGCGCCACGGTCTCGCCCTGCCAGGAGGGCGTCCGCACCCGTATCGAACGGTTGTGTCGGATCGCAGTTCGCCTTGCCCGTGGTGGCAAGAGCGACTTAGGTCGAGCCTTCGCCAAGTTCGACTCTACTGAGGTCTCGCTCCATGGCCTGGCCACCCATGTTGCAGCTTTGGAGGCCTCCTTCACCTCCTCTTCTTCCGTGCCCGCCCCCATGCGGCACTGCCCGACCAGCGCTCCTTCCGTGCCTGGTTCGCTGGCGTCTGCGGCGGCTTGGGACTCCACCCAGGTCGAGCCCTTCGATTTAAAAGTCAGGGCGTCTCGCATTAAGTGGGATTACTCGCCAGAGTTTGATCCCATTCCATTTCTCTCTGACGCTCGAGTCCGCGAAGCGTTCATCAATCCAGAGGAGATGCGGCTCCCGGCGTCAGAGTGGCCTGCTGGCCAAAAGGGGGCGCGTGTCCATATGGACCGCGCCGAGCTGTGGGCCCTGCTCCAGAAGTGGGATGCCTGCGGCGCCCTGTACCTGACTCCTGCTTCGGACCTCGCCTGGGATGAAGCCTGCGGAGCTTTCAGGGTACCGAAGGACAGCGACTTCGACAGGCTGATCCTGAACCCAACGGTCGTGAACAGCCGCTGTGCCTCAATCTCGTCCAGCACCCAGCGCCTTGGCCAGGGTTTCCTGCTGTGCCGTTTGGGTCTGGCGCCTGGGGAGTGGCTGGCAGTTTCTTGCGACGACCTACGGGAGTTTTACTACACTTTCCGCGTTCCTCCCGCGCGCGCCAGGCGTAACGCCCTTCGCGTTCGTCTGCCATCATCCCGCTTCAAGGCCTTTCGAGCCTGGCGCCCCGAGCTCGAAGGTGTGGACGTCGCGCCTTGCCTCAATGCTCTAGCGATGGGCGACAACATGGCGGTGGAGATTGCCAGCTCTGCACATGAAGGCGTCTTGCACAGCTTCGGGGCCTTGCGGCCTCACGAGCAGGTTGTCCACCGCTCGCCCTTCCCGCGGGGACCGTTTGTCGAGATGCTGAATATTGATGACCATACAGGTTTTCAGAAGCTCTCGTGGCATGGCTCCGCTCCTCGCCCCGACGACCCCTGTCGTCGTGATCGTGAGGTCTTCGCCGCCTGCGATGCAGGCTACCCGCGCGTGGGCCTGATTCAGCATCCAGGCAAGCGCGCGCGCGGCGAAACGCACAAGGTGGTGGTGGGCGCCGAGGTGGAAGGGCGCATAGGCATCGTCTGCGCTCCCTTAGTGCGGACGGTGGCCTTGTGCAGGCTGACCCTGATCCAAATCTACCTCGGCATCACCACACGCTCCCTGTTAGCCTCTCTTGTGGGCTGCTGGGTCCAGGTGTTCCTCTATCGCCGTCCGATGCTCGCCATTTTCACGCACGTCTACAACTTCCTGTCGCGCCTGGCGACCGAGGAGGGCATTGAATACGACTTGCCTCCTTATGTTCGCGACGAGCTTTTGGCCTGCACCTTTTTAGCCTTTACGGCTATAACCGACCTTCGGGCGCAGCCTTGCCCCGAGGTGTTCGGTACGGACGCGTCTCTCGGCTGGGGGGGCGTTGTCCGCGCTCCTATCAGCCCGCAGCTCTCCGCCGAGCTGTGGCGCAGATCGGAGCACGGGGGGTGGCACACGATCCTGCACAATCGGAGCCTCCTCGCCGTACTCAGCCGCGGCGTGCCCTTGGGCCCTGAGCTCACCCAACTGCATCGCGACCTGGGGCTCCCGTCTATTGAGCCCCCCGTCGCGCCGCGTTGGGTCACCGAGCTATCAGAGGCGCTGCGCTTTCGGCTCGCGTACAAATGGGAGTTTCGCATGCCCCGTCACATCAATATCCTTGAGACAACGGTGTATAAGAGCTTGTGCAAGTACTGCTGTATTCGCCTCCCTGACTCTCGTATCCCCGTTCTCTTGGATTCAAAAGTGGCTTTGGGCGCGACCGCTCACGGGCGCAGTAGCTCTCCTGGTCTATCTCACGTTCTTTCGACCACTTTGCCCTATGTGATAGGAGGAGGTTTATATATGGGAGGCATGTACGTGCCTACGGACGTGCACAGGGCCGACGACCCCACGCGGAACCGTGCGGTGAGGCCCCCGTCCCGTGACCCTCCCGCCTGGTTAGTTGAAGCAGAGAGAGGAGAATTTACTCGCTTTGATTGCATTGCGTACGCCGACTCCCGCTCGTCATTCCCTACTTGTCTCTGGGGCCGATTTGTTGCGCAGCTTGTGGCTCGAGGCCCCGAGGGGCTGCTCAGCCACCGCTGGGCGGCCGCCCCCCCCCCCTCGGAGGGCGCGGGGATGGCCGCCGACGCCGCCAGCGACGGCGCCCAGGGGGGGGCACCTGACCCCTCGGGCGCCGCCGAGAGCAGCAGTGAAGCTGCTCTCGCCAGCGGAGAGCGTCGCGGGCCTCGCAACGCGCTCTTCGCTGACAGCGAACGGCCTCTCGCGTCCTCGGCAGACGCCACGCCAAAAGCGTCTGCCTCCGCGGAGGGCGGCTCGCCCGGCCCCGACCCTGGCGCCGCCAGCGCAGGATCGGCTCCCCAGGCCGCCAAGCGTGCTCCGCCACTGGCCCTCCGCTCCAAGGCCGCGGCGGCCCCTCCGCCTGCTATCGGGGTGGGCTCGTCGCGCGTCGGCTCGCGGGAAGCGCCAAAGGGGGCCTCAGCAGCTACCCCCCGCACCTTCCAGCGAGCGGCCAGGGTGAGCGCCTCTCGCCAACTGCTTGGCGTAGTGGACGGGGCCTCGCGCGGCACAATTGAGGCCGCCTTCAGGCGCCAGTCCCTAGTCTACCATCCAGACAGGACTCCCGCGCACCTGGGCGCCGACGAGCGAGCAGCCCGCGCGCTGAAGTGGAAGCAGCTCTGTGACGCCAAGTCAGTGTTGCTCCAGGCCGTCTCGCAGGCCGCCGCGCCGCCCGATGTTCCTAGCACGGGCGGCGACGGTCCTGCCGCCCGCGCCTACGCCCGGGCCAAGGCGGCAGGAAAGGGCGCCCGCAAGGGCAAGCTGGCTCCAGGGTCGACCATGGCCCTTCAGGCGCTCGAAGAGGCGGTCTCCTCGCGGGTCGCCCTTGCGAGCGCCGAGCTGGCCCCTCGGGCTGCCCTCCCCGCCTCGGGCGCGCCTCTCCCGAGGGGCGGGGTTTCGTCTGCCCTCGCGACGCGGGCGGCTGAGTCGGATGCCACCCTCGTCTCCGCCGTGTCGCGCGGCCGCGTGGAGCTCGACGCACTCCGCACCGCGCGTGCCGACGCCACCAGGCGCACGGTGCAGGCTCCTGCACGCGGCGAAGGAGAGCGTGCCGTCGCTCGTGCCGAGCTCGCGGAAGGGATGGCCGATCGCGCCTACTTCCGACGCGTGCGCGAGGCCGCCAGTCGAGAGGCCGCGGGCTTGCCGCGCACTGCTCCCGTCCAGCTGGGTCGGGATTGGCGCAAAACCTTGCGCGCCGTCCTGCACAACGCTGAGGTCTCGACGGGCCTCGCCATCGCAGAACGTGCCGCTCGTGCTGGGGACGCACCCGCGTCGTCCACTGGCCGCTCCTTGGCCGAGGTGGAGGCTGAGGACCCGCGCGCCTTGGCAAGGCCCGCCGACGACCCTGCGTCCAGCTTCAGCCGTCGTGAGCGGCGCGCGGTCCGCGCCCGCCTGGGCCCGCGGGATGAAGCGGTCGAGGACCAGCCCAACCGCGGTGGTCACGCGCCGCACTCCGCCTCGCGCACGGGCGCCGCGCGCACCAGGCGCGCCGCCAGGCAGCGGCGGGCTTCGATGGCGGCGCTCCCCGCCCCTGAGGGGGGGGGCCGCCACGGCGCCTGGCCGCAGGGCGCGTCGCACTGCCAATGCGCGCCGCTGGGCAGGCGCGGCACGCCCCAGCTCCGCCGCGGGAGTGGACTCCCCACCGCGGAGCCGCAGCCCTGCCCGCAGCCGTACGCGGTCTCCAAACCCGTACGGGACCGACCGCACCTCTCCCTCGGGGGGCTGCTCGTCGCCTCCCGTCAACGGCCCGATCTCGCCCGAGGAGCCGTCGGAGCCGCCTGCGGGGGAGGCGTCGGAGGGCCCGCACACTCCTGACGGGTCCCCGCCCGCGAGCGTTCGCAGCCGCTCGAGAGCGGAGCCCGCGTGCGACGAGGACTCTCCGACGGAGCTCGAGGACGTCGTGCTGAGTGCCCTCGCAGACTCCTCGATGGACCTCGAGCGCGTCGTGGCGGGCCTGAACCCCGAGGTCCTCCGCCGCCTGCAGGCGGCCTTCCCTCGCCGCTCGGGGGCCTCTCCGCCCGCCGCTCGCGCCTCGGTTCGCAGTCGCTCTCGGGGCCGCGGCACGCGTGTAGGCTCCGAGACTCCGCGGCCCGTGCCCCCGCCGCCGCCGCCGCCCCCTCACCACTCTGGTGGGCGTGCGGCGTCGCGATCCCGCGCGTCGACCGCAGGCCAGGGGCTTAGTCGGGCCGTCGCGCGCGGCTCCTCTCGCGCGCCTTCGCGTCAGGCGACGTCGCCTCGGCGTCGCGAGGTGCGCTCCCCTCGAGTCGCTCCGAAGCGGCGCCCGAGCCCCGCTACTGCGCAGCGGCCAGCCACGTCCCGCCATGGTGCGAGCTCGGGCGACGCCCACGCAGGCAGCTCCCGCGCGGACTCCGCTGCTCAGGCCCCTCAGTCTTCGGTAGGCACGCGCTCCTCCAGCGATGCTGTTGCGGCCCCGCAGGGCGGAGGGCGTGCCGCCGAGGAAAGGGGGTCTTCGAGCGGCCCCGCGCCTGGCCGAGATTCAGGGCACGAGCTGCATCCCAGCGGCTCCCACAGCGGCGACGCTGGGAGCGCCGCGGCTGCAGCCTTCGCAGCGCGGCGCACGGCCTCCGCGGCCGTTGAGCAGCCCTTGCCTCCAGGGGCCGCCACCGCCCTAG
The DNA here is from genome assembly GCA_963575745.1 of Prorocentrum cordatum. NCBI lineage: Eukaryota > Dinophyceae > Prorocentrales > Prorocentraceae > Prorocentrum > Prorocentrum cordatum. Next base: position 8,341 of record CAUYUJ010017938.1, read on the forward strand.
CGTGGCGTCTCAACCTCGGCGGTGAGAAGGTCACAGTGGTGAGGTGGGGACCCGCCTGGCAAGCTGCCTTCCAGAGCGCGGCGTCGTGGCTGAGGTCTTTCGCACCCGCAGGGGCCGCCGAGCCCGAGGGCAGAGATGACCTGCACTGCCTCCTGCAGGCCTTGCACGCCTATAAGCGCCTGTTTCAGACAGGCGGCGCCGAGCCGATCGACGAAGCCTCGTGGTTGCATCCTTACGTGGCCGCCGTCGAGCCCGAGGCTATCCCCGCGGGCGCTGACCTCCAAGCCATGGGGGCGGGCGCCATCCGTGGCATCGGGCTCGGCTCAAAGATCGAGCACAGGAGGCGCGCGGGCAAGTTGGCCTGCCTTTTCGACCTTCTGTACCACGTGCAGGACGGTCACGGCGCCATCCCAGCAGCGCTGTGGGGATCTCATTCCCCTCCGTCCGAGATCCTCGACGCGTTCGCGGAGGTGGTGCCCGTTCCACATCATTCGGGCCTCACGTCCTCGGCAGCTCGTTCCGAGCTCGCCGAATCGGCCGCAGCTGCGCGCGCCGAGCCGCGCCCGCCCTTTGACTGGGCGACCCTCGAGGGAGGGGGCGCTCTGCCCGCCGAGATCGAAGCAGGGGCTCGCCGTGCTCACCGTAACATGGGCGGATCCTTCACCTCGGCGCGGGCGATGCTGGCGGAGGCGTCGGGGTTCGAGACCGACGGGCGGGACACCCTCGTTCCGCCCTTCTACGCGTCCAGGAGCAGGAGGGCCGCCACGCTGATCAGCTCTCCCAGCCCTGGCCGCCCTGCGCTCATCCTGTGGTGCGTCTGCGGCCTCTGCATCTCTCTGGGAGCCGCGGCGCCGACCGCAGGCCAAGGGCTTAGTCGGGCTGCGCCTTCCGCGCCCGCTCGCCCTCCGCGCACTCCCTTCGTGCGCGATTCTCACCTCGCCTCCGCGTATCTCGATCGTCGCTCGAGATCGATTGATGCGTTCGAACTGTGGTTAGCAGAACACACTGGCGTGCCGCCCGCCACTCTTTACCGTAGCGGGATACTTCTCGCCCGCTTCCTCGCGACCTTCGGCGTGTGGCTTCATGATGCAGGTTTCCCTCATTATATTCTGGTTCATGCCATCTTGGGAATCCAGAGCGCTCATCCGCATTGGAAGGCCTTTCTAACAGAAGCTTGGGACGTAGCGAAACAATGGAAGCTCGCGGAGCCGCCAAAGCTCCGCCCGCCCTTACCTCGCGCTCTGCTGCGCGCTATGGTCGGTCTCTGTTTCGCCTGGGACTGGCCTGTGATGGCGGCCTTGCTGCTCATGGGCTTTACGATGTTCCTCAGGCCTGGCGAGCTGCTGGCGTCACGCCGCTGTGACTTGTCGCTTCCTTGCGACCGCCTCGAAGTTGAAGGGGATGCTTTTCTTTCGATTCTTGTTCCAAAGACCAGGAGAACGTACCCGACGCAGCATGCTCGCTGCTCCGATCGGGGCACGGTGAAGATTCTGAATCAAGTGTTTGGGCGGTTGGCTTCCACCGATCCTCTCGCCCCTTTCGGTGCGAGCGGCTTCCGTACTCGGTGGAATCATTTGCTTTCGGCCCTGGGCGTCCCTCTTGCCAAAGCGGGTCAGGGGCTCAACCTGACGCCCGCATGTCTGCGGGGCTCTGGCGCAACAGACTTCTATATCGCTACGGAAGACGTCCCTCGCGTCTTCTGGCGGGGGCGTTGGCGTCAGGCTTCCAGTGCTGAGCGCTACCTGCAAGCCGCCGCCGCTTCCACAGTTCTTGCTGCGCTGCCCGTGCCCGCACGGGCGCGGATCCTGTTCTTCGCCACCGCCAGCGACCGCCTTGTCGCTTCATTTCTCCAAGTCGGCCCCGCCGCTTGGCCTGCCCTACTTGCGGCCGCCCGCCGAAACCTTGTCACTTCGCAAGGTCCTTGAGCACGGGTATGGCTGCCTCGCCGTCGTCGGCGAGCAGGCGGTCTCCCCCGCCTGACGCGCGGCGCCCCGGCACGAGCGCGCGGGACGGGCCTGCCCATTTTGGGCCGCCCCGCGCGCGCGAGCCGCGGCCGCGCTCGGAGACAGCTCGCTAGCGCGCGAGCGGGAGAATGCCTCTTCTATTCTCTGTGAGCAAGCTCCTGCTGTCTCCGCAGCTTCTCTGCCCCCCTCCCTCCTCTCCCAATCTAAGGCTGATGGGCGCTGCCTCGCCGTCGTCGGCGAGCAGGCGGTCTCCCCCGCCTGACGCGCGGCGCCCCGGCACGAGCGCGCGGGACGGGCCTGCCCATTTTGGGCCGCCCCGCGCGCGCGAGCCGCGGCCGCGCTCGGAGACAGCTCGCTAGCGCGCGAGCGGGAGAATGATGATGATGAGGAGGAGGAGGAGGAGGAGGAGGAGGAGGAGGAGGAGGAGGAGGAGGAGGAGGAGGAGGTTGGTTCCGCTGCTTCCTCGCCTTCTCTCTTTTCCCCTCCTGTTTGCCCTCCTTTCCGTTGGTTTTCTCTTTTCTTCCCCGCCGGCTTGCTCCTCCTCCCCCGTTTCTGCCTCGCTTCGGCTTTGCCCCGCTCCTGGCTTCTCCCTTTCGCTTCCTCCCCGGGTTCGTCCCCCGCTGCCCTTGGGCCAGACGCTCCTGCGAGCGACCTTCAGCACCGCTGCGTTGCGCCAGCGCCTTAGACATCGCACGCCCTCGGCACGCTCTAGGCGTCCACCGAAGGACCCGGCCGCTTGTGTGCGGTCTGGACTACACCCGTTTGCGCCTGCGGTGCGACCCACGGAGACAACAAAAAAAGGGAGGAGGAAGCGGGAACAAATGCAGGACGGGGAGGAGGCTGAGTGATTCTATCCCTCAGTTCGTCTGCTGCGTTGTCGGTTCCTGCCTACCTGCCCGCTGTCTGGCTTGTGTTTCGGCGCGTTTGGCAGAAAACAGTCCAAAACGTCGGAAGGCCTTTGCGCAGGCATCTGACACACGTCCGCAGGAGGCATCTATACTCCACCACAGTGTGTGGCCACGGCCGTCCTTGGACGTATGATGGAGTTGAGATCCTCTTTAATTCGGGTAAGGAGGACGCATGCGTATACCATGCCCGGCCCAGGATGCTTGACCGGGCAGGGTGGTAGTGGTGGTGCTTGCACAGATGCTGGAGGCCATCCGAAAACACCCCTGGGCAGACCATCTGTGCCTACACAGTGTATCCTTTCTGGATCCATGAGGCCGGAGTCCTGGCAGCCCGCCGACTCTCTCCCCCTCCTCGGCCTCCCCCCCCTCTCCCTCGTGCCCTTCGTTCGGCCTCCCAGATAGGGTCGGAGTTGACGGGGTCGGAAGATCGCGCCGCATCACCAATGCACGGGCGATGCGGATCGATGTGGAGTTCGATATTCGTCACGCGGACGTCGCCGCTGCATTGCCTTCGACGTTGAAGGATCGGCACCGCGATGCGTTGTCGGAGGTTCTTCGCGGATTTTCTGGACCGGTCGGCGCTCCCCCTGGCGGCGCCCGCGGCGCACTCCGTGAGCCACGGGGGTGTTCCAGTGCCGAATCAGGAAATGGTCGCTGACTTGAGTGCATGCCGCGTTCCTTCTTTCCGTCTACCTCCTACTCCTGTTGAGTTCATGGGTGATCTTGAATTGATCTGCAGCCCTGTTTCAGAAGCCCAGCCGAAGAGTGCCGGCTGTCGCTCCTCCGCTCGAGTTAGAGAGCCGTCTGCATGCCGACAAGGACGTTGGTGGGTTGAGGGGGGAGAGGGAGTCTTCCTCTTTCTTCTAACTCCTCATGCCCGCGGTTGAAGAAACACGGTGACCATGACCAAGCTGTCGCGGGATCTTGTCGACACCGATTCGTCGTCATGAACCATGTCTGCCGTCGCCGAGTCGCGAGGATGACCCACGAATCGACGATGACCAAGCCGGACGATGAGCAAGGTCGGCAACGATTCCTGCGTGCTCAGCCTTTGCCGTGGTCATCATTCACGCTGAGTCCGTTCACGCCAATTTTTTCGCATGTTTTTTTTTGTTGTTGGGGTTTTCTTCGGTTTGTTTCCCGTCTGCTTCCTCCGCAGCTTCTTTTGCTTCTCCAGCTCGCTGCGCCTCGAGGCTGCTGCCCCCCCGCTGACGCGCGCGGCCCGCTGGTGGGCCGACCGTCGTCGCGTCGCGTCGCGCGCCAGTCGCCCAGCGTCTGGGCCAGGTCGGAGTCGACCTGGCCGCCCCGCCCTGGGGCCTCGAGCCTCTCGTCGCCGATGGCCCCTCGGTCCGCCCAGCCGCGCGGCCAGTGCAGGGCTAATTTCGATTCCTCCGATTCGATTCGATTCGATGCCGATGATTTCTGATTCCGATTCGATCTGATTTCGGATTCCGATTTTGGCTCAGATTTCCTAACGAAGGCCTACTAGGCTGCCGATTTCCGCCGATTCGACTCTTCCCGACTCGGCTGCCGATCTCCGCCGATCCGATTCATTTCGATCGCCGATCCGACTTGTCGATTCGATTCTGGGCTCTCCTGCCAGTGCTGGGTGTCCCCTGCGTCACTGCGCCACTCTGGCTCCGAGGGGCGTGGGGCTCGAAGAAAGAATTCGGCATGCTTGCGCGGGACGAGAGATTTCCTCTTGAGGTCCGCCGAACGGATGGCGACCGGACGAGCTGTTTGCAGCAACCGGGGGGGAGGGATGTATGTAGTCATGTTGAATGTGGCCCGCTTGCGCGGGGAGTTGATGGGAGTGCGCGAGACGACGCAGGGCCCATCGTGGAAAGTTGATAACCGAACCCCCCTCCCCCTTTCAATCTTAACACGGGCGGTTTGCGGGGTCCGTGGATCCGATTTCTTCCTGCCCTTTTTATTCAATCGCTTCGCTCATTCCGCCGGCCCATCATGTCGCACCGTGGTCGCCAGTCCGAGTTGTCGTCTGCAGTGTGGAGCTGCGGCGTCGAGAGCCGAACCGCGGGGGAGGAGGACCACCCCGACCCGCGTTTCCCAAGTCGCGCTTGGCTGGAGTCTTGGAGGCGTCCTGGGGGCCTCCTGAGGGTCTTTTGGAGGCCTCCAGAGGGCCTTTTGGAGGCCTCTTGAGGCCTCTTGAGGGCCTCTTGGGGGCCTCTTGGGGCCTTCGGGGGCGCGTCTTGGGGCCTCCGGGGGCCTCTGAGGGCCGAGAGCGCGAAATTCTGTTTCGTGAACCCCGTCTTGGGGCGTTCTTGAAGCGTTCTTGGGGCCCTCTTGGGCCGTCATGGAGGCCTCTTGGGCCGTGTTGGAGCCGTCATGGGCCATCTTGGGGCCCTCTTGGGGGCCTCTTGGGCCCTTTTGGGGCGATCTTGGAGGCCTCTTGAGCCGTTTAGGGGCGTCGGGGAAACGAAAAGGTTGAAACGCCCGAATCTGTCCAGCACCAAAGGAAAAATACAGTTTTTGCCTCCTGGGGCCCTCTTGGGAGTTCTCTTGGAGGCCTCTTGGGGCATCTTGGAGGCTTCCTGTCCTTTGTATTCATTGAGTAGAAATGAATTTAAAACAGGGTAGAAGTCGGATTCGCCGTGAGGTGGGACGCGGATCCGGGAAAATCCGAAATCGGATCCGCGCAAACAGGAATCGGATCCACCGAAACACACATCAAAACCAACATTGGAACTCCGCGATCTTAATTGGATCCGACGGCGGAAATCTCATACGCGTCTGCTCAAGACTTCAAACCTTCGCTCCGGGCCCAAGAGGAAAAACTTTCGCCCCGGGGAATTAAGCAGAACCTTTCGGAATTCCGCGCGGACTTCTTGGCTCGGCGTTGGGGTCCCCCAATCGAAAAAATCCTCGCGGAGCTTCGAACATCGATTTTGGTCTTGTCTCGCTGGTGTGGGGGAACGCTAGCCCCCCCCCCATTTTGACCGTCGCAATACCGCCGAACCGACAGGGTTCCGCCCGACACCCCCGTACCTCAAAGTCGGCGGGTGACCGCGCCAGAGGGGAATGCGACGTGTTGCGACGTGAACGCCCATTTCCTGCGAGGGGCCAGTCGCCCCACGTTAACTTCGAAATGCGGGGGCGAGAAGGGGCGCGTTTCTGTGTCTTGTTGCCCATGCCCGGCATGAGCGTCTCTTTCGCCAACACTGGTATCTTTCAGTCCGCGGCCCCCCCCCGGAAGCCTTCGGCGACCAGTCCCTCGCGGCGGGTGTGGGCCCCCAGAGTTCCCCAGAGGCCCGTTCCTGCCGTAGACTTCGCCCAGGTGTCTTTCAGGAGGCCCGCCGAGGCCAGGGCGAGGCCAGTGGAAGGGGGCAGCAGATACGTTGAGCACCGTGATCTTCAACCCTCGAGGAGGGAAGGGAGGCTCATCTCCTCGCGGTCGTCGTGCCAGTCTCTTTTTCGAGCCCCTCGCGCCATCTGCCAGCTGCCGCGTGCAGGTAGACGGGACCTGCTGCGGCTACTGCTACGCCCCAGACTACAAGATCGGCGTAGATCGCCACAAGGTCCAGCGGGGAGGAGGGCCACGAGGAGGGCTAGCAGGAGGAGGAGGAGGAAGAGGAGGAGGAGGAGGAGGAGGAGGAGGAGGAGGAGGAGGAGGAGGAGGGGAGGAGGAGGAGGAGAGGAGGAGGAGGGGGAGGGGGAGGAGGAGGGAGGAGGAGGAGGAGGAGGAGGAGGAGGAGGAGGAGGAGGAGGAGGAGGGAGGAGGAGGAGGAGGAGGAGGAGGAGGAGGAGGAGGAGGAGGAGGAGGAGGAGGAGGAGGAGGAGGAGGAGGAGGAGGAGGAGGAGGAGGAGGAGGGGGAGGAGGAGGAGGAGGAGGAGGAGGAGGAGGAGGAGGAGGAGGAGGAGGCAGGAGGAGGAGGAGGAGGCAGGAGGAGGAGGAGGAGGAGGAGGAGGAAGAGGAAAAGGAGGGGAAGGAAGCAAGGCAGGAAGGAAGGAAGGAAGTGGAGGAGGAAGATCGTCGGAGGGTGGACGGACGCGGCTGAAAGAAGGCCTGTGCCGTGCAAACAGTTGCAGCTCCAAGAAAGCAGGCAGCAGAAACGACCACAGCGCCTTCAATGTTCTTGTAGTGTACTGGGCAGAAGCTGATAGATGTCGTGGCAAGCCCCAAAGGATCGCTGGCTGACCACGAGTGGCGGAGCTTGGATGCGTGCTCTGGTGAATGTCAACTTACGCTCATTGCCGCGTGCGCCCAAGTCTGTAGCTGAGTTGGTGGATGTATATTTTTTCGTTCCCCCCTCTCTCTCGCCTTCACCCTGTCTTCTCTCTCTCTCTCTTTCTCCTTCTCTTTCATCTCCCTCGCTCTCTCACTCTCCCTCTTCTTCCTCTCTCGTCGTTACCTGCTTCCTCCTCTCTTCTCCCTGCTCCGTCCTCCTAGTCCCTCTCCATTTTTTATGTGGGGACCTCAGGCAACTCTAGGCAAGTTGAGAACACGCAAGACAGTTTGAAAACCTTCGACAGTGTCTTCCTCCCTTTCCCTTTCCCTCTACGCTGATATGGAGCGTCACAGTGTCCAGCCGTCACAAGCCATGGGGATGACCATTGTTTCAAACATGCATTCGTGGGTGACTGATCGGACGAACAGCACACTGGTATTTACGTTATGTGTTTTACATGCATGTTTTTTTTCGGGTGGGTCTATGTGCGTGTACATGCATGTATGTATCTACATTTATGTATGAAATCATGTGTATACACATCCATATATACATGTGCACACCGGTTTGTGTAGTGCAAGGCATGCATGCGTGAACGCATGCATGCATGCATGTATGCATGTATGTAGTATGCATGCATGGCTGCCTGTTTGCCTGTCTGTCTGGCTGGCTGGCTGGCTGGCTGTATGCATGCATGCATGCATGCATGCATGCGTGTCTGTCTGTCTGTCTGTCTGTCTGTCTGTCTGTATGTATGTATGTATGTATGTATGTCTGTATGTATTCATTCATTTGTGTATGTATGCAAGCATGTATGTATGTATGCATGTATGTATGCTTGTAGAGATTCTGTGAGGATGTCCAGTGTCCTCCCTCTCTCAAGTGAAGGGTGCTATGATCAAGTGTAGCATGTGTTCTGCCGACGTTAAGGCTCAGAGTTTGTTGGCGTGGGAGAAGGATCGCCCCCGTGCCGAGGAGAAAACATGGTAGCGGAGCCGTGAGTTCACTGAGGCAGTGATCCGCGGCTTGCGCTCGCTGTGGCATCGGGCGTGGTTCGAGAGCATGGCGCTGATGACTTCTGGCGGAATGTACCAGGTATGGGCGCTGGAGGACATACGAGCACACGATGTGTTCAATTGGCTGCAGGATGAATTTAACTTATTTCTTCACTTGGGAGGGTGAGGCCACTGAGATGGGGTGGAGGAACCTATTTGGTGCAGCAGTGAACCATAGCGGCCCCATCATATTGAGGATATCACGCATGCGGGGATTCTGGACTTGTTTCGCAAACTAGGCACGTTCCTCGCGATGAAGGTGCGTGGCAAGGCTCAGACAATGACGAAGCTGGCAGGTGTTGGCAATGGGTTCGAAGCGCTGAGGCAGATCTATTCGGACTACCTCCCTCCGGGCGGCACGTCAGAGCACAGCTTGCTCACCGTGATCGATCAGCCAAAGCGGTGGACGAGCGATGACCATTCAAGACGGCGCTTCGCAGAGGTTTTGCGCGATTGGGATCATCTGGTTACGCAGCATGAGCTGGCGAGCCATGGCAATATTTCCGATATGTTGAAGTGTGCGGCGATCCTCGGCTATGCGCCTTTCGCGGTCAGGAAGTTCCTTGACGGCGCGAGCCAGGAGGTCAGAGAGAACTACGCGGTGATGCGAACCAGGAATCGAGAGCATTGCATGGACAAGAACGTGGAGGCCTTTGTCCCGAAGCCCCCCGACTCGACGGGAGGCTCGGGTTCGGCGCCGATGCAGGTGGGTCCGGTCGGCCAGGTGGATGCGATCGGGTTCGACGAGCCACGCTGCATCATCTGCAAGATGGTCGGCGACGGGGCGGAGCAGTGTTGTCGAGCCAGAAGGGCAAGGGCAAGGACTCGAAGGGCGGTGGCAAGGGAAAGGATCACGGAGGCAAAGCTGGTCATGATGGTGGTCAGGCTGGTGCACGCAAGGGTGATCACGTCAGTACCTCTCACTATTGCAAGAAGAAAGGCCACGTGAAAGCCAATTGCTTCAAGCTGAAGGAGGATCCGGTGGAGAAGTTGAAAGGCACCGTCAACCTTGTCGAGCAGCAGGACGGTGAGGTCGATGCGATGGTTGTACCGAGCGACGGATTTGACGAGTGCGGGTTCTGCATGGCGCTGGAGAGCTACGACGACCACGACTCGACCAGTGACCAGGTGGAGATCAGGAACCACGACTCGACCAGTGACCAGGTGGAGATCAAGAACCACGACTCCCAGAGACCAGGTGGAGATCAGGGGCCACGACTCGATCGGCGACCAGGTGGAGGTCAGCGACCATGACTTGACCAAAGACCGGCTGGGGGATGAGTTCAGGTGCCACCCCTGCGGCGACGAGACGGTCAATGCAGTCGGCGGCTGCGTGCAGCCCCTGGACTGCGACATCGACGAGTTCTTGATCCTGGGCGGTGGGGGCGACGAGCACTGCGCGAGGCGGACCTTCGCCGAGCGCTGCGTGGTGGGGGGGGCCCCGTCTAAGCTGATCGCCGTCCAGAAGCAGAAGATATCTCTCGATGGAGATGCGCAGGTGCCCTTCGCGATGGGAGCTCAGGTAGTCTGCGACGCTGACTTCAAGATCGGTTCCTTTGCTCGCAATCTTCTCAGCGCTGGCAGGGTCTATGATGCAGGCTCTGACGTGATCCTTTCCCGCGGCGAAGGCTGCTGCGTCGGGTTCCGCAGGCCCAGCGGCGCATGCATCGAGGTCCCGATGCTTAGGAAGAGGAGCGTGTTTGGCGGGCCAGCGAACGCGAACGAGGACATTCATGGCGCTGAGCGCGTGGTCAAGGAGGGGGGGCAGCTGGCAGGAGGTCGCCACCCGAGCGTCGTCGCGGCCGACGAGGACGTGGTGATGCAGGGCGACTGGGCCGCCCCGGCTGATGGAGCTGCAGCGCCTGTGCCCGTGGCAGGAGGGCGCTGGGTCCGCTTCGTCGGGGTCTGGCCGCGCGGCCCCCGAGGTGGCTCCCGCCGCGGCGGCTGGGCCGGCAGAAGGGCCGCTGGCGAGGGGTCGAGCAGGGGCAAAGCTGGGACCTGGCTCTCGAGTTGACCTGCTGCGAGCTCGCCTGAAGGAGCTGGGCTCCGCGATCTACGGCGCCGAGGGGCAGCTGTGGAGTCGCCCAGTCCACGCCGTGCTCGAGCGCAAGCAGGACCTCGACTTCGAGGGGGCTGTCGAGGAGCGGTGCCATCAGCAGGTTGGCGGCCAGCCCGTGACAGGGGCCAGGGTTGTCGAGGCGCCCTGCGCTCCGATGGAGATCGAGGGGGGCGGTGCGAGGCTTCTGGTCATGCGGTGGTTAAGAGGTGGTGCCCCGCGTGCGTGTTCGGCCTGGGCCCCGCTGGCCCGCGCGTCAGACCGCCCGTCTACGGTGGGGGCGTCGGGGGCGAGCTGGTCTTCTTCGTTTTTTTTCCTTTCCGAGGACACCGAGAACGCCTGCGACGAGGCCGACGGGTCTTGGCGCGTCTCTCGTCGTTGCTGATCGTAGCGCGGGGCCCGTCTACGGCGCTGCGCTGGGGAGCAGGACTGCGGGCCGCCACGCGACCAAGCAGCTCATGATATTCGTGAAGCGATCAGCTGTTGGTCGGCGGCGCCGTCGAGATGACGCGGCAGGGTAATTTGGCCCCATTGGGCAAGCCTCGCGCTCTGGCGCCAGCAGGGTGGGTACCTTCGGCTCCGCGTCCGCGGCCCCCCCCCCCCTCTCCCTCTACCATCTCCTGTCCTTCCTGGCAGCAGCGGCAGCCGCGGCGCCAGGGGATGCGGCTCCCACGCGGGCCGCATCCTCTACCTCCTCTCCCTTCCTCTATCTCAACCGCTTCCTGGCGGCGCTGACGGGTGAGGCGTGGTCTGGGGCAGCAGCCGTCGCTCTGGCCAACTCCTCCTCCTCCACCTCCTCCGCCACCTACCTCCACCTTCTCCTCCTCAAGGTGGCGCCTGGCGCTGGTTTGCAGCGGGTTACGTCCTCCGCGCGCGCCTCCACTTCCTCCGCCACCTCCCCCCTCAACCTCGGTTGCCTCTGCTCCCTCTGCGCTGCCACTACCCCTGGGGCCTCTGAAAGAGGCTGGAATGTGTGGCCGGGGCTGGAAAGCGGCATTTCGTTCGAGATCATGCCTGTGGTTCAAGATGACGTTGTCCACCGCGACCGCCCACTCCCAGGCTGCGGTCGATGTCCCTCCTCTCGCGGCGGCCCGTGGGCCACGGCGGCCGTCGCTGAAGAGCATTGGCTGGTCTATATTCCTGCGGCCGGTCGCGGAAGACGTCGGCCGGGCACTCCCAGATGACGTGGTTCTGCGAGCCGTGCTCGGCGCCGCGCCAGGGGCATCGCGGATCTGCATCGGAGTCCTTCATCCTGGCCCGGTACAGCGGGCTCGACATCGAGCCTGTGAGAACCGGACCTTGGAGCCCGACCGGTTCTTCATTATTTTGTGAATTGCCTTCAGGCTCTTGGCGTCGTGCCTGACTCCTGTAAGCGCCCTCGAGTCACGCCTCGGCAGCCGTTTGAAGTCTTCCCACATTTGCATGCGCCGGGCCTCGCGCAGGGCGTGGGCCAGCGCCTTGGGGTGCCGCCAGTGCTGCGTGCCCGGCGTGAGCGAGATCGTAAGATCTAGTCTTGGATGCCACCGTTCCCACGGCCTGGCTGTAGCCGCCTGCCAGCCTGTCCAGGCCAGTTGTTCCCGCATCTTCTCTGCGCTGCTCTGCTTGGCCGTCCAGCTGAGCTGCGCGTGCCAAGTTGGCCCTCGCTTCGCGGCAGCGCGGGCGAGCGACGCCAGAGTGGTCTGCTGGCACCGGAAGCGAGCGTCGCCGCGGTGTCCGAGCACGAGGAGCCGCAGCGGCTTGGCACCCATCCTGGCTTCCCTGGCCGCCTTGTCGGTGGCTCCCTGGATCTCGGTGATCATGTTCCTGGTGGGAGTCTGATGGGACCACCCGAACTCCACCTTGGAGATGGCTGCCGAGTTGACCATTGCTCTCCTCGCATCCTTACCTCTGGGAAGGTGTACTGCTTTGAGAGCCACCTCCCTGGCCAGCTGCCCGCGCTTCATCGCCTTGCTCCCCGTCCGTCGCCGCGCGCCTCCCGTGACGTGGAAGCCGAGCGCATCGATGGTCGTGCCGATCTGGTGGTCGGGCACCTTTCTCTGCTTATTGCTTGTCTCGCGCCGGCTTTCGGTGCGCCCGCTGCCTTTTGGCCAGGTTCTCCACGAGGCCGAGGGTGGTGTTCCAGCTCTCCCGGGTGCGTCCGGCAGACGCGAGGGCCCTGGGCGTCCTGGCCGTCCAAGTTGGGTCGTCTACGAACAGGGTGGTGTTCGCGCCAGGGTGTCTTTCCTGCGCCTCCCTCAGGGGGCCGAGCAGAATTGCAGTCATTGCCATGGGGCAGAAGGGGTCCGCTTGCGGTAAGGAGGTCCCAACAATCTCCACAGTCTTGTTGACATATTTTCCCAGTCGGAGCACGCGCCTCTGGTTGCTCCAATGGTGGCCTAACATGTGAGCGAGGCCCGGTGGCATTCCCAAGCGTTCGAAAACATGTTGTGCTTGAGCGGGTTGCACATGATCGAAGGCGAGGCTGTAGTCCCAGGACGTACACCAGGCATCGCTTTCCATTTCAATCCCGACCTCCAAGATTGCATCCCACACGTCAGCGCCCGCCTTGGCACCGCAGGCGTTCTGGGGCCAGCACTTCTGTATCCAGGCTCTGCACCATGGGCTCCTAAGCCGGGCAACCGCCCACGTCCTGTAGAAGGCGGAGAAGACAGAGATGGGTCGAAAGTCCACTGCTCCCAAGATGAAGTCATCATTCCCTGCTTTTTTGGCGAGGTGCACCTGTCGCGCCCATGTCCACGCTTCTGGGAGACACCCTGCCTGCCCGAAATCGTTGAAGAGTGCCGTCAAACTATCGCAAGCGAAGCTGGCGTCATGCGCTTCCTTCCCGTGCCACCCGTCCGGGCTGGCGCTGCTGCCTGACGCCCGCGACATGGCGTCCCTGATCTGGTGCCAATCCAAGGGCAACCATGTCTCTTCTGACAGGTCGGGTAGCCGGAGCTCAGGTGTGACACTGAACCTGCGGTGAAGGCGCTTGATGACAAGGTCGTCAACGCCAGGAGTGAGGATGACCTCGTCGAGACTAGGGTCGCACTGGGCCGTGCGAGGGGCAGCAAGTCGATGGGCTTCATCGAGACACGTAATCGGTAGGTGGCGGCGTGGGCGTTTGAAGGCAAACAGGGTTCAGGTCTCGATGAACTACGAGGTCCGACTCACACCGCACTCCCCCTTTTGGCCATTCTTCGCCCATAATGATGCGAACGTGGCGAATTGGTTCCGCGGCGATGCAGATGATTATGCGGCCTACTTCGCAGGCTACGGCGTGAACTACATTGGAGCTGTGGCACCATTTGGCGAGGCGGTGATGGCGAGGGTTCCTGTCTCCAAGACGGGCCAGCGGCGGTCGATGGGAGGGTTCGCCCCCAGGCTTACCAAGGCCTACGCGGCCTGGGTGAAGGGGATCGGGGTCGGCAAGACGACCAGCAACGACGAGCGCATCATCCTCGTGGTTGTTTGGGAGGTGACCTGCAGGACCATCCGCACGCTGCCGAAGGGCAAGCGCCACGACGAGGAATTGCCCCTGAAGGTCTGCGGCGAAACCTGGAAGGAGAGGATCGCCCACATGCCTCGCTCCCTCGTCGTTGGCGGCGGCGAGGGCGAGGTCGCGCCGACGCCGCTGGAGGCCGTGGGCGCGGAGGCCGAGGAGCAGCCTCAGGGGCGGCCTTGTCTGGAGCCGAGGGCCCTTCGGGCCCACGCGGGGCCCCCAGGGCCACCGGTCTTCAGAGGCCCAAGCTCCAGGGCCCCAACATGAGGTCCCAGAGCACCGAGCTCCTGGGGCTCCTCCGAGGGTCTCGAGGCTGGAGGCTTTGCGGGGGCTGGAGCAAGCTCGAGCAGCGGGCCCAGTGGCCCCGATGGGGGCCAGCAGCAGCGGTGGTCCGATGGCAGCTGCTACGCGTTCGGCAGCGGGCCCGGCTGCCAGGCCGAGTATCTCTGAACGGTGACGTCATCTTCGGGTGGCACGAGGCGAAGAGGACGCGCCTCGAGGATGCGATCGTCGGGGCCGTCGAGGACATCAGCGAGCAGCTGGGCTACCAGGCATTCCTCGCGGCGAAGGAGCTCACGCACTGGGGCAGCATCGGCTTTCCCTTGGGGGGGGGGGGGCGGCGGAGGCCATCGCCGAGGGTCTGAAGCTCTGCGACGAGTTTGGCATCTACTCGGTCCATCCTCGGACCGCCTCCGACGGCAAGAAAAATGTCAACGCCAAGTGGGGGAAGAAGGGCCGTGCAGGGGTCCTCGAGTGCAGGCTCGTGGGGAGGGGGTTCGCTTGGCTCGAGGAGCGCGACGACTTGTTTGCGCTAGGGTCGACATCGTTGATCAGTCGCGTCATCGACTTCTTCGGCCTCAATGGCGACGACGATCCAGACGGCCCTCTCGTGATTGCAGTTGGTGACGTCACGAGCGCGTGCTACCGGGTATCCGAGAAGGGGAATTTCTATTGCAATCCCCCGCCTGAGTTGCTCGCTGCGAGGGCCGAGGCGGCGTTGCCGTGGATGTCGTCTGGGGGCTGGGGAAGCAGCTCCCTGGCAGCAAGTGGGCTCAGCTACGCTGCTGGCCACTTCCTGGGCTGCGGGCTCGGGCGGAACGACGCTTGCCCGCAGTTCCACCGCAAACCGATGACCGGACTGGGCCTGGAGCAGCGCGCGGGCGATTTCTATTGCCTGGGTCGCAAGAGCGAGATGGAGAGCTTCCTGCCGACGATCAGGACGAAGCTGAAGTTGAAGGACAGCGACGTCGTCATCGAGCGTCGCGTCGAGTACCTGGAGCGCACCAGGATCAGGACCGACGAGGGCATCTTCCTTCAGCCGCGCGAGAATCACAGCATGCACAACATCTCCGAGCTGGGGGTAAAGGGCGCGAGCGCGGTCAGGACTCCAGACTTGGGGTCAGATGAGAACCTCGAGCACTCCCCGCCACTGGTCGACAAGCAGATCTCGAAGTGTCGTTCGTGTGTGGGGAGTGGGCTCTACCTGACTCAGGATGGCACGGGCGTCCAGCGGTCTGTGGGGATGCTGGCGGCCTACCTGGTGGCGCCGACGGAGCACTCCTGGAAGAGGCTGCTGCGGCTCGGGCGCTACTTGGTCGGTGCCAGCGAGCTGGGCGCGTTTCTCCCGAGGGTCGATGCGAACATCTACGCGAAGGGCGTGTTTCACCCGAGGGCCTTCTCGGACAGCGATCACGGCGGATAGGAAGCAAAACGCAAGAGCACTACATGCGGAGTTCTCTGTGCAGACGGTGTGGTGTTGGCGATGCTGGCGCGGGGGCGGGACCTGATGGCAGTGAGTTTGAGTGAGAGCGAGTTCTACGCGCTGACCATGGTGGCAATGGGCGGCGAGATGATGAGGGACCTCTTCACTTGGTTCGGGTTCCGTGTCGAGTGGACCTTGGACCGACTCTTCGGCGGCTCGGTCGGTATCCTTGAGAGAGGGCGTCGGGGAGGTCCGCCGCCTGGACACGAGGGCTCCCTGGGTGCAGCAGGCGACGCGCCTGCTGGGGTTGAAGGTCTTGAAGTGCAAGGGGAGTGCTTATCCAGCTGACATCGGGGCGAAGTCACACGCGGCCGACGTGTGCGAGCAGCTCTGCAAGCAGGTGGGGCTACGTCGCCTGAGCGGCGATTTCGGGGCAGTTCGTGATGTCGAGGTGATTGCGGTCATTGAGAGGCTTGGGCGGGCTGCCCGTGGCGCGCAGTTTGGTGTGGGTGGTGGTGGTGTGGGGGGGTGGGGCAGCCCGACCGTCAATGCGGCAATCCTGGCGCTGTGTCTTGCCGTTCAGGCGCAGCAGGGTGAAGCAGCTGGAGACAGCTTCGAGAAGATGGAGCGCAGCATGATCATCCTGCCAGTGATGAGGTTCTTCCCCTGGCTCGTCATGTGCGTGATGGGCGGTGTGGCCCGGTGCTGGTGCTGGAGAAAAAGCGGAGCGGCCCTCCTGCTGCTTGGGGCGAATGACTACGGCAGCGAGGTGGACGTGCAGAGCGGGCGCTCCATGCGCCATCTAGACGACGATGATCGAGTGGTGCATCTGGAGAGGAGCTGCAAGTATCTTCAGGGTGCACACGACGTTGGGCGTCGCTTGAAGCAGCGGCGCATGTGCAAGGAGTGTTCTAAGAAGCTGCAGTGAGGGGTGAGTGAATCTTTGAGCCTTGAGCTTGGCGGCTGTTCCGCGCGCGAGCGGGTTTTCGGGCATGCAGTTTGAAGTTGGAGTTCCCTACGAGGGGGTGTGGATCTTCTGTGAGGATATCCAGTGTCCTCCCTCTTTCAAGAGAAGGATGCTATGATTAAGTCTAGCATCTGTTCTGACGACGTTAAGGTGCAGAGCTTGTTGTCGTGGGCGAAGGATTACCCCCGCGCCGAGGAGACAGCAGTGCTTGTATTTCTGTACGCATGCATGCAATGCATGTATGCATGCATGCATGCATGCAGGTGTGTATTTACGTATGCATGCATGCATGCATGCATGTATGTATGTATGTATGTTTGTTTGTATGCGTGTTTGTATGTATGCATGAATGTTTGCATCTTTGGACGCGTGTATGTATGTATATATATATATGTGTGAAAATGCATGCGTGTTCAATGTGTGCATATTTGTATATATGCGTGCGTGCGTGCGTGCGTGCGTGTGTTGATGCGTGCGTGCGTGCGTGCGTGCGTGCGTGCGTGCGTGCATGTGTGTGTGTGTGCATTCATGTATTCATGCATTTTGTTTGTTTGTATGTATGTATGCTTGTGTGTGTGCATGCTTGTGTGTCTGCATCTGTACAGGTGTATCCATGTACATTTGCAGGTATGTATGTGTGTTTGCATGAATTTGTTTACATATACATGTATGTATGTATGTATGTATGTATGTATGTATGTATGTATGCATGCATGCATGTATGTATGTATGTATGTATGGATGGATGGATGGATGGATGGATGGATGTATGTATGTTTGTATGTATGTATGTATGTATGTATGTGCGTGTGTATATATGAAGTACATGTGTTTACATGTGTAGGTCTATGAACATATATTCCGTGCGAACACCATTTTCCAGTGCAAGTGTTCCACCAGGAATCGGTTGCACTCATGGGTTCTTCCTGAAGTCGCTGGTTGGGTATGCTGAGTTTTCGCCTGGTATGGGGACTGCGGTCGCCTCGTGGGCGCCTCTTGCGCTGGTTGGGTCTGCGGAGGCTTCGTCTAGTGGGCGACCGTGGGCGCCTCGTGGGCGCACCGTGCGCTGGCCGGGTCTGCCGAGGCTGCGCCCGTTGGGCGGCCGTGGGCGCCTCGTGGGCGTGCCGCGCTGCTCGTACCACACCACTTGTATTACATAGCCTGTACCTCTTCGCTTACACCTCGCTGCTTACACCGCATAGCTTGCATTATACAGTTTGCACCACAGCGTACACTACGCATACCCAGAGCTTGCACCATATGTATAGCTTAGACACACTGCTTACGCCGCATGGCTTGCACGACGCTGCTGGCAGCGCGCAGCGCCTGCACAACATGGCGTCCACCGCGCTGCTTACATACTCAGAGAGGAAGAGCTCCCTGTTTTGGCCTCACGGGGGCCTTTTGCTGGCTTCTCGGGGTCTATTGTGGGCCTCTGGGCTGTCTTAGGGCTCTCTTGGCCCGTGTGACGCCTTCAGAGGCCTTCTCCAGGGTCTCGTTGGGCCGTCTTGGGGCATTATCCAGTTGCCTGTGGCAATTCCGTCACCCTGCCAACGTAGCATTCTGGGAGGCAACTAACTACTGAAGCAGGCAAGGGGGCTTGCTTGGGGCCTCTTGGGGCAGAAGGCTTGAGTTCTGGGTTCGTGTTCCCGCTCTTGGACCTTTCTTGGGGCCATCTTCGGGTCCTATTGGGCAGTCGTGGGCGTTTCGTTTTCGAGGGGCCTCCTGAGCCGTCTCGGGGGAATCTTGAGGGCCTCTTGAGCCGACTTGGAGCGTCGGAAGCTCGAAACGGCGAGAACCCAACACATTACGCTGTGACGTACCCAACCCATTTGAATGCGCCGTCATTCGTTGCGCGAGCTACATGGGATACGCGCGAATTGCACGACTCACAAGACAGCGATAGCAGGACTAACAGTGAGGCTCAAGGCTCGAAGAGGATAATTACGGAGGCGGGAACGAGGGGCAAGAAAAGGACGGGAAGGGGGGCAGACAAGCCAATTGGGCAGCAGCAGCAGCAGGGAAACGGTGCAAGGAATAAGAGGACGACAGCGAATGAGGCGGGATGGGAAGTAATAGTGACACTTTCTTTCAAGTGGTACGCTGGACATGCAGCTCTGCCGGCACAATGTCCTTATGGCGCTCCAAAGGATCATATCTGATTATAGCTAGTGCAAGAGACGAGAGAAGTCTAGCTCGCCCACCAGCTTCTCGGCCACTTTCCGGCGCCTTTAAATGCGGAAGCTAAGCGCTCGCAGGCGCAACGCCAGGTCTGCGGGCGGCCCGCCGGCAAGGAAATCAAAGCCAGGGTCTCCCCCAAGGGATGGCGAGGTCTAGTCTGAGTCTGCGTAAGACGTCACTCCGCTGGTCCCCTCAGCAGCCCTCGAAAGTGGCGACAGTTTCGCAGTTCGCAGCTCTCCATGGATGGCGAGGTCTAATCTGAGGCTGCGTAAGACGTCAGTCCGATGGACTCCCCAGCAGCCCTCGAAGTTGGCGATCGTTTCGAAGTTCGCAGCCCCCACAAGGATGGCGAGGTGTAGAATGATTCTGCGTAGAACGTCACTCCGCTGGACCGCCTCGGATGACCACCGTGAGGCGGGGGTTCCATAGGGAGGGGGCTCCCATTCGAGACTTCTTCGGGATTCACTCATCGACGAGGCTCGAGACATCCTCTCATATTGCTCATGGGCGAGGCTCTCGCTCGATATTTCCTTGGGATTTAGTCTCCCATGTGTTGCCATTATTTTGGTTTCCCCCCACGATTTTTCCGATGTGCGCCCATTACCAGTGTGATCTGCGGGCCCCGTATGGAGGGAACTTCCGCTCGAAGCATCCTTGCGATTCACTCACAGACGAGGCTCCCGCTGGAGACTTCCTCGGGATTCAGGCTCCCAGGTGCCACCTTTCGTTGTTGTTTTTGCTGTTGTTTGTTGTTTTTGTTGTCGTTGTTGCTGCTGCTGGTGGTGGTGGTGCTGCTGCTGCTGAGTTATATATATATGTATATATGTATATATGTATATATGTATATATATATATATACATATATACATATATGTTTTTTTGTCAAAGCTTTCCAATGGCTGCCTCGGATTGCCAACATGATATGCGGGCTCCATTGGGAGTGGGCTCCCGCCGGAGACTTCCTCACCCGTCACTCGCGAACGAAACTCCTGCTCGAGACCTCCTTTGGATTCATGCTCCCAGGCGCAAGCCTAAACATTAATCATTAGAACGTATGTTGATTTATCGGATGCCGCATAGGGAGGGGCGATGCCGCTCGAGACTTCCTCGCAATGCTCTCACAGACGAGGCTCCCATTCGAGACTCCCTGGAGATTCAGGCTCCCAGGTGTCACCAAACTTGTTTATCGTTCACTGGGGTTTTCGATGGTCGTGTCGGATGACCAACGTGACCTGCGGGCCCCACAGTGAGGGGTCTCCCGCTTGAGACGTCCTCGCAGTGTACTCACGGACGAGTCTCCCGCTCGAGACTTTCCTCGGGGTTCAGGCTCCCAGGTGTCACCAGACCTATTTTTTGTTGACATGGTTTTCCGATGGCGCCTCGGATTACCAACGTGATCTGCGGGCCCCATAGGGAGGGGGCTCTTGCTCGAGACTCCCTCGCGTGTCATTCAAAAACGAGGCTCCTGCTCGAGAGTTTCTCAAGGTAAGTGTGCGAGAGTGTCATTGAGTGTGTGCGGTGGCTGATGCTGATGCTGATGCTGATGCTGATGCTGATCATGATGCCGATGCTGATGCTGACGATGGTGGTGGCGATGCTGATGATTGTGGTGATGGTGATGGTGATGGTGATGGTGATGATGATGATGATGATGATGATGATGATGATGATGATGATGATGATGATGATGATGATCGACGATCACGCTGGTATGGTGATGGTGATGAGGATGGTGTTAGGATGACGGTCATGGTGATGGTGATGAGGATGGTGGCGAGGTTGATGATCATGGTGCAGATGATGATGGTGAGGATGATGATGGCGATGGTGATGATGCTGAGATTTTTGTGTGGGCGAGCAAGCGAGTGAGTGAGTGAGTGATTCTGATGAGGAATCAAGGTGGTAATGGTGATGGCGATGGTGAGTGTGCAAGGAGGAGAGGGGATCATCTGGGGTGAGTGAGTGAGTGACGATGATGATGATAATGATGATGATGATGATGATGATGATGATGATGATGATGATGATGATGATGATGATGATGATGATGATGCTGATGATGATGATGATGATGCTGATGCTGATGCTGATGCTGATGCTGATGCTGATGCTGATGATGATGATGATGATGATGATGATGATGATGATGATGATGATGATGATGATGCTGATGATGATGATGATGATGATGATGATGATGATGATGATGATGATGATGATGATGATGATGATGATGATGATGCTGCTGCTGCTGCTGCTGATGATGATGATGATGATGATGATGATGATGATGATGATGATGATGATGATGATGATGATGATGATGATGATGATGATGGTGTGTGTGTGTGTGTGTGTGTCAGTTTGTGGCCCAGGCTTGACCTCCCCCACAGAGCAGCAGCGGAGGCATCTCCCGCCGACCAACAGCACCCGCCCAGCCGCACACGCAGCCCTGCCAGACCTCTTGCGGCCGGCCCCCTAGCAGCCCACGCCACCAGCCGCGTCGGGCCATACGGTGCTAACGCCCCCGCTTCCGCTTTCAACGTCGTTGCCGATGGCGATGGTCCCGCCCCTGGGCCCGATCCCCCCCGGAGGACGGCAGCGGCAGCAGATGCGTGCCGTCCCCGCAGAGTCAGGCAGGGTGGCTTGCCATGATGGGATCAAGTGGTTTCATGCTAACGATGGCCCGTTCGCCCCTGACAACAGTGACGGAGCGGATGACGAAGAGCGTGAGCGCGACATGGTCGTTGCGCCGACTGGCACCAACAGGCCGGCCCCCCGAGCGCCCACTGGGCAAGAGATGGAGGACGCCTTCCGGGCCGCAGGCGATGAATGGGACCAAGGGCGTCCACAGTGAATGAGCCACTCAGCTTGTTTCTTTTTGCGCCCTCTGGGCCCCGGGCCGCCTCGGGCCCAATCTTGCCGGCCCCTGGCGCCGTCCTTGGCCTGGTGCGCGCCTGCTCGGCGCGGCTTTCCTGCCCTCCCCCGCTCGGCCCCTCCGCGGTCGCCCCCGCCCGCCCGCCCGCCGCCCTTCTTTTGGCCCGCTGCCTGCCCCAGCGAGGCTGGGCGCCCGCGCTGGTCTCCCTCTGGTCCGTAGCTGGCTGGGGCGCGGACCTGCCAGTCCCTGGCGCTGTCTCTGGTCCGGGTCTGCCCGTGCTGCTTTCGGCCTCCCCCCAGCCTCGCCTCTGCTGTCGGTGGCTGGGTTCGCGTGCTTCAGCCCCTCTTTGGACGCGGTATCGTTCCACCGCGTCAAGTCGCGACCGCACGCCGCTTGCGGCTGAGCCGCGGGCGTGGACTTGCCTGCTCTCAGCGGTGCGCCGTCGCGGTCGCGCGCCGCGGCTCGTTTCTTTTGCTCTCAGGCCGCTGACTCACCTCAGTGGCGCCCACCCCACCCCTGGCTTGGCACGATCTCCTGGGTGGCCCTCAGAGCCGATCGCCTTGCTGCTGCCCCAGCTGGCCTTTAGGCTTCCAGCAGCTGTCGCCCTGGCCTTCCCGCAGCTTTCAGCTTTTTCATCCCTCACCCTTGCGGAGTCCGCACTCCCGGCTGGGCTCACTCCAGCGGTGCTCTACCTAAGCGGTGCGGTTGCACCCTTGGATTGGTTCGGTCTCATTGAGTGACCCTCGGGGCTCAGGGTGATCGCCTCGCTCGATTCCCAGCTTCCGCGGCCCTGCGAGCGCGGATCTGCCCGCCTGCTGCTCCGCTCGTCGCGTAATGCCGCCACAGCTCTCGTCCGCCTCGGCCTCAATGCGCTCCCTGGCCTGGCTCGATCCCTTGGGATGACCCTCAGCGGTGATCGCCTCGCTTCCGCACTCGCCCCTTTGTCGCTTCCGCCCTCGCCCGCCGTAATTCTGGCGTGGCCGCCCGCTGCCTGACCGCCCGGCCCCCGCCTCGCCTGCCTAAATTTGGTGCGATTAGTCCTTTTCTCTGCCGCCAGCTCGGTGGTCCTCCAATTCCTCGCTGCCGTTGGCTGGCAGCCCGCCGCTGCCCACGCCCTGCTCCGCCCCGCTCCTCTCTGCCAAGCGCCCGCGCTGCGCCAAGCGCCCGCGCTGCGGCCGCCGCCCTGCCCCGCCTGCCGCCGCCGCACTGCCCTGGCGCTCCTGCAACGCTCGGCCACTCCCTTGTGAGGGGTTGGCCATTTTATCATTATTATTGTTATTATTATTAGTATTATCATTATTTTTCTTCTCTTCTGGTGCTGGGTTCTCGCGCGGTTCTCCGCGCGCAGGCCAGATTGTGAGGAGGTGCTCCTGCCCGCGACGACGGCAAATCAACATAGGTATGTGTTTACATGTATATGGTATATACATATATGATGATGATGATGGTATATGTACATATATGCGTGCAGGTATATATATACATATATATATACATTCGCATCTATTTATATATATAAAAATGTGTGAACATGTATTTGTGTAGGCTTATGCATATGTACACACATATATGTATATGTGTATGTATACGTAGATGCGTGTGTGTAGGTGTCTGTATATATACATAGGTTTGTATGTATGTATCTGCATATGTACATGTTAAGGTGTATACATACATATATATATATATATATATATATATATGTATACACATGCATAGGTGTATGCATGTGTACATGCGCATGCATATATACATAATCACGCATATGTATCAGCGCATGTATATTAATATGTGCATATGTATGTATCACTATACGTATATTCATATACATGTTAGCGCATTTGCCTTGTATGCATACGCATATCTATATATACATAGGGGTGTGTATTCGTACATCTGTGTATATATAGGTATTTGTAAACGCATATGCGTTTGCATATGTATTTGAATATGTAGGTGCATCTGTCTTTGTTTATGTGTTCGCATACGTATATGTATATGCACATTTAACTGTACATCGTACTGTAGCTGTATCTCTCTCGACATGTAGACGTATATGTACATGTATGTATGCATGTATGTGTTTATGTATGCGTGTATACATGTATATTCATAACTATTGTTTGTATGCGTGCATATGGTAGTTGTATGCGTATACGTATGCATCTGCAAACATATATATATATATACATACACATAAATATGCATACGTATATGCACATCCGTGCGTGTACATATATATATATATATATATATGTACAGGCATATGTATGTGCATAGGCATTTGTATAGGTATATGCATATGTGTATATATATGCACATGTAAATGTACATTTACACGTGAATGCATATGTCTGATTGTGTATATGTACATGGGAATGTACATATTCATGTACGTGTAACACTGAAATGTGTACATGATTTTGCCTGAAAACGAATAGTTTGGGTGATCGCACGCGTTTGTGTGTTCTTCTTCGTGCGCGGAGCGTCGCGAGAACACATAAGCAATTTTTGGATGTGGGAAAACATTGGAAACGCTAGTGGCAATCAATGTTGTTTGCCTCTCGAGGTTCTCATGTGAAGACTCTTGGGGCTCTGTTGGGGCGCCTCGACGGCCTCCTCGGCGTCTTGAAGCCATCTTTGGCCGTCGTGGTGCCAACGCGTCCTTCTTGAAGCGATGTTTGGCCGTCTGGGAGGCATCTGGTCCCCGGGAGCGTGAATCTGTGGTATTCTAGACGCTTCGCGCAACCCCACCAGCTCATCCAGAAACCATGCCCAGGCGACTTGCCCTGATCAGGCATGTGGGGGAGAACGCAGTGTAATAACCACTGCGAAGCCGTCGTGCCCAAAGAGGGGGAGGATGGATGAGGAACCAGATGAGGAGGAGGGTGAGGGTGAGGGGGGGGTAAGGATTGGGGAGTAGGATTAGGCGGATGATGATGATGCTGATGATGGTGATGATGATGATGCTGATGCTGATGCTCATGATGCTTATGATGATGCTGGTGATGATGAGGAGGATGATGCTGAAGATAATGATGATGCTTTGATGATGATGATGATGAGGCTGCTGCTGCTGATGATGCTGGTGATGATGAGGATGATGATGCTGATGACGATGATGATGATGCTTTCATGATGCTGCTGCTGCTGCTGATGATGATGATGATGATGCTAACGATGCTGATGATGCTGATGATGACGATGACAATGACGATGATGATGATGATGATGATGATGATGATGATGATGATGATGATGATGATGATGATGATGATGATGATGATGATGATGTTGCTGATGAGGATGAGGATGAGGATGAGGATGAGGATGAGGATGACGATGATGATGCTGATGATGCTGATGATGACGATGACGATGACGATGACGATGACGATGATGATGATGGTGATGATGCTGATGATGATGATGATGATGATGATGATGATGATGATGATGATGATGATGATGATGAGGTTGAGGAGGAGGGAGGAGGAGGAGGAGGAGGAGGATGAGGAGGAGGAGGAGGAGGGAGGAGGAGGAGGAGGGGGAGGAGGGGGAGGAGGAGGAGGAGGAGGAGGAGGAGGAGGAGGAGGGGAGGAAGAGGAGGTGGAGGATGATGATGAGGAGGAGGAGCAGGAGGCAGAGGAGGCAGAGGAGGAGGAGGAGGAGGAGGAGGAGGAGGAGGAGGAGGAGGAGGAGGAGGAGGAGGAGGAGGAGGAGGAGGTGGAGGGCGAGCAGTAAAGACCGGAAGCCTCTTGGATGCTTCTCGGAGTCCCTCGGATATCTCGTGGGAGCTTCTTGTGTGCCCCTTGAGGCTTCTTTGAGGCCTCGCGGCGTCCCCGGGGGCTTCTGAAAGCGCCATGGGTGCCTCGGGGGAGCCTCTTCGGGCCTCGTGGGAGTCCTTTGGGAGCCTTTGAATGGCCTCTTCGAGGCCTCCTGGGGGGGCCTCTTGGGGGCCTCTTGGGGCATCCTGGGCGCCTCTTGGGGCCCTCTTGGGGCACTCTTGGGGGCTTCGGGTACCATCTTTGGGCCATCTTGTTGGAGGAGATCGATCAAAGGAGGGGCCGTAATTAATTAGCGTTGTCCACCCAGGAGGCCAACGTGTGGCATCAATGATCCTTGCCTTCGCGCCAGGGTTGCACCCCTCGCGCCCCCCCCCTCCAGGTCCAGGGGGAGGGGGCAGGGGAAGAGTGGGGGTGGAAGAGGAATCTCGCTAAACCGCTCACGCCCCAAAGGGCTGGTGGGATCTCGGGAGCGCGACTTTGCTGTATTCTGCGAGGGGGCCTCGGGAAGGGGGGGGCGATGCATGCAGCTGGTTGCGAGGAGAGGGGGGGCCCTTAGACAATTACAGAAACCCTACCAGGCAGCTCAACGGCACGTTGGACACCAGCGAAAAGGTTGGAGCGACAACTGAAGGCGCGACTGAGCGGAGCACGCGGCCCGGCGTCGAGCTGGGGCAGACCCGTCTGCCCTACGGGCCCTGTCTCTCTCTCTCTCTCTCTCTATACCAGGCAGCACTTGGCACCCTAGCACGCCCCAACGAGCCAGGGGGCACGGTGGCGGATGAGGGGCGTTTCAGCGCGCCCCGTATTTCTGTCGGATCGTCTTGGAGCCTTCTTGGGGCCCTTTGGGCCATCCCGTGGCCCTCCTGCGCCGTCCTGGGGCCCTCGTGAGGGCCTCGTTACGCGTCCTGGGGTCATCCTGGAGGCCTCTTGGACCATCCGAGGGGTTTGGGCGCCCGAAGAGGCACCAACGGTAAAACCTTTCAATAACCTAGTGGCATTATTGTTTTTAGCATCGTCGGCCTTTCTTGGGGGTTCCCTTGCAGGGCCCTTGCGGCGTCCTGAGGGCCTCTTGATTTGGTCAGTCTTGGGGCTTTCGTGGCTGTTTTGGAGCTCATCTTGCACGTCGTGGCGGCAACTTTGGGCCGCCATGGTATCCTACTCGGGGGCCATCTTGGCCGTCTTGAAGGCCACCTCGGACCATCTGGGGATGGGGTGTGGGAGGGCGACATGGCCTTTACTTTAGCAGAGCAATGAAAGCACGGACGGTTCGATGCGGTAGGATGCTTTTGTTATTGGTTGGCCAGACGAGGACGTAACGACACCAACAAGAGCCAGACACACCAATCGCTGCTAGCGCGTTGGCAGATAATGTTGTTTTTGATTTACACTGCTAGTTGGCGTTTTGTTTGTTTGGGCGGGTCTTAGGGTTTGGTGGATGGGTGGGGGTGTGGGGGTAGGGGCGGGGTGGCGGTTGTGGTGGTTGTGTGTTTATGCCGAATTGTATTCGCACAGGCGTTTTTGTTTGTTTGTTTTTGGATTGTTTTGTTGTTGCTGCTGCTGTTGTTTTTCATGTAAGTGACGCAGCACTTACGATTACGGTCGGCTCAAGAGGGAGGTTGAGGCTCCGTCCTTGGACCTCCGACGCCGTTTTTTATTTGTTTTTTGTTGTTTGCTTTTTTTTGTTGTTGTTTAAGCCTCAGGCACCCCAGATGTTCCCGCCCCCTTCCCCCCGCCGCCCCTGGCGCGCGGAGCGCGCCTGGCAGGGGGAGCCCAGCGCCGATCCAAGAACTCTCCGGGCGGACCTCCGAACGTTTATGTCTGTGCAGTTTTTGGTTCCTCTACAGTCGGGGCCCTGAAGAAGGAACCCTTTTCGTTGGGGAGGGGCTCCGTGTTCCTTCACTGTTTCGCAGCTTGCCTCAGGTTTCCCTTCGGTTTTCCGATAGGAAAATCGAACATCGGAGTGAAACTCATGGAAGATAGGGGCCTCGTTCCGTATTTAGGGTTCCTTAGGTCAACGCCCCGATCGTATGTCTCTATGTAGTTTCTGGTTCCTCTGCCTCCCTGGTGGGCATGGCAGGTGACCAGCTTCAACGCCACGGGCCTCCTGGTCGAGCAGTGCGCGGGGGCGCCCTCCACGTGCAAGGCTCTGTCGGCTCGGCGCCTCGTCGTTTGACGTCCCGGAACCGCTCTCCCTCCCCTCCTGCCCCTCGTCTTCTCTTTTCTGCTGCTGCCACTCCTCCTCCTCCTCCTCCTCCTCCTCCTCCTCCTTAGTCTCCGCCTCCTCCGCCTCCTCCTCCTCCTCCGCCTCCTCCGCCTCCTCCTCCTCCTCCTCTCCTTCCAACCCTCCTTCCCCTCCCCCCCTCTCTCCCTGTCCCCATCCCCCTCTCCCCATTCCTTCTGCTTTCCTCGCCCGTTCCCCTCTGCCTCCTTCTCCCTCGTCGTCTTCTTCCTCTTCCGTTCCCCCCTATGCGCGTCCTCGCCCTCCTCCTCCCCCCCGCTCCAAAAACAGATGCAAGCCTCCGACTCCGAACAGCACTTCGAACACGTCCCGAACAATCTCCGAGCCGCGATCTGTGCGGGCCCCCGACCTCTTCCCTGGAACCTAACTTTCATCGTGGGCTGTTTTTTGACGGTCCTGGGTGGGACGGCAGCGACACTGCGCCTCATTCTGGCCTCATTCTGGTTTCAGGATTCTTCCACTGGCAGTGGCCCCACCCAGGCCTCCGCAAGCAACCAGTTCCGAAACCATTCTTCTGGAACTAAAACACCACTTCGGGAACCACGGCCGATGTCTCTCCTCGTGACCCGCGCAGCGTGTCTCTGTCTTGGCAGTCCTGGGGATCGGAGCGGGCTTCCATAAGCCAAAAGCATAGCGTAACTGACCGTCTCGGGTTGTGGAGGAGGTGGAGGAGGAGGAGGAGGAGGAGGAGGAGGGATGAGGAGGCGGAGGCGGAGGATGAGGATGAGGAGGAGGAGGAGGAGGAGGAGGAGGAGGAGGGGGAGGAGAGGGAGGGGGAAGAGGGGGAGGGGGAGTTTCTTTGTGACGAAGGGGAGTCTGGGCACATCGATCCTGGGCCCAGGATGGGCTCCGAGTGGATCGGTGTCGGTGTGTCGCCGAAGCATCGGCAATGCACCGGCGATGCGCCGCGTTCCTCCGACCGCATCCGCTCCAGTCCCATGTATGGCGGCGCACACGAGGGGGTCGTGCGAGGGGGGCGGCCTTCTCAGGAGGCGGGGGGGATGAAAAGCCAGGGGCCTTTTTGCAAGCCCTCCCGGCTTCGGAGAGGCCTTCCTGAGAGCCTCTGGGCCCCTTCCAAGAAGCCTTCTGCCTTCCTGGAAGCTCCCAGCCTTCTGAGACTCGGTGCGATCGAAATGGGTACGGAAAGAGTCGGAGCGAAGACCGACAGCAGTCCCTGTCCATTCTGCAGAGGAATCACTGTCGGTGTCGCTGCGGACGTCGTCCATCTGAGACAGAGAGGCTGCCTGCCCAACGGCGGCTGCTGTCCCTTTTGGACCACGTGGCCACTGGCCACCCGACGCTGCAGAATTCTGGAGACCGACCCTGTCGCATATCGCACATCCCTGCTTTGGCGAACTGGCGGCGACACTCGCGGCGAGCGTCGGGCATCGTGCCAGGTTTTCCGTTTCCTTGTTTCGGGCGTCCGCTGATCAGCGAGCGAAGAACGGCATAAAATGAACTTTTTCGCTGTCGGGGGCGCCTGTCCCTGGGCGGCTGGAAAGTTTATACCCCTACGGTGCCACCGTAGGGGTATAAACTTTCCAGCCGCCCAGGGACAGGCGCCCCCGACAGCGAAAACAGTTATCTTCTACCGCTCTTCGCCCGTGAAGCTGAGACGGCCGCCCCCCTGCTGCGCCATCCCGATGTGGGCGGCCTCCGGAAGGGGGCTCCGGGCCTCTGGGGGCCCAGGCCTCCGGGGCTCCCAGCTCCTCCGCCCGGCGGCCGGCCGGCCACGGGCTCCCCACTGCTCGGAACAGGACGGGAGACCTGGAGCCACCACAAGAAAGGGCTTTCTTCGCAGTGCATCCAGGTTTCTCAGCGGGGAACTGGGAATCTATCGCAGTGCGATAGATTCCCAGCGCTGAGTGCGGCACTCAGCCCAGAGGAGTCATGGACCAGTCATGGTGGAGGGGGAAAAACAAACCGAAAGGTGGGCGCTCGGCCTGGCGCCTCGCGCCCTGCCGCCCTCGCGTCGGCACGACCGACATGGGTCAGGAGGGAAAGAAACCCACAGACACAATCAATCCTCGATTTCCCAGACAATACGGGAAAATATGGGAAGTGGGCGGGAAGACAGAAACCCAGAAAATATGGGGAAATATGGGGTATTATTTTATTCGTGTGCCTTTATTTGTGTGTCCTTGGGCCCCTTCCATGGGTACGGAAAGCATGGGCACGATGCCCGACAGCAGCCCCCGCCCACTTAGCACAGGACTCGCTGTCCACGCCGCCGCGGCCTGTGCCCCTTCGGGGCCGAAGGCCGCCTGCCCAGCAGCGGCCGCTGTTGGCTTGGGACAACATCTGTTGCCGGGCATTGTGCCCATTCTTTCCGTGCCCCTGCCGGGCGTCCAAAGCTGCCCCCGGCGCGCCCCGCCGCCGCTCGACCGCCGCCCTTCTGAGGAGGTCTCGAGCCGGAGCCCCGTTCTGGAAGGGGAACCGCCCTCTCATCCATGCAGCTGTGTCACCTGTTCCAGTTCCTGGCTTTCAGTTCCAGAAAATTTGGAGCGACAGTCTCCTTTCGAAAAGAGACCATCCTCCATCCGTTGAACTTCAAGCTTCTAAGACAAATGAGCGCGGCTCTAAGGCGATAGCCCCATTGTGAAACAGATCCGCGCTCCGTCCTTGAAGCTTTTGCGCACTTTGAAACGAATGTGCGCGGCGCTGAGGCGAGAGCCCCATTTTGAAAAGGAGCCGTTCTCCATGTTCGCAGCGATTCGAATTGTTTAGGTCGAGTGTACGCGGCGCTGAGGCGAGAGCTCCATTTTGAAAACGATGTGTGCTCCATCCTTCTTACAGTTGAAAGCTTCCCCTCGACCCTTGAACCTGGTCCAATTTTCAATCTTGCAGATCAGACGGTGAGGAAGTCTCCAGCGAAACGCCTGGCCCGCTCTACCGACACATCTGGGGGTGCGACAGGGAGAAATTATCTGTAAGGAAAGAAGGCGGAGGAGACGGAGGAGGCTCCTCCCTTCTTTTTCGCCTCTTCACCTCTTGCGCCCGCTGGCCTCTACTTTTGAAAGTGCGTTTCAAGTTCCACCCCATCACGACGGCGTTGGCCGCCTGGGGTGGAGGGGCCTGGCCCCGCCCCCTTTGACGCGATCCCGACCCCTCACTCCATGGCGCGATGCGGCATTCCCCCAAGCTTTTGCCGCATCGCTGCAGCGCGTCGGGAATTGCGGGGGAGGGGGGGGTGTCGCTGCGCCGTCGGCAGCGTCTGGACATGCTTGTTAGTCGTCGCGTTTTGATGCTCAGCGAGAGGAGGTCTGGGCCCGTACCGCCCGCAGGGCCCTGGCGCCAACGTGGTGCGCTGCTTCAGGCCCTCCTGCCGTGAGGGCGACGCGGCGCACTGCCCCGCCGGGGGGTGCTGCCCCGTCTGCATTGCGCGCTGATCCTCTCCAGCCCCGCTCGGGCCCTCCTCCGCCCTTCTCCGGCCCGCCCACGCCCCTCCTCCCTCTGATTCCTCCGACTGGTTTGCCGTCGCCACGTCTCACTGTGGGTGTCATCCCGAGTCCCGGAATCCTCCGCCCTCCTCGGAGACTCCTCTCCCTCCCTCTCCCTATGCCTCTTCCTCGATCTGCAATTTCAAGTAGGAGGTGGTAACCCCCTCGGGTTTTTTCCCTGGGAGAACGTTGCCGCCCTTCTGGGATTTCAGAAGTTTCCTAATAGCGTTTCTCTAGAGGGTTCTAGAAGATGTCAACGATTCCTCTCACGAGAATTTCCACAGGGGGGGCCTGGGGGAGACGTCTCACTGGTCCGGTGGCGCTCGGGAACGGGCCAGAATCGATTCACTGGCGTTCGCACGGTTTGGTCCAGAAATGAAGCTCGCCATGGTGTTCTGGCTCGATTTGTTCCAGAAATGAAGCTCTCTATGTTTTTTTTGGGGGTCGATTTCAGCTCTCCCATATCCAGAATTCAGATCCACACGGGGGGCCAGGGGGAGATCATATTATACTATACGATATAAGGTTGCGTTATATCATATCATGTCATAGTATGTATCCATTATGTTTATGCATATGTATATGTATTCGATGCTACATGTTATGATTCGATTGCAGACTCCAGCATTTTATTACATGGTATGTCATAATGTACCAGGTTATGCCATATCATATCATAACAACGCAGCTATGCTATATTGTATTTATTGTGTTATAGCATTGTCTATGCTTATTTAACACATATTTTCCAATGCTACTATATCGTGCTCCCCATTTCCATACCATATCATGCTGTATCATACATGTTCATGTCGCGTCTTACTATTCTATAATCTTTCCATCTTATATTTATGCCATGCATGTATATTATATACTATCGTATTTCCCATACAATGATACGGCTTGATAAGGTGTCTTATTGTGATGTAGTGCATGCTACTGTAGCATGCACTTTCTGTTTATCATGGCACACCGATTTCTTTTATGATATGGCGTGTACTAGTGTATCTTGTATTTTGCCATACTACATTAATATCATATTACGCCATATAGGTTATAGTGTATTACATGCCATTTGTAGACTACTGTAGTACATGGTGGTACGGTGCAAATCTACAAAAATTTCGTGTATAAAGGAATTACGTGTAGTACCTTATAAAACTTAATGTCGCATCGTATCGTTTCATAGTTTTCAGATGCTAGCATGTCATATCATTGATGCTTATATGGTACCAGCCTATACCATACTATATGATGTCATATCGTGTATATACACAAATACTTGTATATCTGTTATACGTCGTTTTATGCTATGACATACTATGATATGTTCTATATATGTTCTCGCACACATACGGTGCGCAGAATTGCGGTTTGGCATCCACGCCAGTGCCATACATTAGATCAGACAGTGCCGAAGCTATCATATGCCATGTGGGGTGCCGTCTGTGCACGCGAGTGCACAAGGAGCGATCCTTCGGTGAGACAGCACAGGTGGATGGCCTTGGGGAGAGTTATACACATAGAAAGAGAGAAAGAGAGAGAGAGAGAGAGAGCGAGAGAGAGAGAGAGAGAAAGAGACAGAGAGAGATACTGAGAGAGAGAGAGAGAGAGTCAGATATTCAGAGAGAGAGAGAGAGAGAGAGAGAGAGAGAGAGAGAGAGAGAGAGAGAGAGAGAGAGAGAGAGAGAGAGAGAGAGAGAGAGAGAGAGAGAGAGAGAGAGAGAGAGAGAGAGAGAGAGAGAGAGAGAGAGAGAGAGAGAGACAGAGACAGTGACAGAGACAGAGACGGAGACAGAGACAGAGCGAGAGAGAGAGAGAGAGGACGAAACGCACAGTAAGAGACAGAGGGGCAAGCACAGCAGGAGCAAGAGCGATAGATAGAGGGGATCTGTGACGAGAGGCGCCGCCAAGTGCGCCGCAGGGTTAAGGTGCTCTGCTTCCTGTCCCCGTCTCTCATCTTTTTTTGCCTTGGGCCGCCCGCTGCATCCATGGGAGACGGGCCCCCTTCCGCGCGAGCGCGATTCTGCGCCGAGGGTCACTCGCTGCAGCGCAGCGCGGCTTGTGCGAGACAAAGCTGCCTATGTTGGCTCCCGCTGTCGGGCCGTCCCAAGCGCGAGTTCTAGACAGGAGCGGGGAGTTTTTTCTTTGTGGGTGGTCCTTGTGCTCGACGTTGGCCCGCGTCTTTGTGGTGGTTGCTGTTGCTGTTGCTGTTGCTGTTGCTGTTGCTGCTGTTGTTGTTGTCGTCGTCGTCGTCGTCGTCGTCGACGTCTTCGTCGTCGTCGTTGCTGTCGTTGTCGTTGTCGTTGTCGTTGTCGTTGTCGTTTTCGTTGTTGTGGTTGTGGTTGTGGTTGTGGTTGTTGTTGTTGTTGTCGTTGTCGTTGTCGTTGTCGTTGTTGTTGTTGTCGTCGTCGTCGTCTTCGTCGTCGTCGTCGTTGTTGTAGTTGTCGTTGTCGTTGTCGTTATCGTTGTCGTTGTGGTTGTGGTTGTGGTTGTTGTTGTTGTTGTTGTTGTTGTGTTTGTTTTTGTTTTGGTCGTTGTGGTTGTTGTTATTATTATTATTATTGTTGTTGTTGTTGTTCTCGTTGTCGTTGTCGTTTTTGTTGTCGTCGTCGTCGTCGTCGTCGTTGTTGTTGTTGTTGTGGTTGTTGTTGTTGTTGTTGTTGCTGCTGCTGCTGCTGCTGCTGCTGTTGTTGTTGTTGTTGTTGTTGTGGTTGTTGTTGTTGTTGTTGTTGTTGAATTTCCACTCCTGAAGAATAGTTATTGTTGATCCACCCCCACCGGTGCACACTGCTTTTTCTCAATCAAAGTGTGCCCATCGACGCTCGCACCCTGTTTTTTGTCAGGGAAAGTCTTGATGCTCAAACTGGGCCCCTGGCCCCCAGGGTACAACGGCTCCCGCTTGAGACTTCTTCACAGTTTAGCCAGGACCCTCCCCCGCTCCCGCCCGAGACCTCCTTGCATTTTTTTCAGGAATCGCGCTCTCGCTTGGGACTTCCTTACAATTTATTCAGGAATCGCTCTCCCAGCGCTGGAGTCGCGCTCTCGCTGGAGACTTGCTTGCAATTTACTGAAGGACAGCACCCTTGCATTGGAATGTCTTGCAATTTGCTCAAGCGCCGCGCTCCCGACACCCAGGCACCCAGGAGTCGCGCCCGTTGTGGCCCCATGTGCATGCCCTTCGTGGCCCCGCTGTCGCCGTTTATGGCCCCCTCACTGTCCTACGTGGCCCAGTTGCTACCCTCAATGGCCCCATCGTTGCCTTCTGTGGCCCCGCATTATCTGCCCTTCGTGGCCCCCGCTCGTTCGCGCTTTTCGTGGCCGCATACGCATTCCCTTCGTGTCCCCGCTGTCGCCCTTCGTGGCCTACTTCGTGTCCTTCGTGGCCCTGCTGTCGTTCTCTCTCGCTCTCGCTTTCGCTCGTCGTCGCCGTCGTCGTCGCCGTCGCCGTCGTCGTCGTCGTCGTCGTCGTCGTCGTCGTCGTGGTCGGTCCCCTGTCCGTCCCTCTTGGGGTCGGGTCGGCGGCGGTCCGCGGCCGCCCCGCCGATCAGCGCTGCCGCTGGTCAGGCCGACGGTCCGCGGCCGCCCCGCCGCTTGCCGGGGCTCGGCCTGCAGGGAAGAAATGTATACCCCCCCGAAGGGTTTTGATCGAAGACGAAGAGGGCGGGTATCGAGGGTTTGGGAAATACGCGTTATTGGACACTCGAGCAGATACATGCGAACAGTCTTAAGATGATTGTTGTTGTTGTTGAACATTATTACTTCGAAAGAATAATTATTGTTGGGGCCCCTGGTGCACGACCCCCCCGCCGCGCCTAGGCCGCAGCCACGTTTTCATCATTTTCGTGAGGAAGTCTCAGGCAAAACGGGTTGGTCCGGATCCGGTTGTGTTGTTACGATCGGTTTTCCCTTGCAAAAAATAAGCTAAAGTGGACATTTCTTGTTCTAACATAACCAAACTTCAAGAATCCCTTGCAAAAAATAAGGTAAAGTGGACATTCGCGCGCGCAAGACGAAATCCTTCCAAAACCTTAGTTTTCGTAGCGATTTTAACATAAAAACATCAAAAAACCAATGGTTTTTCAAAAAAAAATGTCAAAATTTCATCCCGCGCGCTCTTGCGGATTCGTAGGAAACCCAACACTTTTTAAACATTTCTGTCAAACGGGCTTTTGCGAGCAACTTTTTCGAACTTCTGCAACAACGGTTGCGCACCTGCCAGGGCCATCATCCCTGTCAAATAATACCATGCGGGACACATTCGTTTTTTCTTCGCGCGCGCACGCCGTCGTCGTCGGCCGCGGGGCCCTGAATAGTAGCCACGGTCGTCCGCATGCCACGAAGTGAAGTGTCCGAACGTCATAGGGCGGGAAGCTGGGTGTGGGTGGTGGCGAAGAGTCGTTTGGAAATTTGGTAGAGCTTGAACCGGCCCCCCCACAAAGTGGGGGTATTGCCCGCCTCCTATAAAAACCTTGGCACTGGTGAGAACGGAGTGTCCCCACGTGCTAGTAATTGTTGTTGTTGTTGTTGTTGCTGTTGTTATTGTTGTTGAGTGCTAATTGTTAAACAATTATTATTGCTGGACCCCCCAGGCGCTTTGATGCTTTCGTATCGACGCAGGATACATCTTCATTCAACATGAGGCTCAAACTCGAGTGGTTTGGGGGGGCACCAAAACCGGCCCCCCAACAACAACAACGCTCCCGCTCGAGATTTCCTCCTTTTTCTCTCAGGGCCGGTGCTCTTGTTCGCCGCGGAAAGCCGCCGTCCCAACAAAACCAGCGCTTCCGCTCGAGACTTCCTTCCGTTTTACCTTGGGCTGGCGCGCTTCTATTTCTCTCATCGGCGCCGCCCCCAGTAACAGCAACGCTCCCGCTCGAGACTTCCCTCCTTTTTTACTTAAGGCGGTGCTCTTCCTCGCCGCCGAAAACCGCCGTCCCGACAAAACCAGCGCTCCCGCCCGAGACTTCCTCCCGTTTTACGCTGGATGCTATATGTTGAATTGGCGCCGCCCCTAGGAAGAACAACGCTCCCGCTCGAGGCTTTTCCTCAGGACGGTGCTGTTCCTCGCTGCCAACAGCCCCCGTCCCGACAAAACCACGGCTCCCGCTCGAGTTTTCCTTCTAACTCAAGGCGGTGTTCTTCTTCGCCGCCGACAACCGCCGTCCCAACAAAACCAGCGTTCCCGCTCGAGACTTCGTTTTGTTTTACGCTGGACTGGCGTCCTACTCTCTTCAGCATTGGCGCGGCTCCCAGCAACAGAAGCGGCCCTGCTCGAGACTTCCTCCCTTTCTATTCAGGGCCAGGTCCTTGCCTCGCCATCCCCAGCAAGGCAATCCTGTCGCTCGATACTTCCTTGTGCTTTACCCTTGGCTGGGGCTCCACTGGTGGTCTCGCATCGGCGCAGCAAGGCGCGGGCATGCGTTTTCGAGGCGGGATATGTTGTAATTCCTCGGAGGGGGTGTTCGCAAAACCTCATTTGGCGGGAGATCAGGGAATGGGAGCAACGGACCCCGCTATAGAACAAGAGTCCCCCATGATGGGTATGGTTATCATGATGGTCGCATGCTTCGTGTGGAAGCATCGCGCATGAGGGTGAAATGATTGTTGTTGTTGTGGTGGCTGTTGTTGAATTCTCACTATTGCAGGGTAATTATGGTTGATCTCCCTCTGGTGACATCTTTGGTTTTCAATTGAACTGCTTCCCCCGGGGCACCATGTTTTCTTCATCGTGAGAGTCACTATGCTCAAACAGCGTTGTTGGCCCCGGATTGCAACAACTACGGCTCCCGCCTGAGACTTCCTTACAAGTTA
>CAUYUJ010017938.1:47500-56003 GCA_963575745.1 Prorocentrum cordatum
AAACAGTCAGGGTCCGAAAAAAAGAGGCGGGGACTCCTGCGCAATTCACCTGAGGCTGCAAACATCGGATTCCCCTGAGGACCGAAGTTGGACGACAGACATCACATCCAAGGTCCAAGAGAGGCAGTCTGCAGCAAAACTGATCACGGTGAAAGTCAGAACTAGTGTGGCGCGTCTCTTGGTAGTCAGTCGGCTATGGCATAGCAAGCTCATTCAGCGGACGTGATTCCAGCTCAGTTCGAAACTGACGGGTGCGCTGGGGGTTATCTGTATACCACCACGGGACTGGCCAAAAACGGGGAGGGCACGCATTAACCATAGCACCAGCCACAGAGCGCTGGTCTTGGCAAAGCTCGAAACACTGGCAACAGAGGTGGAGAGATCAGGGCGCGGCCACACAAGTACCCCAGGATGTACCTGCGGCCTCCATCCTGACAGCCTGCTCACCGGCACGACCCAAGACGGTGGTCCACCCAAGTGCCGTGTGCATGGCGAGAGAGTCTAAGAGATCATTAGGAAGGTGAGGTGAAAGAGGCAACGCTGGGCTCGAAAGACGATGTAACTGTGAGAGCAAGACCAGGACTGACAAAGTGCCTGACCGAAAGTGCGATCTTCCAACCTCAACCTCCTGCTGCTAATAAGTACCCCCTCCCTGCCAACCTGTTTAGTCGTGCGCGTTATCGAACAGCCCGACCCCGAAATCGGGCTGGAAAGTCCAGGGGGCTATTCGCTGAGCGAGGCGAATCCGACGTCGCTCTCTGGCTTGCGTGCGCTTGGCAGCAATCAGAGCTCGCATTTCTGGTGTGAGCTCTACGGGCTGTGAAGGTGGCGGAGGGAACGGAGAGGGGGGAGAGGGTGCAAAGGGCGGAGCAGACGAGCAGGGTGGGGGCAACGCAGTGCCATCCAGGAATGAGAGCGCATCGGCATATTCCTGTTCCTCTGAGGCCTCGATCGGGCCAGGGTCCCGCGGCTCCGCAGTGGGATCATGAACAACGCCTGCATCTGCAGATTCGGTGGGCGGCGGTTCGGGGGGCAAAAACCTGTGGCGCTCTGGATCAGCACGAACCTTCCGAGACCGAGAATCGACAAAGTCGGGCGCCCAAGACTCGTCAGTACCGAGATATGGGTCCCAAGCTACATAAAAGGCTGAAAGGGACCCACGAAGCTCCTCCTCCTCCTCCCTCATGTCCTCTGGCAATGCATCATCGTCACACGTCGCGCGCATATGGTTGATCGCATCTGTGATACCGTCGGCCAATACTCGACATAGAGCGGGAGGGTAGGTCTTCTTTTTGGCGGTACGCCACTCGTCTCGGGCCCGATCGAACCCCATGAGCACCTCGTGGGCCCCGCGTCCGTGAGAACATCTTCCACGTCCTGGGGTCTCCAGAAGCCTGCCAGAAAGGGTTTCCATGCGCAGCGCCAGAATACGGGTGGGGGCGCGAGCGACCTGGCCGTGTTCGCATTGATCGAAGTCTGTCACAGACGCAGCCGGGGAGGCCATGATGGCCCGTAGGGGTGGGCAGAAGAAGGAACTTACAGCTGCCTGCCGCCAGCCAGCTGGCATGGGATGCTCCATCCAGCAACAAGTGCCCACAAGCAAATGTTCGGCGAAAAGCTCAATCATGGCTCCAAGAAACTCGTTGCCCACACGTAACTGTTCCATCTGGCGCGGCGTAACCGACAGCAGGCCCCAGAAGTCATCGTGGGATCGGAGCGGTGGGGGGCCCTTGTCAAGGGCCCAGCGTATGGCAGCCCACGTTTCGCACGGGGGCCCGCCTCCTGACGGCGCAACACGTTTGGCCCGAATATGTTCCTTCCAAATGTCCAGAGATTCACGGCGCATCATATTGCCAAGAACGGGGTCGATAGCGATGTCGATCGAAAGTACTTATACAGCGAAATCGGTATGATACTCCTCCATTTCTAAGCAAGCCTGAATATCCCCTGGGCGGCGTCTCCCACAGTATAGGTTAAGTATGTAGTATTCTGACCGTCGGATCGCAGACGGCAGAACCTGAGCAGCCGCATGTGTATACTGCTCGGTCAGAAACATACGCGTCGGGTAACGTTCCGTCTGTGCTGGTGGGTACTGGGCGGGAGGGGGGGCGCCGATGGGCGGGTCTGGGGCCGGCGGCGTAAGTGCCGCGCAGGCGGCAGGTGTGAGGTAGGGGTCAGATTCAAGTAAAACCTGGCGGGCGTACTCCTGTGGGACCAACGTCGCAAGGTCGGTGGCCAGTTGAGTGAGCGGCCCCAGTAACCGCGTCGTGGGTACAATCACACGTCGGCGGGGAATCCTGATGTGGGGTACAGCTCCGGTTGGTCGAGACGGTGTAGTCGAGTCGTCGAGGTGGTGTGCTGGGTTGTCCATAGTTAAGAGGCCGCCCAGCAAGCATCGAGGAGAGTCGATCGACAGGTGGTCGATGAGGTGGGGTCTGGCGTTGAACTGTAACAGACGCACTGCACACGAACCGTCCCGAGCTGCATAACCGCTCGCAAGTGTCGCAAGCTGTCGGGAGCACGGGCAACATGTGTGCGCATCGCTCGATGTCGTGCGAAGACCTCACCACACCACGGGCTATCCAGGGTAGCTGTCTGCACAGGAGGCGGCGGTGGGACGATAAGCCCGCGCTCGTCGGTATACACGCGTTCTGGCACACCTGCTGGCCTTACAGCTGCAAAAAACTGGGTCTCCATATGGGGGGCGAGTTCTTTCCTGGAAAGGTACTGCGTGTACGCATGCATCGCAACTTGTATGATGCGCTTCCAGGCTGGCTGACTCCGTCGTATGAACGTTTCCCAGGGTTTGAGGTCATCAGCTGGGGCTGGTAGGTCCTGGCACTGTTTGACGGCACATCGTAACCAGGCCAGGTCCTGGATCCACTGTCCAAGGGTAGTGCGCTCGCGTGCGGGGGCGTCCGGGGCAGCATGCCACTCTGCGGCAACGAGGGAGAAAGCCAGGATGGGGCCCCGTATGATAGAGCGAGCCGAGAAGTCGGAGGCGTGCGGCACGGAGGGTGTTGGCAGGGGTAGGTCTGCGCAGCCTCGCCAGCACAAGGGCGTCGGACACCTGAGAATCGTGCCCCTGGAAACGGACTCGGGCCGCAGCTCGGTAAACCTTCATGTTTTCCAGATGGGCCAACTTGGCCTCCGAAGTCGTTAGTGCTCCCCAAGCCCCTGCATTGCACATCCGCCCTGACATGACCAGACTGTCGGCTAGCACGAGCCGATGGTGTAAGGCTAGGTCATCGGTCGCGAAAACACGTCGGCGAAGAACCTGCAGCGACGAGGCTGTCGAGGCAGCTCGGTAACGTATTTCGGGCAGCATAGCAGAGTTCGCATCGATCACCGATCCGAGATGCACGTAGTGGTGTACAATCGGCACACTGAGCTGTCCGAGTATATCCGAATGTCCCGAAACTCGTCCGCCATGCACATGCCATGCTGTGTGTCGTGCGCTCTTGGTGCCTGGCCCGCGCCATTTGACAAGCGCGGCAGTCTTAGACGGCCCGATATTGAGGATGTGTCCACGGCGTGCGAAAGCCTCTGGAACCATAACCATCACCTGACTAAGCGCATCATGCATCTGTTCAGCAGGCAGTATGAGCATGACTGTGCCATCGTCGGCATATGAAATGTCGACGAGGGGGAGGTCAGCAGGAGGGCCGGGGTCGGTACTGTCAGGAACAAGCGCGGTGATGGATCTCTGCTCTGTGCGCGTTAGCATGCACGGCGTGCCCTCACCCAGCATGCGTGCGCGTACGTCCTGCATGCAGTCGGCCATCTGAATCTCGAAGAGGACATCCGCAAGTGGCTGGCCAGGAAACAAGGACCGCTGGGGTAACGAGACCTGGCCAGATCCCTCGTAAATGAACCAGGGTGCCTGGTAGCACTGCTCAACCTGGGCCACGGTGTGAGAATCGACGTCGGAGGCTGACAGGGCCGCTGCACGCTGTCGCAGTCGATCGGTCAGCTGTTGCATGGCGGCCGGGGGTAAGCCAGCGGCGAGCACCAGGGTAGCCACAGGAAGGTCGTCGAGGTCGGTTTCGCGGTGGGCGCGCACCACGAGCTCCCGAATGGCCCTGTA
Organism: Prorocentrum cordatum; assembly: GCA_963575745.1. NCBI lineage: Eukaryota > Dinophyceae > Prorocentrales > Prorocentraceae > Prorocentrum > Prorocentrum cordatum. The sequence continues at coordinate 51,588 of CAUYUJ010017938.1, forward strand.
AAAGGCCTGAACGACGTCCAGAAAGAGGGCCCCGAACGACATCTTCCGAAGTTTGGCCAGGGACTGCGAAACGCGGAGCACCAGGGACGCATGGGTGGTACCTCGTCCTGGAAGCCCGCCAAACTGGGTCTCGCCCGCCTCGGAGGCCAAGTGGGGCAAAAGTCGGGATCGAAGGCAGCGTCGGGAGGCCTTGCCCACCTGGGAAGAGACGAGGATGGACCTGGAGCTGCTGCACTGTGTCGGGTCGGCCTGGCCAGACTTGATGAGGTCCCGGTAGAAATCTCCTTTCCAGTGACTAGGTTCGATTAGTGTAAGGGCAAACTTCAGCTGTAGAGGGTAGTAATATTCCGCGATAACGGTCGGATGGGCCCTCATAAGGCCGCCTGAAATACCGTCACATCCTGGAGCCGACCTGCGTGACTGTCGACACGACCACTGGAATTCAGCTAGGGTGGGGATCGAAGCAAGATTGACGGGATCAGTCGACATACGCGCATATGGTGCGCGCCCGAAGTATCCTGCAAACGTCGGCACATCCTCGACTGAAATCGTAGCCGCAAGCTCGAGGCTGGCAAAGTGTTGTTGCCAACGCCTCGCGACTTGTTTCTCGGAGACAACGGCCTGGCCAGACAGGTCCCGCAACGCGGGCAACGCTCGCTCGAATCGTCGTCGCTTGGACCCAGCCCCGACCCGTCGCAAGGCGGCGTAGGCTTCGGCAAACTGTCGTCGATCCCAGGCATTGCGGACCCCCTGAGCAATGCTGGCACAATGCCACGCTGAATCCTGGCCAGTGGATTGTTGAATCACATAAGTAGCGGCCCGAAGAAACACCATACTGGCAGCCCAGAAAAATCCAAACCATCCCAGATAAAAGTTAAGAACGTTGGGCAGCTGAAACCGAAAACCACGTGGGACAGCGGCTAGCTCATGCGCAGTGGGCAGCCGTCCTAGGTATCGCAGTCCGACGATGTGGTCCTGGGTAAACGGTGGGTAGGTCAGCTTGCCTTGTGGTGATCGTAGGGGCGTCGCAAAAACCTTGGTGGCATCAAGAACCTGGTCGGCGGCGTCCGCGATCCGTCGACATATCTGCAAGAGGGGATGATGCGACGGTCCGTCACGGGCACTATGTCGGAAGCGGCGTGTCCGGTGACAAAACCACTCGCCCTCCATGGCCCCGTCCGAGGCCCACGCCACAAACACACGCGCCAGGAAAAGCCTGGGCAGTTGGGCCCGTAGGGCCCGAAACGCACGTCTCCCAAACGTGCGCTGATCCATAAGGTCGAGGGATCCCTGGGAAATCCAACTGCGACGGGGCTCGCGGCCATTGTCGGACCTTTTGGGTGGAAAGGCGATTGCGGCGGCCTCCAAGATATGCCTGTTAAGATATTCGGCATGATCATCTGGGTGCGTTGTGAAAGTCGGCGAGGGCACCATGCGGAGGGCATCTTCAAACGCAGCACGACACTCGGGGTCAGCATACTTAGCTTCGTCGTGTCGGGAACGCGTCCAAGTGATGGCTGGCTCGTACTGATCGGCACGGCACACGTACATATCAGCAGTTACCACAAAATGGTCGTCACATCGCATCGCTAGCTCGATCTCGACATCGACACCCTGACGAATGACGCTAGTTAGTTGGCCCACAGGGTTCGTTATGTAGTCGATTCGTCGTCGCGGATTTGGGCCCTGAGCCCCAGGTGGCAACCAAGTCCCATGGATCCCAGAGTATGACGGCAGGAATGTAGACAGAGCACACTGGTCCGAGTCACGCAGGAACTTGTGAAAGCGCTGTACATTGGCATTTTCAACCTCGGCCGCCACGTCACCGACGTGATCTGACACCTGTGAGCCCAAAGTCGCATTCGCATCCAATAGACAGTACAGAGGAGCCGGCTGGGTTCGCCCACGGAGCACTGACGTCACATGGCCCCACCACGCTTCGACTTCAGCAGAGGGACGGCGAGAATGGGGAGCATGGCCGACGAGCACGTCCAAGCACAGGTGAGGCGCACGTATAGCTACCAACAAGTGCCGAGACGAAAAGCTGATCACACGTACGTGACGGCGCGCAAGCGTATGCCCACATGCGTACTCGTGCTGTGTGTTGATCCATAAGGCCACTCCTGCCTTCCCCTTGGACTCGGCTGCTGCGGTGATGACAAGAAAATCCCCTGCTGGTGTCCAACCGTTCCGACACAAACGAGTCTCAAGCGTGCCAACCACATGAAAGTTGTGCGCAGAGAACTGATGAGCCAGTGCGAGCATGCGTCCGGGCAAATCAAGGCCGGCCGCATCTTGGTACCGACATCGTATCCGAGTCCCTCTCCCTCGTCGGGCAGCCTTCCTGCGGGGCCGCAGTGTGAGTGCGTTCGCCACTGCAAAATTCACCTGAGGCTGCAAACCTGATGTCGCATATACTCGTGGCACAGACGAGTTTTCCGAGCCGCGGCCAGCAGGTGGCGAGAAGGCAGATCTGATATCTAGCTCAGGAGGGTTGATGGAGGGCATTTCGCATGCGCCAACATTCGGATACTCCCCAAGACCGAAGTTGGAATTGGCAGACATCCACATCCATGGTACAAGAGAGGCAGACGCAAGCAAAACTGACCACGGTTGAAAGTCAGGATCTACTGTCGGCGCAATTCCCATGGAAGCCAGTCGGGCTATGGTATCTGCAAGCTCATTCAGCGGATCGGCATTGTGGCCGTGGACGTGATTCCAGCTCAGCTTCGTAAACTGACGTAATAGCTTGAGGGCCCCATCAATAGCCATGGGAAATCACCACACGACGCGTATCTCGTTCCCCCGTCGGCCGCGGAAACCACCAGCATGTTATCTGTGTATACCACCACGGTATGGGCCCGAAAACGGGGAGGAGCTTGCAATAACCATAGTACCAGCCACAGAGCAGCTTGAAATTCTGAAGCGCCAGACGGGCTCGCAACAGAGGTGGGGAGATCAGGATCGACACCGCACAAGTACCCTTCACAGATGTACCTGCCTGTCGACGTAATTGTTGCCCAAGACGGTGGTCCACCCAAGTGCTGTTGTTTGGTCCCTCCAGACCCATCAGTATGTACCTCCATCCTGACAACCTGCTCACTGTCGGGGGGGGAGAAGCTCCGTGGGTCTCAAAAAAATGGCAGGTACTACTATGAAGGTAAGGGTGAAAGAGGCAATGATCAGGCATTTGAGATGGCCCAAGAAAGACGGGAGTGAGAGAGCAAGATAGCCAGGGCTGACAAAGTAGCCTGACTAGATCGGTGCAATCCGGTATTGGGCAGCGTGGCTGCTGCTGGGCCTCGGACTCCATCCGAGGCGGCGAGGCAGTCGGCGTGGCTGGCGGCGCGCCAGTCGCGGGCGGGCCGTGAGACGGGGCTGTGGCGGCCCTCTCACTCCCCGAGGCCCGCCCGCCGTGACGCATCACCCCAGCGTCGACGCCGCTCCCTCGCTCTCTGCTGTGGAGCTGGCGCGGCCCCCGCACAGCAAGAAGCCGTCAGGCCCATCACGTCGAGGGCTCTGGCTGCGGCTGTGCCGCTGGCGGCGGTTCGCCGCCCCCGCGGCGGCCTCCTCTCCGGCCTCAGCGGCGGCGGCAGCACGGCCGTGCGGCGACGGCGGCAGGGCGCCGCGGCCACGGTGGCTGCTCGCGCCTGGACGCGCTGACGCCTGGCGAGCGAGAGCCGCGCGCAGTCCCTGTTGACCATCAGGGCGGCGGGCGCGGTCTGCAGCCTTCCTCTCAGCACGCTGAGTCGACCGCGCCTTGCGGGCCGCCTCGGCCGAGGCGGCAGCAGCAGCATCCTCCTCGGCGCTGACTGGCACCTCGGCGGCCGCGGCGGCGGCGGGTCCAGCAGCGCCCACGGCCGCTCTCGCGGCGGCGGCAGGCGGCGGGGGCCCCTCCAGGGGGGCGCGGGCCACAGGTGCGGCGGCCGGCACGGCGTAGGCCGCGGCAGGGGCCTCAGGCCCAGGCGCGGGGGCAGCCGCGGCGCCTGGTGGCCCCAGGCGCTGGGGGGGCCCTGCGAAGGGCCGCACGTCGGGCGCGGGCATAGCCGTCCCGCCAGGCGCCGCTTCGCCGCGGGCCGCCGCCATCTGGCCCTGCATCGACGTCAGCAGCTGCGTGGGGCCGACGAGCTGCTGGGTGAGCGCCGCCTGGCCAGCCTGCAGCTCCGCGATGGCCGCGATGGGCGGCGCGAGGTCGGGTGGCGTGCCTGGGGCCGCATCGCCCTCAGCGCCCGCCACGGGCGTCGGCGCGGCGGGCTCCTCCATCGGCTCGTCGCCCGTGGGGACCATGGCCTCGAGCTGCTCCAGCAACGTCTTGGCCCGTCCGAGGGCCTCCGTGCGCTGCGCCACCTTCGCCTCCTGCTCGGCGAGCTCCTCTCGCGCCCGCGCCGCAGCAGCCTCGGCCTTCTCGAGCTTGCC
>CAUYUJ010017938.1:56103-81103 GCA_963575745.1 Prorocentrum cordatum
GGAGGAGGAGGAGGAGGTGGTGGTTGAGGAGGGGCAGTCGGCACCGAGCCCCGTGCGCTGGTGCCCGCGTCTCCCCGCCGCAGACAGCGGCGGCCTCCCTGCCTCGGGTCGTGCTCCACCCTCCGGCACGCGAGGCCGTGCGGCTCCGGGCGGGTGGTTGGTGCGCGTGGGGGCGGTGCAGTTCCGTCGAGGCAAGGCTTGAGTTGGGCACGTCCCTCTACAGAAGTTTTTTTTAAGTTTTTTTTTTGGTTTTCTACATCGTCAAAACATGGTCTGGGGATGATTTATTCCGATTACTTTTTGACAATGCTTGACGATGTTTGGGCTTAAAGTTGAACATTTCCGCCAGAATCCGCCTGTTGTAGGACATGCCCGACTGGAGGCATGCCTCTCTTACAGAAGGAATCTTGATGAATTGTTAAAAGATTAGTTGGGTGACGATTTTTCGTGCTCTTTTGGAGGACGTGCCCGACCTGAGGCAAGGCCCCCAGTTGGGCATTGTCCAGGGAGGTGGTCCTGGGTGGCTGCAGCGGCGCGGAGGTTAGCGTGTCCGTCGTGTGGTCAGTTCTGCGTTCCTGCCATGGGGCTTCTCTGTCCCGCTGCTCCTCCCGCTTCTGATCCAACTTGTTTCTCAGGCCATTTGCCGCGAGCTGTTTACAGCTTCAAGTCGTCATGGTTGCGGCGGCTACCGCTCTCTGCGTGCCGAGAGGCCTGGCAGGGGGGTGCGAGGCAGCGAGGGGCATTAGGTTGTTTTGCAACGTGCGATGCTGCAGCAAGAGAGAGAGAGAGAGAGAGAGAGCGAGATAGATATATGTGTATTTACAGATAGAGAGAGATATAGAGATAGAAATCAAGAGGGAAAATGCGAGAGATCTAGGGAAGGATGGCTGATCTATATGTCGCAGCTCTCTTTGTCTGTTGGCTGGCGGCTGCAAGCGCAAGCGGAGTGCGGCGGTCTTTTCCACCGTAGCGGAGACACTGCCGCATTTGTGGGCTCTGTTACGTTCCATGAAGTGTGGTCCAGTCTCCAGTATTTCTTTTGCGGTGTACACGGGAATGTCTCACTTGACGTCGCCGTCACCCTCAACAGCTGAATCGCGTCGTTTTGCCCAGATTTTTGGCTCATTCAGGTTTTGTTGCAGTTTTCTGGGCCAGGTCCGAGTCTCCAGATGGCTCTCTCTGCGTTGCGCCGCCTAGCAGCCCCACAGCCTTGGAGGGGAGCGGTGCCACGATGCTTCAGTGCTGCTGCCGGTGGCAAGCTGAGGTGCGTGATGCTCAACTCTGCTCGGCTCGATTTCGACGGTCGCATTAGCTGGGAGAAGTGCAAGCAGACTGCCGACATGACCATGTTTGAGAAGTCCGAGACGGAGGATCACCACGTTTCCGCCCCTCGGCAATTTTTGTGTCTCGGGGGGCCTACGACTACCCTGCCAGCCCCCCTGCCATACTTACATCTGTCAAAGCGCTCCTTTGCGCTACTTCCACTGAGTGGTGCTTGCACTGTCTGAGGTAGCGGATATTGTAAGGATACTGGTTTGGTGGGCCACTTATTTCAGTGGGCTCAGTTTCCTAACCCGCCACGGTGCCTGTGTTGTGGACCAGAGGACCCTTACATGCATCTTGCGGTCTCTTGGGCCGTTGGAGGCCACTTTGGGGCCTCTAAGGGGTCTCCTGGGCTCCTCTTGGGGGCGTCCTGACGAAATCGGAGGCCATCTTGGGGCGGGAGGCTAGAAGTGCCAACTCGATTTTTCCCTCTTGGGTCTCTCTTGGGGCTGTCTTGGGGTCCTCTTGGGGTCCTCTCGAGGGTCTCTTGGACCGTCCCAGGGCGATCGTTGGGGCGGGCCTCTTGGGCCGTTTTGGGTGCTCCTCAGACAGACACGCCGTATGTTGCGTAAACTCATGCGACAACCCTCGGTTTTCAATGATAAACCCTAAACCCTAAGCCCTAAACCCTAAGCCCTAAACCCTAAACCCTAAACCCTAAACCCGAAACCCGAAACCCTAAACCCTAAACCCTAAACCCTAAACCCTAAACCAATGATTTGGCCTTCTGGGCCGCCCTTCAGGGGTCCAGGGCCCTTTTGGACTGTCCTGGGAGCTTGACGTGACACTCCGTGGCCTCCTTGGCGGTATCTGGCCTCTACCTGGTGGAAGCCTGAGCGGTCTCCTGTTTCTGTTTGGGCAGGGCTGCCACGCAGGATTGTCCACGAGCGCTGTCTCGACCTCTGGTGGCACCCTGATTTGCGGCATTCGAAGCGCTGCACGGTCACCCCGGACGCCCCTCGAGCAAAAATCTCACTCATGCACTGCCTGCGCGCGAATGCGCCGCAAGCAGTGCTGCCCCGCCCGCGGGCGTGCAGGCGCTGGCCCGTCCCGCTAGATGTCTTTGCCTCGGGGTTGTCTGTTCCTCACCTGCTTACCGGGGTTATGGCTTCTTACCACCCGCATCCCACCAACATCTCCTCCCCTCCCTCGCCCTCTCCCTCTCCCTCTCCTTCTCACCTGCACTTGCGCGCGCATCAGACACAAACAAGCATGCAGTCGCACACGCACACAAAGACACATACACACAGCACATATGCACAGAGGGTGCGTCGACGAGACAACGCTACTATACCTCTGGCGGGTCGCAGGACGTGGAAGGCGCGGCCCTTTCTGGGCGCCAGAGGGTTTGCGCAGGGGATGGCTCTCCGTCCCGGGCTCGCAAATTGTGGCAGGGGTGGCGTGGCGCCTCCTCGACGCCACAAGGGGGTACGCACATAGGGGCGGTCCCAAGTGCGACTTGAACCCCCTCTGGCCTGCGAGCCGCAGCCCCTGACCCAGACCGAGGGGAGAACGAACCTGCGATCGTCGCTCCGGGCCGCCTTCGCGTTGCCAGGGCGGCGGGCGCGTGTGAGGCCCGGAGGCTGGAAGAAGGCCTGCAGGGGCTACGGCCGATCCCGCCAGCCACAGGAAGAGATCCCCAAGTCCACCTCTCGTTGGTCAAGTCGCTTCCAAGACTGCCAGGAGTCCTCGCTGCCGCTGCCGCGTTCATGCGGCAAGGCGAGCGAAGCAAGCCACCTGCTCAAAGGCCTGTCGGCCCCGAGCACGTCTCGACGCTGGGGGTGGGAGCGCTATCTGCTATCCGTATCGGGCTCGCAAAGCGTGGCAGGCGGGGCACGGCACTTCCCTGACACCACAGGGGGTGTGCCGTGTTTCGGAATTGCAAAGCGTGGCAGGCGTGGCGCTTTCTCGAAGCCGCAGGGGGGGCGCTGGGGGTAGGAGCGCTACGGATCCGTTTCGGGCTCACCAAGCGTGACAGGCGTGGCATTTCCTCGACTCCAGAAGGGGGTGCGCTGTGGGTTGGGGCGCTGTCCGTTTCGGGCTGGCAAAGCTTGGCAAGCGCGGCCTTTTCTCGACACCCCAGGGTGTGTGTGTGTGTGTGTGTGTGTGTGCAGTGGGTTGGGGCGCTATACGTTTCGGGTTCGCAAAACTTGGCACGCGCGGCACCTCTTTGACATCATAAGGGGGTGTGCTGGGGGTGGGGGCGCTATCCGTTGCGGGTTCGCAAGGCGTGACAGAGGAGAGGAGAGGACAGGGGAGGCATAGGCGAAGAGGAACAGGAGGTGTGACACTTCCCACCCACGTCGCAGCTGCGTTCTCCCTGCCCTCTCCCCCCGGACTTCCAGGCTCTGATTTTTTCCGATTCGTAGTCCCCGGAGCTCTCGATCTCTTCCAGGGTGCCCAGTTCATGCTACCGGGACGCGGCAAGCGTGCCGATGTGTTGATCGAGTTCTGATGAGTACATTTCTCCACTGGAGACTGTACGTCGCAGGTGGCATTTTCGCAATCTGCGCTTAGCTCAGAGACTCTACGTCGATGGGCGCGCGCAGCGTCGCCGCGTCGCCGCATCACAAACACGTGCCCTTTCAAGCGCATTTGAACAAAGCAAGGTGCAATACGAAATGCAGACGCTGAAACTACAACAGGTGTTTGGTGTCCCTATGTCGCGTGTTCTTCTTCTTCTTATTCTTGTTCTTGTTGTTGTTGTTGCTGCTGCTGCTGTTGTTATTGTTGTTGATGTTGTTGTTGTTGTTGTTGTTGTTGTTGTTGTTGTTGTTGTTGTTGTTGTTGTTGTTGTTGTTGTTGTAGTTTTTTTTTTTTTTTTGTTTGTTGTTTTTTTCCCCGGGGAGCGGGGTGCGGGTGTGGTGGGGTGGGGTTGGAGGGGGGACATCATGCGGCGTCACATCGTAGGGGAAGGTGCGCTTGTCCTGTGCGGATTGCGTCTTGCAGCTTGACATGCCTACGCTAAGGGTAGAATTACATTATCGTGTGCTCATGCGTGCTAGGCTTTTGGGGCCCGTTTTTGCCCGTCCTGGGGACCGTGCTTTTGCTTGTCGTGGGCCTGTAGATGCGTTTGATCATCCGCGCGTCCACGTTCGCGTTCGAGCGTGTGGGCGTTCGTGTTCCTGACTTTCTGGGGTACGCGTGCTGTGCCGCGCCTTGCAGATTTTACGATGATGCAGACGGTCCGGGTCGCTTGCCGTGGGTTGTGTGTTGCGAGTTCCATTTGCTGATGTGGGTTCTTTTCAGCAGCGGGACGTGCATTGCTCCGATTCTACCAGTATGCAGTGTCTGTCTCTGTTTCGTGTGCTTGTTCCTCTTTACCGGGCGGCACGAGCAAGAGTCAGTGTCCTCGTGGCCCTCATGGCCCGTGGTAATTAGGGGGGTTGCCGGGTATGGAGGGAGGGCTGTCTCGTCCGTTGGCGTGGGGTTTGGTGGGGGTGGGGGCGGGGGAAGGATAATTGACGTGAGCCACGAGTTTGCTTCTGGAAAGGGACAGTGTGATGTATGATGCAGGGGTGCTACTGAGCGAAGCTCTGCTTTTTTTGGGGGTGGGGGGGTCTGGGGCGGGTGGGGGGGGGGGGTGGCGGGGAAGGCAGTTGGCTGGGCGACGTCTGCCTTGCTTGGGCGGAGCGCGAAGCATTTGAGGAATGCTCTTTTCTGCGTGTTTTTCCTTGCAGCTGGCGCGGCGACTTTTAGGACGAGGGCGTTTGTGCGCCTTGCCGTTGCTCGGTCGCTCCAGCCTGGTCGTGCGTGTGTTTCCTGCGTCTTGCGCTTGTTTGGCCTTTCCTTGAAATTGTTCACGCTTCGCGTATCCCCACCAGCCGCTAATTATCTCGCCCTGTGCCCCAGCCGAGACCTTCCCGCTTCCTGGATCTGTCCTTGTGAGCCGCCAATCAAAAAAAGTATCCCCACCAGCCTCTGTTTAGCAATTAGCCTCACCCGTGGCCCGGACGTTGCCCTCGCCGCCTGACCGTCGTCTTGCGGCCGCGACCAACAAAAAAATATCCCCACCAGCCGCGCCATTTTTGCCGCGCTGCAGCTGGGCTGCTCCTCGCACTTGTGCGTTCTGCTGCTCTTTGACCTCCTGGCTCCGGCCACCCTAGTACTTCGCAGCCTGCCGATGCTCACGCCCCCTCTGGGCAGTGAATTCGTCCGCCGACAGTCGGTTCTCACTTGGCTGCGGCCACCCTGGTACCTTCGTAGTAGTCCAGGGGCTTGCGCCCTTGCATCTAATTCCAAGTCTGCTTCTGTCCTTGGACGCCGGTCCCCCCGGCTGCCTGCAGCTTCGGACGCGTTGCATACGTGCACCCTGGCAGTACTGTTATCCAGCCTGCCGCCAGCCCTTTCCACTCGCCGGCCCGCCGCTGGGGTGCTGCGTGAGGCTCCGGCCCACCGCTTTAGATTAGTTTATTCGTCTTTGCGCGCCCCGCTCTGACTGGACTCGCCGCTGGCGCGCTCGCCTGCGGCCGCTGACTAAAAGTATCCCCACCAGCCCATCCCAAAACAGCACATTTTGCCACGCACACACCGACGGTCGTGATTTTCGGGCGTGTCTCCTCCTGCTCTCGCATGTCTCCTCCTCTTCCGCCCACCTCCTACCCACTTTCTGTTATACATTATTGTGGCTAGGCGATTCCTATGTTGACGAGGAGGATGATGATGAGGAGGAGGAGGAATAGGAATAGTGGGGGGAGGAGGAGGAAGAAGAGGAGGAGGAGGAGGAGGAGGAATATTAGTACGAATGCTAATGTGACTAGTAAGAAGACCCATAATCATAATATGAAGATGAAGACGAATACAACTTATACTAAAAGTAATAAAAATAGTAATGATAATAATACCAATATTCAGACTGCGAATAATATTATTAATAATAATACGAATAAGGGTAATATTGATAAGGCTAATTATGATATTGATACGAGTAGTCATACACATAATCATAATAATGATGCGAATCTGATGAGGAGGAAGATGATGATGATGATGAGGAGGAGGATGATGAGGAGGAGGAGGAGGAGGAAGACGAGGAGGAGGAGGAGGAGGAGGAGGAGGAGGAGGAAGAAGAGGAATGGCGGTGGGAGGGGAGGAGGAGGAGGAGGAGGAGGAGGAGGAGGAGGAGGAGGAGGATGAGGAGGATGAGGAGGAGGAGCAGGAGGAGGAGGAGGAGGAGGAGGAGGAGGAGGAGGAGGAGGAAGAACGGTGGTGGGAGGAGAGCGGCAGCAAACTGCGAAGATGACGATGACCACGACAACGATGTCACATCCGTCGACGACGGCGAAGATGAAAACGACGACGACGACAACGTCAACCATGAAGGCGTTTCTCGGTTTGTCGCTTCTGGGGGCTATGTTGCAGGTCTCTGGACCCTTTCGGGGTCCTCGTGGTGCCTCTTGGGCCACCCTTGGTGCTCTTTAGGGGGGTCTTAGGGCCCTCTTGGGGCTCTTTGGGTGGGTCTGGGAGGTATCGCGGGACCATCTTGGAGACTACGGCTCAAAAGGGAGCGCGGCGTCACTCCCCCCCTCCTTTCGGAACCCGAAACGTCGCCTCTTGGGGCCTTTTTGGGCCGCGGGCGCTCTTGGGCGCTCTTGGGCCTTTCTTGGGCCTGTCTTGGGGCTTTCTTGGGCCATCTTGGGGCCATCTTGAAGCCTCAAGAGCACATTGAAAACGGAAAGGCGAGAAGGCAACCACCATCGATTTTTCCGAGGTTTATGACGGATTTTAGCCTCTCGGGGGCGTCCTTGTGGCCACTTGGAGCCTCGTGTAGGCTTGTCAGGGGCACTCTTGAGTCATCGAGGGCTATCTTGAGCGATCTTGCAAGTCATCTTGAGCTCTCTTGGGCTGCCTTGGCGCCATCTTAGGGCAACACAGACACTCCAACCACCCGCAGCTCCTCCCCTTCACGCCCAGGGGGAGGGCGTGGGGGGAGGGGTCGAGCTATCCACCCGCCCGCAAGCCGTCTAGCTTCGCGCGCCTGCGCCCGCTTCGCGCGCAGATCAAAAAAAAAGTAACACCCGAGCCTGACCATGTTCAACGGTCGACTTTGGATCGGCAGCTACTGGGAACCAAAGCCGACCCGAGGTGCGCAACGCTTGGGCGAGGTGCGCCACGCGTGCCAGGGGCGCCACGCGCGCCAGGCACCCCTGGGGCCCGAGCGTGCCAGGCACGCCTGGTGCGCCAGATGCGCCACGTGCTCCGAGTCCGCCAGGTGTGCCGCGCACTCCAGCCGCGCCAGGTGCGCCATGTTCGGGGCACGTGCCGAGTGCGTCAGGCGCGCCTGCGCACGTGACAGCACACATCAGGAAACATGTCGGCCCCCGCCATCCTTGTCGAAAACCAGTGCCCATCGTTGTGTCTGGTTGGCCTGCGCACAGCAGGCCACGCGCCACCACTCCCGCGGTCCCTGTCAAAAGAACAATTTGACAGTGATCGCGGGATGGCCGCGCATGATTCAGATTTAGCTGCGAGTTTCATGTGGTCTTGTTTTTTTGTCAGAGACGGTAGCCTGGCGCACGGCAGGGAATATGCTGGCACCCCCGCCGTCCTTGTCAAAAACAATACACAGTGTTTGCGGGCCTCGCGAACATGACTCAAGACTTTGTTCCAAAGTGTATTTTGTACTGTTTTTAGGCATGGTGGGGGGGGCCGCGTCGGGTGGGCCGCGCGTGCTCCCAATGTGGAGTCAGAGTGCCGTTTTTATGATTTCTTGACAGGGGTGGTGGGGGGCGGTCGTCCTGGTGTCCTCCTGGTTCCTGGTTGGACGCCGGTCGCCTGGGGAAGGGGGTGTATCTTAATAAGGAGCAGTGGTACTCCAGATTTCGTAATAAAGGGAGGGGGGTCTCATTTCGGGGGGGGGTCTTTTCCAAGCTATCTTGGAGGGCCTGGGGGGGTCTGGGGACGATGTTTTGGAGGGTTCTCCCACGGGGGGGTCTGAAATGGCTTGTCTTGGAGGGTCCAGACCCCCTCCCTTTTATTACGAAATCTGGAGTACCCCCCCCCCGAAGGGAAGAAGGGGGTGGAACAGAACGGGCTCTCTAAACCACCTCCGCCCAGAGTGCCGGCGGGATTCTCTGCGGACGTTGCGTCGGAGCTCCAAAAGGCAATCGCTCGCCCACGGTGCTTGATTGGCAGAGTTTCGCACGCCACAGCCGCGAGGGAGGCTATCCCTGTGTGGCGGCAGTCGTTGCGAGGTGTGTGCGGGCATCATCGGATTGTCTGTAAGCCTTGCGTCACATTGGCTGCGTTCTAACCCTCTCTCTGAATTGCATACGATCCCCTTTTAAATGCCAATCTGGAGTTTCGCAGACGTGTGTGGCTCGACTGGTTTACGCCATCCAGCTCGCACCGGCAAAGAGTTTGTATGGCGTCCACTTCGGTGCTTGTGACTCTGCCTCTGTCGCAGGGCTCCTTGGACTGGGAACTTGTGGTGTGGGGTCAGCAGCTTCCCCTGTCTGCAAGCGGCCTTGCGTGGCTGATGGGGGCGCTCAGTGCCATTCTCAGCTGCACACCCCAGGCACGCGGGTGAAAGTCCCCTTCTTTCGGGAGTCCCCCCCCCCTCTCCGCGCGCGGCGGCGGTCGCGGGCACGCGTCCCGCGCCACGCGGGCCCCCGCTCGTGTCCTCAGGCGGGTGCCCCGCGGGCGCAGGCCTGCGCTGCGCCCCTCCTCCTCTTTGGCTCCCTCGGCGCCGCCTCTCTCTCCTGGCGCGGCTGCGTTCCGGCCTCCCCCCGCGTCGCCTCCTTGTCCGCTGAAGCTCTGCTGCGGTGGGCGCCTGGGCGTGGGGCTCGCAGGCGGGTGCGCGGCAGCCCCGTCCCACGCTTGGGAACTGGGGCCCGCGGGCGGGTGCGCAGCAGCCGTCCCACCTTCCGCCCCCGTTCCGCTCCGCGAGCCTGTGCTTTTCTGGGCCGTTGGCTGGCCTGCGCGTGCTCTGGTCTTGTCCAGCCCTTGGAGCAAGTGCCCGGGTGTGGCGCTCGCAGGCGGGTGCGCAGCAGCCCCGCCCCACGCCCGTGCAGTGGGGCCCGTAGGCGGGTGCGCAGGAGCCCGTCCCTCTTTCCCGCCCCTGCTCCACTCAGGGCCCTTTGCCCCGCGGGCCGCTGCTGGAAGTGGTTGTGCTGGTGGTGGTTCTGGCGGCGGTGCTGCTGGTCGGCGTCGTGGTCGTGGTTGCGGCTCTGCTGGTCGTGGCCGCGGTGGTGCTGGTATGGGCTTCTGTGTAGGCTCTGCTGCGGCGGGGTCTTGGGCGTGGGGCCCGAAAGCGGGTGCGCGGCAGCCCCGTCCCACGCCCGGGAGGTGGGGCCCGCAGCCTCGTCCCAATTCCCGTCCCCGTTCCGCTCCGCGAGCCTGTGCTTCGCTGGGCCTTTGGCTGGCCTGCGCGCGCCCTTGTTTTGTCCAGCGCCTGAAGGGGGGGCCGGGTGTGGGGCCCGAGGCGGGTGCGCGGCAGCCCCGCCCCACACCCGTGCAGTGGGGCTCGTAGGCGGGTGCGGTGCAGCCCCGTTCCACCTCCCGCTCCCGCTGCATTCAGGGCCCCTTGCCTCGCGGGCCGCTGTTGGTAGTGGTTGTGGCGGTGGATCTGGCGGTGGTGCTGCCGGGCGGCGTCGTGGTCGTAGTTGCGACTCTGCTGGTCGGGGTCGCGGTGGTGCTGGTGTGGGCGTCGGTGTAGGTGCTGCTGGTCGTCGTCGCCGTGGTGGTGGTGGTGGTGATGCTGCTGGTCGCTGTTGTGGTGCTGCTGGGCGCTGTCGTGGTGTATGTGCTGGCAGCGTTGTTGCTGGTCGGCGGCGTGATGGTGCTACTGCTGGTCGTTGTCGCGCTTCTGCTGGTTGGGGTCGTGGGAGCAGTGCTGGCGTGGGCGTCGGTGCTGGTGCTGCTGGTTTTGGGGTGGTGGTGGTGTTGCTGGTGGTCGCTGTCGTGGTGGGGCTGCTGTTGCTGGTCGTGTTGGCGGTGGTCGCGGCGCTGCTCGTGGTTGCCGTCGTAGTCGTCGCGGTCGCGGTGGCGGTGCTGCTCGTTGCCGCCATTGCGGTTCTGGTGGTCGCTGTCGTGGTGGTGCAGCTGGTGGTGCCTTTGCTGGTCGGGGTGGTGGTGGTGGTGGTGGTGGTGCTGCTGCTGCTGGCTGGCTGGCTGGCTGGCTGGCTGGCTGGCTGGCTGGCTGGCTGGCTGGCTGGCTGGCTGGCTGGCTGGCTGGCTGGCTGGTGGCTGGCTGGCTGGCGGGCTGGCTGGCTGGCTGGCTGGCTGGCTGGCTGGCTGGCTGGCTGGCTGTCTGGCTGGCTCTGTCTCTGTCTCTGTCTGTCTGTCTGTCTGCCTGTCTGTCTGTCTGTCTGTCTGTCTGTCTGTCTGTCTGTCTGTCTGTCTGTCTGTCTGTCGCCGTCGTAGCAGTAGTGCTGCTGGTTGCCGTCGTGGCGTTGGTGCTTGTGGTGGTGGTGGTGGTGCAGCTGGTGGTGGTGGTGGTGGTGGTGGTGGTGCTGCTGCCGCCGCCGCCGCCGCCGCCGCCGCCGCCGCCGCCGCCGCCGCCGCTGCTGCTGCTGCTGCTGCTGCTGTTGCTGCTGCTGCTGCTGCTGCTGGCCTGATAGCTGCCAACCGCTGCGGAGGAAGCGGGGGGGACAGGAAGACAAGGAGAGCACGCAAGAGGCTGAATCCCATAGGCCCCCTTCCCTCCGATGCTCCTTCTCCGCGGCGGTCCTGGTGGCGGTCACAGTGTTGTGGCCGTGTTCGGCATTTACGCCCTCATGCTGCGAATTTGGGCCCGATAGGAAGCCAAGGGTCAACCAAAGTAGAAAGAGTAACGAGGGGAGCCGTAAGCAGAGGATAATTTATGCCAGGACCTGTGCCGACATCTGTCGCGGCCGCGGTGCGGTGGTGCTGCCTGGCCCCCGCCGCCCCTCGCGCGTGGGGGCGCCGACAAGAGGTCCCCGCGCCAAGATTTTTCTCTGCCTGTGACAAGCGTCTCGCTGTGCACGCCTTCCAGCAGGCTGGCCGCAAGGACGTCGGAATGGCATGCGCTAGCATGCCCGCCCACCTGTGCGGCGGCGCTCTGGCAAGTGCGCTCCTCGCCTGGGCTCGTACCAGAAGAGCTGGAGATAGCAGCGTCTCGAGCCCACTAGTTCGGGGTACGTGCTCTGCTTGGGACGGCGGGCGCGCCTCAGCGCGAGCCCAGGAGCCCAGGGTGGAGCTTGCGCAGCGGGCCTGCCAGCGGCCGTTCGCGGCGACACGATGCAGGCGTATATGAGATGGCAATCAACTGGCGGAGCAGAGCAGGGAAGCCGTTGACGACCACGTCGATCTGGCGCCCGCCGTTGGCCGCGAGGCTGGGGTGACGCATGTCGCCTACGAAGACGTTGATGCGCACGCGGCCCCCTGCCGCGCGACACACGCGGGCCCACGTCCTTTCGATGGCTGCCGGGGGTGGCGGCGGCGCTGCCACCACGCACGCTCACGAATGGGGTTGCGGGGACACCGCCGCCGCGGACGCACAGGGCTGCGCGGGTGCCTTGGGCCCCCGGGAGCGTGGCGGCTTTGCCCGGCCTAAGACGAAGCGCCAGTCGCACGCGCAGCCCGGTCCTCAACGGAGGCAGTGCTGCAACCAGCCCCGGCCCTCCTCGGAACCCCCTGGGGGTTGGGGACGCTGGCCCCCTGCCCGGTCCACCGGAAATGCGCGGCGGCGCGAACCTATCGGGTCGTGGACAGAGCGCCACAAAGCGAGGGGTGCCACTCGTGCAGTGGCAGTGGTACTTCACGGGGCAGCTGGTGCATGTGCGTGGCCGCGTGCGGCTGCGGAGGGGCAGGGGGCGTGTTTTGACGCGAGGCGCCGAGGACAGGGACGGGGCCGTGCCCCAGACATGCGCGCTGCGGACTGCGCGCGAAATTCGCGCCTCATTTGCGGCCCGGAGTCCAAGCGAAGTGGCGCACGTAATGCGGCGCGCCCACAGGGGCATGCTGGCGCCCAGGTGGTCCGGAGGCTGCGACGGAAGGCGGGCGCGCACCGCGATTGCGCGCTCGAGCGATCGCGTGCCTAACGGGCGCGTTCAGTCATAGTGCGTAACAGCAGCCTCGCTTGGCATAAGGGGTCGCGTGGCCTGCGCCAGAGCCCGCCTGGCTCGCGTGGCCTGCGTGCGATTCCGTTAGTTGTGCTCGGCTCGACTGGCCCAGGACAACGAGGGGACAGCGTTCCCAGATGGCGGTCTCGACCTGGGAGAGACATGCGCAGTGAGACTTGGGGGCCGCACCCTCCGCTGCCCCCTGCGTGGAGGGCGCGCGGCCACGGGCTCAGTTCGGCATCGAGGAGGGCGCTGGGCGCAACTGTCCGGGCAACGACGGAGGCCTGTTGGCGTACTTGAAATCGGCGCGGGCAGCCAGTGTAAACCAGCTGCGCGAATAATCTTGCTTGGCGGGCGCCAGGGCGCGGAGGGCGCATGGGGGCGGGCAAGGGCAGATAGAGTGTCGGAGACCTGCAGAGGCTGCAGGGGTGGTCCGCGCCCGGCGCTGATCTCTCTGCGCGCCCACTCGGCCAGTTCCGCCGCCGCTCGTTGCCCCGCTGCGCCTAGGGCCAGAGGAACCATGTAGAAGGTCCTGCGACAGTCGGTTATGGCCAGTGCAGGGGGAGCTGCTATGCGCGGCGGAGAGTTGCGCGGAGCAGCGGCGCTATCGAGACGAGCGAGGGGCACCGACCTCGCCTTGCTGCCCAGCGCCGCAACTATTTGTGAGCACGGGGAAGTTGCGCGGAGCCCAGAGGGCGACAGCAAACAACATAACGGTGGATATCGGCGTGTAGGGGTGGGCCAGGGGCGCGCGAGAGCAGGCACTGCCGGGGGTCCAGGTGGCGGACCAGCACGTGCTTGTAAGACCACAGGACCGCGATAGAGTCGTTACCGCAGCCCAGCGCGCACGTCCATCTCATGGAGGCCTGTGGCCGCGTAGCGCGCTGGATGCCCTTGACGCGTCTCTCAAACTCAAGCCTGCTCAGCCATGGAGTAGAGGCGCCTAGTCCATCGGGATGGGCCAGCGCCGCCACGGGCCGCGCCGCTTTGCCGAACGGACGACGCAGCCCCGCTCGCGCGTTGGCGTGGCCTGCCGACGGGTCTTGCGGGAAGTTGTTGGCGGCGCCTGCTCGCCTGCAGATCTTGCTCAACGGCCGGGGGCATTTTTGTCATCGGTCAACCTTGCCCCAGTGGCGGGACGGGCAGGTGCTATCTCAAGGCTTTCGTGGGCGGCGAAGACAAAGAACAGGTATCAAAGCAGCCGCGCCCCCCCCATGCTAGCACAGGGACCCCCCGCGCGCCCGCGGTGAGTGTGGGGCGGGGGCACGCTCCGAAGAGGCAGGGGGTTTTCGGCCGAAGTCAGGCGGACCCTGAACCTACCACCGGCCGGTCCCCGCCGCCGCGGGCGCCCCTGCCGTCGCGCCGCTGCCGCTGGCTCGCCGTCGCCAGCCGCCGCCGGCCGCCGCCGCCCCCAACCGCGCCGGCGGCCGCGCGGGCTACCCGCGCGCCGCTGCTTCGCGCGGCCGCGCGGCAGCGGGCGGCGGCCGCGTGCTGCTGCTGCTGCTGCTGCTGCTGCTGCTGCTGCTGTTGTTGTTGTTGTGTTGTTGTTGTTGTTGTGTTGTTGTTGTTGTTGTTGTGTGTTGTTGTTGTTGTTGTTGTTGTTGTTGTTGTTGAACATTATTAATTCTAAAGAATAATTATTGTTGGGCCCCCTGGTGCGCGCCCCCCCCGCCGCGCCTAGGCCGCAGCCACGTTTTCATCATTTTCGTGAGGAAGCCTCAGGTAATTCGAGGTGATCAAGATCCGGTTGTTTTGTTGTAATCCGCTTTCCCTTGCAAAAAACACTATAAAATGAAATTTCTTGTTCAAATATTATCAAATTTCAAGAATCCCTTGTAAAAAATAAGGTAAAGTGGACATTCGCGCGCGCAAGACGAAATCCTTCCAAAAGCTTAGTGTTCGGAGCGATTTCAACATAAAAACATCAAAAAACCAATGGTTTTTCAACAAAAAAATGTCAAAATCTCATCCCGCGCGCTCTTGCGGATTCGTAGGAAAACCAACACTTTTTAAACATTTCTGTCAAACGGGCTTTTGCGAGCAACTTTTTCGAACTTCTGCGACAACGGTTGCGCACCTGCCAGGGCCATCATCCCTGTCAAATAATACCATGCGGGACACATTCGTCTCTCTGTATTATGTATTGTATGGCACAATTGCACCATGCTGGGCACATGCGCGCCCCGAATAAGTGACCAAGTTCTGTGGGTGTGTACCCCACGCCAGTGTAGTAACCACGGTCGTCCGCACGCCACGAAGTGAAGTGTCCCAACGTCATAGGGCGGGAAGCTGGGTTTGGGTGGTCGCGAAGAGTCGTTTGGATTTTTGGTAGAGCTTGAACTGCCCCCCCACGAAGTGGGGGTATTGTCTCGCGTCGCATGAAAACCCTGGCACTGGTGAGAACACTGAGCGTTCGGGTAAAATGATTGTTGTTGTTGTTGTTGTTGTTGTTGTTGTTGTTTGTTGTTTGTTGTTAAGCAATTATTTATTCTAAAGAATAATTATTGTTGGGCCCCCTGGTGAGCGCCCCCCCTGCGCCGCCTAGGCCGCAGCTACATTTTCATCATTTTCGTGAGGAAGCCTCAGAAAAGAGGGTGTGTACAGGATCCGGTTGTTTTGTTGTAATCCGCTTTCCCTTGCAAAAAACAATAGAAAATGACATTTCTTGTTCTAATCTAATCAAATTTCAAGAATCCCTTGCAAAAAATAAGGTAAAGTGGACATTCGCGCGCGCAAGACGAAATCCTTCCAAAAGCTTAGTGTTCGGAGCGATTTCAACATAAAAACATCAAAAAACCAATGTTTTTTCAACAAAAAAATGTCAAAATCTCATCCCGCGCGCTCTTGCGGATTCGTAGGAAACCCAACACTTTTTAACATTTCTGTCAAACGGGCTTTTGCGAGCAACTTTTTCGAACTTCTGCAACAACGGTTGCGCACCTGCCAGTGCCATCATCCCTGTCAAATAATACCATGCGGGACACATTCGTTTTTTCTTCGCGCGCGCACGCCGTCGTCGTCGGCCGCGGGGCCCTGAATAGTAGCCGCGGTCGTCCGCATGCCACGAAGTGAAGTGTCCGAACGTCGTAGGGCGGGAAGCTGGGTGTGGGTGGTGGCGAAGAGTCGTTTGGAAATTTGGTAGAGCTTGAACCGGCCCCCCCACAAAGTGGGGGTATTGCCCGCCTCCTATGAAAACCCTGGCACTGGTGAAAACGGAGTGTCCCCACGTGCTAGTAATTGTTGTTGTTGTTGTTGTTGTTGTTGGTGTTGGTGTTGGTGTTGTTGTTGTTGTTGTTGTTGTTGTTGTTGTTGTTGTTGTTGTTGTTGTTGTTGTTGTTGTTTATTGTTTTGCTGTTTGTTTGTTGTTGTTGTTTGTATGTGGTTGTTGTGGTTGTGGTGTGGTTGTGGTTATGGTTGTGGTTGGTATTGTTATTGTTATTGTTATTGTTGTTGTTGTTGTTGTTGTTGTTGTTGTTGTTGTTGTTGTTGTTGTTGAACATTATTACTTCTAAAGAATAATTATTGTTGGGGCCCCTGGTGCACGGCCCCCCTGCGCCGCCTAGGCCGCAGCTACATTTTTATCATTTTCGTGAGGAAGCCTCAGGTAATTCGATGTGATCAAGATCCGGTTGTTTTGTTCCCCCCCGCTTTCCCTTGCAAAAAACACTATAAAATTACATTTCTTGTTCTAATATAATCAAATTTCAAGAATCCCTTGCAAAAAATAAGGTAAAGTGGACATTCGCGCGCGCAAGACGAAATCCTTCCAAAAGCTTAGTGTTCGGAGCGATTTTAACATAAAAACATCAAAAAACCAATGGTTTTTTCAACAAAAAAATGTCAAAATCTCATCCCGCGCGCTCTTGCGGATTCGTAGGAAACCCAACACTTTTTAAACATTTCTGTCAAACGGGCTTTTGCGAGCAACTTTTTCGAACTTCTGCAACAACGGTTGCGCACCTGCCAGGGCCATCATCCCTGTCAAATAATACCATGCGGGACACATTCGTTTTTTCTTCGCGCGCGCACGCCGTCGTCGTCGGCCGCGGGGCCCTGAATAGTAGCCACGGTCGTCCGCATGCCACGAAGTGAAGTGTCCGAACGTCATAGGGCGGGAAGCTGGGTGTGGGTGGTGGCGAAGAGTCGTTTGGAAATTTGGTAGAGCTTGAACCGGCCCCCCCACAAAGTGGGGGTATTGCCCGCCTCCTATGAAAACCCTGGCACTGGTGAGAACGGAGTGTCCCCAGTCTAAATTGTTGTTGTTGTTGTTGTTGTTGTTGTTGTTGTTGTTGTTGTTGTTGTTGTTGTTGTTGTTGTTGTTGTTGTTGTTGTTGTTGTTGTTGTTGTTGTTGTTGTTGTTGAACATTATTTATTCTAAAGAATAATTATTGTTGGGCCCCCTGGTGCGCGCCCCCCCTGCGCCGCCTAGGCCGCAGCTACATTTTCATCATTTTCGTGAGGAAGCCTCAGAAAAGAGGGTGTGTACAGGATCCGGTTGTTTTGTTGTAATCCGCTTTCCCTTGCAAAAAACAATAGAAAATGACATTTCTTGTTCTAATATAATCAAATTTCAAGAATCCCTTGCAAAAAATAAGGTAAAGTGGACATTCGCGCGCGCAAGACGAAATCCTTCCAAAACCTTAGTTTTCGTAGCGATTTTAACATAAAAACATCAAAAAACCAATGGTTTTTCAAAAAAAAATTGTCAAAATTTCATCCCGCGCGCTCTTGCGGATTCGTAGGAAACCCAACACTTTTTAAACAT
Source organism: Prorocentrum cordatum (assembly GCA_963575745.1). Classification (NCBI taxonomy): domain Eukaryota; class Dinophyceae; order Prorocentrales; family Prorocentraceae; genus Prorocentrum; species Prorocentrum cordatum. The sequence goes on from CAUYUJ010017938.1 coordinate 73,216, forward strand.
TTCTGTCAAATGGGCTTTTGCGAGCAACTTTTTCGAACTTCTGCAACAACGGTTGCGCACCTGCCAGGGCCATCATCCCTGTCAAATAATACCATGCGGGACACATTCGTTTTTTCTTCGCGCGCGCACGCCGTCGTCGTCGGCCGCGGGGCCCTGAATAGTAGCCACGGTCGTCCGCATGCCACGAAGTGAAGTGTCCGAACGTCATAGGGCGGGAAGCTGGGTGTGGGTGGTGGCGAAGAGTCGTTTGGAAATTTGGTAGAGCTTGAACCGGCCCCCCCACAAAGTGGGGGTATTGCCCGCCTCCTATGAAAACCCTGGCACTGGTGAGAACGGAGTGTCCCCACGTGCTAGTAATTGTTGTTGTTGTTGTTGTTGTTGTTGTTGTTGTTGTTGTTGTTGTTGTTGTTGTTGTTGTTGTTGTTGTTGTTGTTGTGTTGTTGTTGTCGTTGTTGTTGTTGTTGTTGTTGTTGTTGTTGTTGTTGTTGTTGTTGTTGTTGTTGTTGTTGTTGTTGTTGTGGGTTGTTGAACTCTCATTCTTGAAGAATAATTATTGTTGATCCCCCCCCACCGGTGCACATGGATTTTTTTCGATTGAAGTGCCACCCCCGGGGCTCGCACTTGGTTTTTTCTCAAGGAAAGTCTTCCTGCTCAAACTGTGCCCCTGCCCCCCGGGCTACAACAACAACGGCTCCCGCTTGAGACTTCCTCGATTTTTACTCAGGACCCCCGCTCCCGCCTGAGACTTCCGCGTAATTTACTCAGGAAAGGCGCTCCCGTCTGAGACTTCCTCGCAATGTAATCAAGACCCCCGCTCCCGCCTGAGACTTCCGTGCAATTTACGTGGGGACGGCGCTCCCGCTTGAGATTTTTTCGAATTTTACTCAGGACCCCCGCTCCTGCCTGACATTTCCGCGCAATTGGCTCAGGAACGGCGCTCCCGATCGAGACTTCCTCGCAATTTAGCGAGGACCCCCGCTCCCGCCTGAGACTTCCGTGCAATTTGCTCAGGAACGGCGCTCCCGCTTGAGACTTCCTCGCAACTTAGTCAGGGCCCCCGCTCCCGCCCGAGATATCCTCACAATGTACTCAGGACTGCGCTCTCGCGTGCGACGTCCTCACAAATGATTATGGAATTGCGTTTCGGCGCTCAGGAACCACGCACGCGCCAAGCACGCCTTCACAACGTGGTATCTTCCCTCTTCCTTCGTCCTTCCCCCTCCCCTTCCTCCCACTCTCCCTCGTTCTCCCCCTCCTCCTTTTGCAGGGCCCGCGCCAATTCCAATGGCGGGCAGAGAAATGTACGCCCCCGAAGGATTGTCCGCCCGTTCCGGTTTGCCCGTACGTCTAAGCCCGCCGGCCCCAGCAAAGAGAAATAATCCCACCGAAAGGGGTGTGATCGAAGACGAAGAGGGCGGGTTTCGAGGGTGTATGGTATACGTGTTGAAAGGACTCGCGGGCAAGTAAGAGCGTACAGCCTCAAAATGGTTGTTGTTGTTGCTGTTGTTGTTGTTGTTGTTGTTGTTGTTGTTGTTGTTGTTATTGTTGTTGTTATTGTTGTTGTTATTGTTGTTGTTCCTGTTGTTGTTGTGGTTGTGGTTGTGGTTGTGGTTGTGGTTGTTGTTGTGGTCGTTGTCGTTGTCGTTGTTGTTGTTGTTGTTATTGTTGTTGTTGTTGTTGTTGTTGTCGTGGTTGTGGTTGTCGTGGTTGTTGTTGTGGTTGTTGTTGTGGTTGTTGTGGTGGTTGTTGTGGTGGTTGTTGTGGTGGTTGTTGTGGTGGTTGTTGTGGTGGTTGTTGTGGTGGTTGTTGTGGTGGTTGTTGTGGTGGTGGTGGTTGTTGTTGTTGTTGTTGTTGTTGTTGTGGTTGTTATTGTTGTTGTTTGTTGTTGTTGTTATGGTTGTTGTTCTTGTTGTTCTTGTTGTTGTTGTTGTTGTTGTTGTTGTTGTTGTTCTGGTTGTTGTTGTTGTTGTTGTGGTGGTTGTGGTTGTGGTTGTGGTCGTGGTTGTTGTGGTTGTTGTGGTTGTTGTTGTTGTTGTTGAACATTATTAATTCTAAAGAATAATTATTGTTGGGACCCCTGGTGCACGGCCCCCCTGCGCCGCCTAGGCCGCAGCTACATTTTCATCATTTTCGTGAGGAAGCCTCAGGTAATTCGATGTGATCAAGATCCGGTTGTTTTGTTCCCCCCCGCTTTCCCTTGCAAAAAACACTATAAAATGACATTTCTTGTTCTAATATAATCAAATTTCAAGAATCCTTTGCAGCAGCGGACACAGGGCAAGCAGTCAGTCTCCCGGAGCAGGCCACGACGGCGCCGGCCAATGCCGGCGACCCCCCCGGCCATGCCCCATGCAAGCGGGCGCGCCACAGGAGCGCAGGCGGCCCCCAACATCAGGGCCATGCCTTAAAAGTGACTGGCGCCAGTGACGGCCAGTAGCACTGCGGCGGCGACAAAGTGCACGTGCCCCCGGCGTTCCGCCGGTGGTCGGGATTGGTGAAAAAGGAACTGAGAGACTAGGGCGGGTGAGGAAGGGGGGGGCAGAGAAAGGCGAGACCAAATTGCGGACCTAAGAGCTGCCGCCGCGGGACAAGCGAAAAGAGCGTGCCAGACGTCAACATCCAGCGCCCCGCAACCCGCACACCGCGGCAGCGTGGGGACGCAGAGTGGGGCCCCGAGGACCTGGAGCGGCCAGCGCCCCGACATCCGCACGACTGCCCACAAGCGAAATTGAAGCCAAGAGCCTGGGCCAAGCTCCAAGTCCAACATATTCCACTGGAGGCCAGGCGGCCCAGACAGCCACGCCGAGAACGGCAGGCGGAACACTGGCAGTGATGCAGCTGCTGCCTGCTGGAACGCAAGCTGGTCAAGCTTGAGCAGGGCGGGCCGGACCACATAAAATTTGTGGCTGCGCAACAGCAGCCGGCGAGCCGCTGGATCTGTTCGAGCAGTTGCGCAAGCTTGCTGCCCAGCAAGGGACCACTCAACTACGTCAGGGAGGGGGGGGCCCACGGAATTCATCCACGCCCGCACGGCTGACGCCCATGAGGAACAGCACGTGCTCTCTGCCACCTGAAGCATGTTAGCTCCAGGATGCTCACCAGGTAAAAGAAAGAGCCTCGCACGCGCGAGGATAGTTCGCTCGACCATTTTGGTGCCAAGGCGCATGCGCCAACCACGCTGCGCGATGACTACCGGGCCAGGGAGCGGCGGGCCAGCAGCACAACCGAGCAAACGGCGGGCCCACCCCGCTTGCGTGTAGTCAAGGGAAAAGCGAGCACGGGAAGCGAGAAAAAGAAAGGGGGAAGGATAGAGCAAAGCAGACTCTACACGCAGCGGCACCTGTGCACACAGGACTGGGAGCCCAAAGCCTCTTGTCTCACCTGCGAAAAACAAGGGCTCGAACAACTCGCTCCCTCTGGCCAATGTCGCCTTCAGCAATGGGCCAAACGTTAGGCGTGAATCAAAAAGAACCCCCAGCAGGACCTTTAAGTCTACGACTGGACAGCCGACGTCTCCTGGAGGAGGGCTGTCGAGGATCGCCATGGCAGCTGTTTTCCCCGTTTTGTAATTAAACTGGGAACGGGCACGCCTCGCATACCGGGAGCAGGCCGACCAAGGCCCACGAGAGACGATTGCGCGGAGAGCACCTGGCGAGGAGGTTGCGACCGTCAAATCATCCACAAACTGCAGCGGGGGGAGGAGGCCCGAGCCCAGCCTGTCAAGCAGGTAGGCCTTGTCGGCCTCTGTGGCAACACGCGTGGCCCCGCAACGAAGCGCACGCTTAGCCCTCGGGTAGGGCGCCTGCTCCGCGGCGGCCGCGGACGCCACCTCAACAGCGAGAGCTTCGCGGTCGCCCCCAACCGCCGGCGGGGCGGGTGCGCCATCGCAGGAGGGCTCGGAGACTCTGATGCCATAACAATGGTGGCGGAGGTGGGGGTCCACCCAAGCAGCACAGCTTCCTTGTAGTACGCGATGTACTTCTTCAGCCAGCCACTTGAGCTGCGCGTTGAAAACGCCAACACTGAATATACGCCCCTGGGCTGTTCCACCACCGAGGGAACATACGGTCGACACATGGCCACGGAGCGCGAGGTATTGCGCGTCAGACGACATGAAATCATCAAGCAGGAGCCAGTCGTCACCACGCACCCCCGCCTCGTAGGCATTGAACAGCATGGCGAGATGAGACGCCACATCAAAAGCCCACTGGAGGTCCGTAACTGCCCAATAAGTGGCAAGACCTTGGGCGCTACGGAGTTGAGCGTGGAGGAGAAGGGAGAGAAGGAGGGAGATAGGGTCCCCAACGCCGCCCTGCTGCGCAACCCCGCAGTACTTCTCAAGCGAAGGAGCGTTGCGCAGGTTCCACAGCCCATCCACAACGGATGTCATGACCGCCGAAATAGAAATCGGCCAGGGACATAAAGTTGACCGAACAACGCGGGGCCCCGACTTATGGAGAGGCGTGACCTGGCGAATCGACCACAGGGTGCTCGTGAGCGCGCAGTGCCTGGAAAGATTTGCGAGGGCACGCGTGACCCGGCGGCCCTCAGGGACCAGTGAACGGACAGCTGCGAAGCAGCCGCGGACCGCGGCAGATGTCGTTTTTAGACTGTCTAACACCGCGTCCACCTCTTCGACAGAGTACGGACCAATGTGCGCGCGCACCGGCCCCCCGCCCATCGACCTTATGGCCGAGACCGCGCGGGCCTGGGCTTGCTGCGCCGCCGCATCGAATTCGAAGTCGTTCTGCACTCGGCCTGTCAAGTCAGACTGCAAGAGCGCGAGCGATTCCTCAACATCAAGGGAGCGCCCGTCGACCGGGTCGACGAGAGCAATCTGAAAGGCATTACGGGACCGGAAGCACTCAGAAAGGAAGCGCTCCGCCAGCCCTGGATTCTGGGCGCGAAGGTCAGAGAAGCGCTGGAAGGCACGATGGCGGTCCGCCCACGCGGCTTGCGCCACCGCCCGCTTAAAAGCAGCGTGCGAAACGCAAGCTGATGGGTCAGCCGGGGGGCTACTGACGCGCGCTGGGGACGCCGCGGACGCCTTCGTGGCCCCCGCTGCGAAGCCCGCAAGCACGTAGATTACATCCTGGGCCCATGCCGACGCGCCCAACAGAATGCGGCGCTCTTTCTTAGATGCCCCACCTCCGCTCCACGGGGGACGGAGCCAAGCGCACGATAAGAGAGACTCGACCGCACCTGCTAAGGCTTCTAAGACTGGGGCCACTGCTGACAGCGCATCATCCCACTGACCATCAGTGCGCCATCCCACGCGGGAGAGGCCAGATGTCGGTGGAGTGCGAAGAGCGCATGGCACTGAGCATGAGACCAGACGGTGGTCCGAGTCCACCCCGACAGCATGAGCAACAACAGTTGGAAGGACCTGGTGCCGCTCTGCAAGGATTGAATCAATGCATGTGCCAGAATCGTGCGTGGGCACAGGCGGGTTACACGCCGCAAACCCAGCAGCGTCGACCATTGCTTCAATCGTGCGGTCGGGCGCTGACTGCCAGCAGTGCGAGCACGAGCAGCCAGGTAGGTGATGCAGGACGTGCGACAAGTGGACGTTGCCGTCGCCGCAAATCAAAATCCGCACTCCCGGGTGGCGTGCGCGCACAGACGACAAGGAGGAGAAAATGTTGGTCCACGTAGGCACGTCACCACCAGGGGCAGGATAGCACGCGCACAAGACAAAGCACGGGCTTGCAGGGGTGGAGGAGCCAGATGCTTCACCCCAGAACTCAAACCACTGCACGCGATCCGATGAAAGCTCAGGGATCGGGCGGAGGAGTGAGGCGATTTCGCTCCGCACAAACAAGCCCACTGCACCCCGAGAGGCAGACCGCGGCCCCATCGAAGAGAATGGACATCCCGACGGCAGTAGCGCCCCTGGCGGCATGCGCGCACCAGGGAGCACGCAAAGATCGGCGGAGCACTCCGTGAGCGACTGGGCGACCGCGTGCAGGCGCCACTCTAACAGAACATCAGCCCCGAGGGCGAGGAAACCAAGGCGCCCGGGATTGAGAACAGCAAGGCGAATGGAAAGCTCCGGTTCCGCACGGGCAGGCGGGCTCAGCGCGGGCACAGCCTCAGCGCGAACGCCTCCAGCATAAGGTGACACCAAACACTGTCGTGAAGGAGCCGAGGCCAAACGCCCAAGCGCAGGCGCAAGCTCCCTACGTAGAAGCGTCGATAGCGCGGCCACAATGGCAGCGAGCGGGGCAGCAGCACCGTCACATGAGTGCAGCAAGTGGGGCGGGAGCAACGGGCAGGCATGTAAAAGCGCATCGCAATCTCTGGTGAGAGCCGCGAGTTCAAGGCCGCGGGTTTCTGTGCCCAGCCACGAGAGGACGAATTCGCGCAAGGAGGTTGCTGGACATGCGGGCCCGCGGTCGCCCATTGCCGGCAGCGGCCGCCCACCCGCCCCCTCGGCATCGAGCGTCCAATGACAGCTGCAACACGGTAACGACAGAGAAGCGGCCCCATCCAGAGAAGAGGAACGGGGCACAGGGAAGACGCGACAAGAACACGCAACACGACGGAGAAGCACAAAAAACAAAGAGACGGGGGGACGTGCAGACGAGAGGACGAGACGCGCAGACAAGAGAACGACAGCGAGCCAGAGCGCGACAATGAAACACCCACCTGTTTCCACCCCGGCGGGGGCCCCCAGAGCCAAAACAGGCGGGAGTTTTTCGGGCCAAGAAAGGGCCGGCAGGACGCCGACCCGGACAGGGACAGCAGGCCCCCAGGGACCAAGGGGAGGGGCAGGAGCCCAACAGCCAAAAACAGCCACTGGCGAGGGCCCCCAGAGCCAAAACAGGTGGGAGTTTTTGGGGCCGAGCGGGGAGGGCGATGCTACGCCCTCCCACGCGGCAATCACAGCCCAAGGTGGCGTTCCATCCCTCTCCCCCCCGCTGGCACCTACCTCGGCAGGAACGCATTCAGGTGCTCCGCGGCCGCCCCAACACTTCCCTCGTCGTCATCTCACGGGGGGCCCGCCGCCACAATCAGCATTCGACAGGAGGAGGAGGAGGAGGAGGAGGAGGAGGAGGAGGAGGAGGAGGAGGAGGAGGAGGAGGAGGAGGACGAGCAGATCAAAGGACAAGACGTGCAGACAAGAGAGAGGCAATGAGCCGCAGCACGACTGGGAAGCACAATGACGAATGCACCGCGTTGCGACTGTGAAGGACAATATGAGAGTCAAGTTCGTCCAACCTTTGTAGAGGGTCCAGACCTAACGCTACTGCCGGGAAGCACGAACTGCCCCATGTGCGGAACGAGACTGCAGCCAAGGACAGAGAGCATGAAAGGCAGAGGCAGGCAACTGTTTGTTAAGTGAGATACGCGTGCACTCAACGGAGGAGGAGGAGGAGAGGAGAGGACGAGAAGCGTAGGGGGGCGGAGGGGTGAAGAGAGCAGCGCCGGCGGTTGCGGCCCCGCCGGCGGCGAAGCGCGCCGGCGTTGGGAAAACATAGTTTTTGCTTTGGTGCCCTCGCCGCCTCCTCCTCCTCCTCCTCCACCCCCCCTCCTCCCTCCCTCCCTCCCTCCCTCCTCTCCCTGTCACGTCCTGACTCCCTGGCTCGCTGCCACTGCCTGCTGACGTCGAGCGCGGTTATCTTCGCCTCCTCCTCCTCCTCGACCTGGTCCTGCTCGTCCGCTGCCTTCTCCTCCTCTTCTAGTAGTCGTGGTCGTGGTTGTCTTTGTCAGCTCGCGGCCTGGAAGGGCCCCTCTCCTGACCGAGTTTTTCGCTCCGCGCCCGCTGTGGTGACGAGGTCTCGGCGGGCTCGTCCTTCGCCTCCCGCCTCCCTGCGCTCGTCTCCTTCGCCCAGCCAGCGTCCAGAGGCCTGGTGGTGGGCCTGGGTCCGGTGGGCGCCCCCCTTCG
>CAUYUJ010017938.1:86103-88603 GCA_963575745.1 Prorocentrum cordatum
AGGGTTCTAGCAATTTCATAGGTCTGGCACTCCGCGTCTTTTCAAACATGTGTTTGTTCTCCGCGGGGAACTATCCTATATAATGAATAGCGCTACGTGCAGGGCTTCCCCAAGCTGCTTGGATTGTTGTCGCGCCGTGTGAACGGAGATGGGTACGCAAACGATCGAGACAGGAGTGAACTTATGTTTGAATGCTCGTAAACATGCATGTATGTATGTGTGCATGTATGTATGTATGTATGTATGTATGTATGTATGTATGTATGTATGTATGTATGTATGTATGTATGTATGTATGTATGTATGTATGTATGTGTATATATATAAACCTTCGTATTTTTTGCAAGCCGGGGGTGGGGAATACCTTCCCCCCAAAAAATGGACCCCCGGGATCTGGGGTTCTCGGGCTCCCTTGAACGTCCTTGGAAAAGGTCACCCGGCTTTCCGGGTCTCCACAAACGCCTTGCCAGCAGACCCAGAGCGATCCGAGGGGTCGCCAGAAAGGTTCAAGGGAGGCCCCAGGCAACACAAGAGCGCCCCAAGAGGGACTCCAATTGCGTCAGGACGGCCCCAAAGACCCCCAAGGCACCCTAGCAACCTTTCCAAAGGGTTTGGAAAGCACAATTATCGTCCCATTCCCTCCGGAAAACTTACACCAATTTTAGCACATTCGCCTTGCGGATTTCACCAGCTTTCAAGACGGTTTCAAAGCCCCCGAGATCGCCTCCAGACGCCCCGAAAGGCCCCCGAGGAAGCTTCAAGGCGGCCGAGCCGGGCCCCGCGATCGCCCACGAGAGCCCCGAGACAGCCCATAATGGAACCAAGAGGCCCCCCAAGGGCTCCCAGCGCAGACCCAAAAGGGCCATGGGAGGTCCTCGGAAGTGCCCAATACGGGTCCAAAGGGGGCTCCAGTGGGCCCGAGCTCCCCAAGGCGGCCCAAGAAGGCCCCAGGACGGCCCATGAAGGCGCCAAAACGGCCCGCGAGGGCCCCGAAAACACTTCCACGATGTTTCCGAATGCCATCATCAAGACCCCCAAGGCACACCAAAAAGCTTTCCAAGGGGCTTTCATAACACAATAATCGTCCCATTCCCTTTGTAAACTTATAATTTTAGCATATTCGCCTCTCGGATTTCATCAGCTTTCAAGACGGTTTCAATGCCCCCGAGATCGCCTCCAGAGGCCCTAAAAGGCCCCTAAGGAAGCTTCAAGAAGGCCGAGCCGGGCCCCACCATCGCCCGCGAGAACCCCAAGGCAGCCCATAATGGAACCAAGAGGCCCCCCAAAGGCAACCAGCACAGACCCAAAAGGGCCATGGGAGGTCCCTGGAAGTGCCCAGGATGGGTCCAAATGGGGGCTCCAGCGGGCCCAAGCTCCCCAAGACGGCCCAAGAAGGCCCCAGGGCGGCCCATGAAGGCGCCAAAACGGCTCGCGAGGGCCCCGACCCCCCCCCACGATGTTTCCGAATGCCAACATCAAGACCCCCAAGGCACCTCAAAAAGCTTGCCAAGGGGCTTTCAAAACACAAAAATCGCCACATTCCCTTTGTAAGTTTTACAATTTTAGCATATTCGCTTGTCGGATTTCATCAGCTTTCAAGACGGTTTTAAAGCACCCGATATCGCTTCAAGACGCTCCAAAAGGTCCCCTAGAAAGCTTCAAGACGGCCGAGCCGGGCCCCGCGATCGCCGACGAGAGCCCCAAGACAGCCCATAATGAAACCAGGAGGCCCCACAAGGGCTCCCAGCACAGACGCAAAAGGACCATGGGAGGTCCCCGGAAGAGCCCAAGATGGGTCCAAAGGGGGCTCCAGCGGGCCCAAGCTCACCAAGACGGCCCAAGAATGCCCCGGGACGGCCCATGAAGGCGCCAAAAACGGCCCACGAGGGCTCCGAAAAGACTTCCACGATGTTTCCGAATGCCAGCATTCATGGATTTTCCTCCCATGGCATTTCAGATTGTGACCCAGTCGTTGAGGGTCTCCTGGCATGCAGCGAAGATGCCCGAGGATGCCCCGTACGAGTTGCATATGCATGTTCATGCCCTTACACAGATACATTTATATGTACGCATGTACGCTGTATACACATACAACAATGTAAGTATATTGTATACACCTAAACATTTATACGGAACGTGCATGCGCGTGCGCGTGTATACATGCATGCGCGCATGTACGCACGCGCGCATATTCCGCTTGCGTGAAGAACTGAAAAGGGCCAAGGTGCATGGCGCGCAGCGCCAATGCAGACATGTATGTATGTATGTATGTATGTCTGTATGTCTGTATGTCTGTATGTCTGTATGTCTGTATGTCTGTATGTCTGTATGTCTGTATGTCTGTATGCATGTATATATATATGTATATATATACACATATGTAAATATCCGCGTCTCCTGCGACGAGGAAGGAATCGCGCGGGGAGTGGGGCCGCAGCCTGGTCAGCTCGCCGAGGATAGCGCTTCGCGTGTCCACGTCGCCGCCGGGCGCTGGGCAGAC
>CAUYUJ010017938.1:93603-108603 GCA_963575745.1 Prorocentrum cordatum
CAAACAACATACAAAAACACAAGGTTTCGCAACACGGATTTTCAACAAAAGCGTGCGCGCGCGCTCTTGCGGCGTCGTCGTCGTCGTCGTCGCCGTCCCCCCTCCTCCCGCGTCGTCGTCGTCGTCGTCGCCTACGTCGTCCTCTGTCTTTCCTCATGTTCGTCGTCGTCGTCCTCTTTGGCGTCGTGGTCGTTTCCGTCGTCGTTGTCGCCGTGGTCGTCCTTCTCCTCCCTCGTCGTTGTCGCCGTCCGTCGTCGGCGTCTCGTCGTCGTCCCTTCTATTTCGTCGCCGTCGTCGTCGTCGTCGTCGTTGTCGTCGGCGTCGTTTTCTCTCCTCCCTCGTCGTTGTCGTTGTCGGCGTCGCCGTCCTTCCTCCTTCTTCGTCGTTCGCGTCGTCGCCGTCCTCCTTCCTCCCTCGTCGTCGTCGTCGTTGTCGCCGTCGTCGTCTTCCCTCCTCCCTCGTCGTCGTCTTCGTTGGCGACGTCGTCGTCGTCGTCTTCGTCGTCGTCGTCGGCGTCGGCGTCGTCGTCACCCTCGTCGTCGACGTCGGCGTCGTCGTCGTCGCCGCCGTCGTCGTCGTCGTTGTCGTCGGCGTCGTTGACGTCGTCGTCGTGGTCGTCGGTGTCGTCGTTGTCGTCGTCGTTGGCGCCGTCATCGTCGTCGTCGTTGTCATCGTCGTCGTCGTCGTCGTCGTCGGCGTCGGCGTCGTCGTCGTCGTCGCCGTCGTCGTCGTCGTCGTCGTCGTCGTCGTCGTCGTCGTTGTCGGCGTCGGTGAAGTCGTTGGAGACGTCGTCGGTGTCGTCGTGCTCGTTGTCGGCGGCGTCGTCGTCGTTGTCGCTGTCGTCGTCGGTGTCGCTGTCGTTGCCAAGTGCCATGTGGTGCCCACCGTCGCGGTCTTAAGAGATTTTGCATGCCAAGTTGCGGGTGGGTCGGTGGGATGTTTGCGGGAGCTGTGGAGCGGTCAACTCACTGCGAACAGAAATTATTACAACCATAGGTTTCAGACGGGGTCCAGGGCCGGGCCGGCGCGCCGATTTGGGCGTCGGCTGAAGCGGGGCCGGCTGATCAAGGAAAAGAGAAGCGAAAGACGAGCGGGACAAGTGCGAGGCGGGACTTTGCCCCCGATGGGGCGAGCCCGTGTCTGCCAGGGAGCCAGCGCAGGCACTTGAGCATAACTCCCGCAGCGGGGCGCAAGCGCAGCCTGCTGAGGAACTGGCCAGGGCGCCAGGCTAGTTGCTGTCGCCCGACGGGGGCTGGCAGAGCAACTGGCGTGCGCCGAGGCGTTGCGCCGGCGCCGAAAGCAGCCCCCGCGCCGTGGCCTTCGGCTTGGGGCTCGTGATTTCCGTGACGTGACCGCAGAAGAGCAATGGCTCCGCGATGTGCGCCTCAAAGATCAGGCGGGTGGCGTGCGTGGCAAATTTATCCTGCTTCTTTTTCTGCAGCTGAATGGACAGAACCTGCTTGGGCACATAAGAGGACTTGATATCCGCTTGTGGGAAATCGCCCGTCCTCGTTGCGAAAAGGGTCACTGCTGTCGCCTGTTCCCCCCCTCCGCCGCGGCGTGTGCCGGCCGGAATCGTCGCCCCCATCGCCGTGGCAGCGTTGTGGAGGTCAGCCTCTGAATGACAGCGCGACGCGAGAAAGGCGGTGGGCCGCGCGCGGCCGTCGCCCTGCTCCACGCAGCCAGCCAGAGATAGCTTCGCGGAGCTCCGCCTCGCTCCAATGAGTGGCGAACTGGCGCGGGTCTGGCGCCGCCGCGGCCGCGTCGGCGGGGCTGGGCAACGGCGGCGCACGCGGGGGCCCGGCGGCTGCCTCGAATTGGGCGAGGAGTCTGTGCAGGGCAGCTGCGGCACGTGTTGGGGCGCAGTTATAGGCGCCAAGAGCAGCGGCGCCAAAGCAGACGGAGGCGCGCGCGTGGGCGGCGCGGGCGGCGCGGGTTGAATTGGCGGCTGGGGGCCGCAGACTCGCCGCGCCCGCGCAAACGAGGCCTCGAGCGCTTGGGCGCGCTCCACTTCGCGTGCGCGGACGCGTTCCTCAAGGTGTGCGACGCGCGCCGCGTGTGCGGCAATATCGGGGGGCTGGCCAGGGCGCGCGACGCCGAAAGTGCGGTGTAACCGTGCCTTCCCGGCCCTCCGCGCCAACCAACTCATCCCAGCCTGCGCGAGCAGCGCGGGGCTGCTCGAGCTCCTGCCGCAAGGCTGCCAGCCCACTGGTGTGGTCCTTAAGGGTGCTCGTAGTGGGCTGCGAGGGGGACAGGGGCGCGGCTGGCCCCGCCATGGGTGCGGCCTCGCGCCTGCGGTGCTCGTCGCGGGTGGCGCGGGCGCGCGGGGCGGTCGGCATCTCCTGCGTCGGCTCCAGCTTCGGGCCCCGCCTCTCGCAGAAGTGCACCGGGGCGTGCTGCCGCAGCATGCAGTGTTCGCGCGTGTCGAACCCGGCGCTGCAGTTGATGACGTTCGGCCCCAGCTGCGAAACCTGCCTCTCGTCGGATAGGGGATCGGGCCAGGGCGCGTTGCCGCGGCGCGCCGTTCTCGCGCGCCGGGCCCGCCACTGCAATTGATGACGTTCGTCTCCAGCCGCGGATCTCGCATTCGCAGGATAGTGCTAGAGCCTGCTGCTACAGCATGCCGTTCTGGCACCTTGCACGCGCTGGTCCTGGCACTGCAGCTGTTGACATTCGGCCCCAGCGCCAGATCCCCGCCTCTCGCGGATAGTATAGTGCCTGGGCCCGCGGCCGCGACCTGCCCTCCACGCGCGTGCCGATCCCAGCGCTGCGGCGAATGCCGCCAGTCTCCGGAGTCGGATCCCAGATTTCGCAGGATGGCCCCAGAGCGTGCTGCCGCTGCCTTAGATTCTCGTGCGCGCCGATCGCGGCAATGCAGCTGATGATGACGTGCGGCCCCAGCTTCGAATGTCGCATCGCGCGGGAAAGCGCCTGATCGCGCTGCCGCAGCATGCCTTTCTCGCTGGCGCCGACGCGAGCAATGCAGGTGATGATGCTCGACTCCAGCTGCGGATAGCGCCGCTGCGCGCTGCCGCTGCGTGCCCTCCTCGCGCGCGCCGATCCTGGCAATGCAGCCGATTGCTCTCGGCTCCGTTTTCGGATCCCGTCCGTATCTCCCAGGGTAGCTCCTGGGCGTGCTGCCGCTGCGCCCCCTCCCCGCAGGCGCCGATCCCAGTCCTGCCGCTCATGGCGTTCGACTCCAGCTTCGGATCCCGCATCTTGCAGGAAAGCGCCTGAGCTTGCTGCCGCAGGATGCCCTTCTCGCAAGCGCGGGTCCCAGCGATGCAGTTGATGACGTCGGGCTCCAGTTTCGGATCCCGCATCTCGTGGGATAGCGCCAGGGCGCGCAGCCGCCGCGTGCCCTTCGCGCGCGCGCGCCGATCCCAGCAATGCAGCTGATGGCCTTTGGCTCCAGCTTCGGAGCCCGCGCGTCGTTGAATGCGTCGGGGCGTGCCGTCCACGGCCTCCCCTTCTGGCGAGCGCCGTTGCCAGCAATGCCGAGGATGGCGTTTGGCTTCAGCTTCGGATGGCGCATCTCGCAGGATAGCGCCAGAGCAACGCAGCTGACGTCATCGGCCTCCCTCGCCGCCGCTACCTCCTCCTGAGCCACCTCCTCCTCCTCTTCCTCCTCCTCTTGCTCGTCGGTCGCTTTTCCTCCTCTTTCTCCTCCTCCTCTTCCACCTCCTCCTCCTACTCGAACGGGGGTTTCCTGTTCTTTGCTGGGTGCAGGAACGGTTTTTGCGCCGCCAGTCTAGGTCGGCCCCTTCCGCGCCCGCCTTTTTCGCGCCTCATACAATCCGCCTCATTCCGCGTTCTGAAAATACGACGCTCCGTCCTGATCCTTCATTTCTATTGACTTGATAGCGGAGCTTCAGCTCCGTGATCCACTGCCGCCATGGCCCGCGTGGCTTTCTCCTCGCGCCATGCGTCGACCGCGAGGGCATTCCACCTTCGTCGCCTTATGCAATCTCATCAAGTTCAGCTTCTTCAAGGGCGCCGCCTCCCCCGCTTGCGGTGCTCAAGTACTTTGCCCAGTAGAATATTCAGATGATTCGCTCGAATTGCCAACGTGCAATGCGGGCCCCATAGGGATTGGGGGGATCGCATGAGATTTCTTCGCTCGCAATTCATGCAGTGACGAGGTCCCCGCTCAAGACATCCTCACGATTTGCCCACTTGGGGTGCTCAAGTGTTACGCGTCGAAAAATATTCCTATGGCCCGAAATATTGACCCCATAGGGAGAGGGGGTTCCCACCCGAAAGTTCCCCGCAATGCAGTCGCAGACAAGCCCCGTTCGAGACATCTTCACACTTTGCCGCCTTTGGGTGCTCGAGTGTTATGCCTGGTTAAGTACTCAGACGACCCGCTCGAAACGTCAACGTGAAATGCGGGCCCCATAGTGTGGGGGGGTCTCCCGCATGAGGATTCTTCGCACTGCGCTCACAGATGAGACTCCCGCTCGAAACGCCTCCTCGGGGTGCTCGAGTGCTTCGACTGGTAGAATATATCCTGGTGACCCGTGCGAATTGCCACCGTTCATCGCTGGCCCCACATGGAGGGGGCTTCCGCCTGATATTTCTTCGCGTTCCATTCACAAGCGAGGCCCCTTTCCGAGACATCCTCACGATTTGTCCCCTTTGGGTGCTCAAGTGTTGTGCATGTTGGGGTATCCCGATGACCAGGCCGAATTGCTAACATGTTCTGCGTGCTCCATGAGGAAGGGGCTCCCGCGCGAGATTTCTTCTCGCGCAATTTCCACCCACGCAGCCCCCGATCGAGAGCTCCTTACGGCATGCCTCCTTGGGACTCACATGTTTTGCCTGGTCGAGTATCCCGATGACCCGTTCGAGCTGCCAACATAAAATGCGGCCCCATAGGCAGGGGGCCCCACCCGATAATTCTTCGCAGTCCAATCACAAACGAGGCCCCCGTTCGAGACATCCTCGCGATTTGCCCCCTGTGTGCTCGAATGTTTTGTCTGGTATAATGGATTCCGATGGCCCGTTCTCATGGCCGACATCAGATGCGTGGTAGGAAGGGGATCTCGCCTGAAACTTCTTCGGAATTCACTCACAGACGGGGCTCCCGCTCGAGGACATCCTCACGACCTGCCCCCTCGGGGTGTTCACGTGCCGCGCATGTTAGAATATTCCGATTGCCCGCTCGAGCTGCCAGCATGAAATGCGAGCCCATATGCAGGGGGTTCCCGCCTGAATCATCTTTGCAGTCCACTGACAGACGAGGCCCTCGATCGAGACATCCTCACGATTTGCCCCTGTATGCTCAAGTGTTTTGCCTGGTGAAGTATTCCGATGACTCGTTCTAATGGCCGACATCAAGTGCGTGGTGGGACGGGGCTCGCGCCTGACATGTTTTCGCCATTCAGTCACAGACGAGGCTCCCGTTCGAGGACATCCTCGCGCTTTGTTCTCACGCTTTGTCCCCTTGGGGTGTACAAGTGCCATGCATGTTAGAGTATTCCGATTGCCCGCTCGAACTGCCACCATGAAATGGGAGCCCGTATGCAGGGGTCTCCCGCCTGAATCATCTTTGCAAATCACTCACAGACGAGGCCCTCGATCGAGACATCCTCACGATTTGCCCTTGGGGTGGTCAAGTCCTATGCCTGGTGGAGCATTCCGACGACCCGCGCGAATTACCAAAACGATTGGCGGGCCCCAGAAGGAGGAGGCTCTCGCCTGAGACTTCCTCGCAAGTCACTCATAGACGAGGCTCCCGCTCGAGTGTTGATCAAAATGAGTGTGTGAGTGTTTGAATGAATGAGTGCTGGTGGTGCTGCTGCTGATGATGCTGATGATGATGATGATGATGATGATGGTAGTGATAATGATGCCAGTGCGTGAGTGATGATTATGTTGATGGTGATAGTAAGTGTGAGAACATGAAGTGGTGATGGCGATGGTGATGATGTGAAAATGACGATACTGATGCTGATGCTGCTGCTGATGATGGTGACGGCGATGTCGGTGATGGTGATGCTGATTGTGTTGATGATGGCGATGGTGTTGGTGATGCTGATGATGCTGATGATGATCATCATGATGATGCTGATGATGATGGTGATGCTGATGCGGACGATGATGAGATATATCATGATGATCATGATGCTGATTACGATGACGATGACGATGCTGATGATGATGATGATGATGATGATGATGATGATGTTGTCGGTGATGGTCACGATGACAATGATGATGCCAGTACGAATATTCTGAGAGATTTGAAAACTCGTTTGGAGAACTGGTATTTTTCGCACCTGTAATGGGTTATGCCGCGTCTGCCAGTGAAATTTTCAGGTGCCTAGCTGCAGTATTACCATCAAAACACTTGAAGGAACCGACTTGGATCAACACTGAAAAAAGTGTTCTTTCGAGTTTTTAAGACTCCGCTTAAGGAAGCTTCTTCCATGTGTTCTGAGCAGCGCCGCGCGAGGAAAGAGCTCTACGAGGCTCCCGGCGGTAACCTGGTTGACGGTTTACTGCCGGCTCTCATAATTCCGGCGCGCTGGGGGGCTAGCTGGCAAAAAAATCTCGACGGAAGTTTTGGGTACCTTTGCTCGGTTGGAATTCGATTTCTCGAAATTCAACAATTCGTTTGAGCTCTAGTATTCTTTCCCGCCATATTCGATCTCATTCCCGCCCGCCATCTTAATCTCAGCTTGATCGGGTACCTATTACTGCCAGAAAGCATCCAGACGGGATCGGCTGTTCGGGTTATCTTGAGAGATGCTATCGGTTTTCTGTACTTAACTCGAGCTGTAGGAGCGCTACAGAGCTGGTATGCACACCTAATCGATTCAGAATCATCAAGCGCGTTCGTCTCTAGCATCTAGTGGTCTGAACTCGGTCTCCTACCAGAGCTAGGTCCGCGCAACTATTTGTACTCCATCGATTTTCTTCGAGATGATGATGATGAGTGTCTTCACTTAACTCGAGCTGCAGTGATGCTGATGATGATGCTGCTGCTGATGATGATTATACTGATGATGCCGATGGCGATGATGATGATGATAATGATGATGATGATGATGATGATGATGATGATGATGATGCTGATGGTATTAGTCGTAGTAGTAGTAGTAGTAGTAGTAGTAGTAGTAGTAGTAGTAGTAGTAGTAATGATAGTAGTAGTATTAGTAGTAGTAGTAGTAGTAGTAGTAGTCGTCGTAGTCGTAGTCGTAGTCGTAGTAGTAGTAGTCGTAGGTAGGACGAGTAGCATCAGCAGTAGTAGTAGTAGTAGTAGTAGTAGTAGTAGTAGTAGCAGTAGCAGTAGCAGTACTAGTAGTAGGTGTAGTAGTAGTAGTAGTAGTAGTAGTAGTAGTAGTAGTAGTAGTTGTGGTAGTAGTAGTGGTGGTAGTAGTAGTAGTAGTAGTAGTTGTAGTGACGATGCTGTGAATGATGATGATGATGCTGATGATGATGCTGCTTCTTGATGATGATTAGCTGATGATGATGGTGATGACGATGATGATTCTGATGCTGATGATGCTGATGCTGATGCTGATGCTGATGATGATGACGATGGTGATGATGATGATGATGATGATGATGATGATGATGGTGATGATGATGATGATGATGATGATGATGATGATGATGAGGATGATGATATGGGGTCGTGTTTGTTCATGCGCAGGGTGTCCAGAGGAAGCAAGAACCCCATTTAGGATACGGGGAACAAGAACTCCATTTAGCATGTGGGGAACAACTTGTGTGCCGAGGAGGCGATCAAATTGCACCACCCTGGAAGGGGAACAATTGTCGAGGGGGAAAGCGTTACAGGAGATCGTCTCCCGCGTCGCTGGGATGGACATCGTTATGAACAAAGAGTTTCCAATTCCAGGCGACCTCATCCGGCAGTTTCCGCCTTCAGTCAAATTGATAGCAGAGGCTGGGACTGGGTACAACAACATCGATATTGAAGCGTGCCGCGAGAAGGGCATCAAGCTGTGCAATGTCCCGGAGTACACGACAGTGGCGATGGGCCACATGGCGATCACCTTGGTTATGGCTCTCTCCTGCTCCTTGGCTCCACAGATGAAGGCGCTCGCAAAAGGCGACAGGACCTACATGCACCAGTGCCATCTGGGGATGCTGGACCACTTCGAGATCACTGGCAAAACGTTCGGCATCATCGGTGGACTTGGCTACATCGCGAGCCAGATCTCGAAGATGGCGCTCGATCTTGGCATGAAGGTCGTAGTATCCGACTTGCCTTCGACGCCGCTAGGCATGCGTGACAATGGCGTCGAGGTGGTAAGCTTCGACGACCTGCTCCGCAACTCAGACTTTATCAGCACGATGACGCCCCTGAACAAGCACACGACAGGTCTCGTCAACGCGGCAGCCTTTGACAAGATGAAGCCGACGGCCTACATCATCAATACAGCCAGGGGGCCGATCATCGACCAGGACGCCCTCGTGGACGCCTTGCGCAAGAAGAAGATTGCGGGCGCGGCCCTCGATGTCTTCGGTGAGGGCTCCGCACCGCCACCACCGCTCCCTGACGACAGCCCGCTCTACGATGTGTTCAACGAATTCGACAACGTGATTCTGACACCGCACATTGGCTGGCAGCGCTTGGAGGCCAGGCAGCGGCTGGTGGACATGGTCGCCGACAACATGGCCGCCTTCGCTCGAGGTGAGGTTCTCAATGTCGACATGGACAGTGGCCTGCCCAACCGGTCCGGCTTTCAGCCTAAGGCGTGATTTTCCGTGTGCAGATTGTGTTCTGTCTTCCGGAGGCTCGGCCCCTGGCTCACTTCGTTCCATTCGCACGCATGCTTAAATTCTTCAGCTTTGGACCAACACGCCAAAGCCGATTGCCATGGTTATTCCAGGCGTTCAATACATTCTGGTATTTGCAATGCTGGAGATTCTCTGGTCACTGCAAAGCATTGCAGGATTTTAAACTAAGAGATTTTGCCAGGAAGACCGGTCCGTTTGGTTATTGACCGCCGTCAGCTTTATGCTTCTAGGATATGGAGGAGATGGCCTCAAAGAGTTCGGAGAAAGATGCATCGGGTTTCCCCACCTCTGCCTCCTCCCTTTCCTCCTCCACCCTGCGCCTTGTCACCATCACGAATTCCCCACGGGACGCTTCCCAGCTGCAATCTTATGCAGATGTGTTGCACTGTTTTGCTTGCCGTGTGCGCACTTTTCCAGGGCGTAAGTAGAACTTGCTCAAGAAAGGCCCACTGTCGAACAATATCTTGTTCAATAGTGCCTTCGAACAGCGAAGCGGGTCGCAAATGCCGTATTTCCCTACCTAGGCTCTGCCTAGAAGGGTTCTTAGTCTTTGGGCTTAAAGGGGCCGGGCAGTGGAAAGCGCCCCGGGCGGTTCCCCCAGTATCCGCTCCGCGGTTCCCCCAGTTACGTCCCCTTAGCTTAGCGTTGCTGATCTCATCTTAGCTGAGCTTATTTCAGTTTAGCTTAGCTTAGCTTCACCTTAGCTCAGGTTTATCTTAGCTTAGGTTACCTTCATCTTAGCTTCGCTGAGCCTTAGCATAACATAGCACAGCACAGCATAGCATAGCGTATCATAGCATAGCGCAGCACAGCATGTCATAGCATAGCCCAGCATAGCATAGCATAGCATAGCATAGCATAGCGCAGCATAGCATAGCATAGCATAGCATAGCATAGCGCAGCACAGCACAGCACAGCATAGCATAGCGCAGCATAGCATAGCACATCATAACATAGCATTGCATATCATAACATAACGCAACATAACATATCATAACATAGCATAGCTTAGCACAGCACAGCGCAGCATGACATATCATAGCTCAACATATCAGAGCATAGCATAGTATAGCGCAGCATAGCATAGCATATCATAGCATAGCATAGCGCAGCATAGCATGGCATATCATAGCATAGCATAGCATATCAACTAATGCTGCTTTCCTGGGGGCTCCAACTTCTAGGTAGGGTCGCACTGGGGTAATGATGAATATGCTGTTGTCCAACAGGTCCCCGCTGATCAGATCAGAGGTGCTGCCGCTTTGGACAGGTCAAGAGTTGTGGATGTTCCAACTTGCCGTAAGATGTGTGCGCGCGCGTGTGTTGTGTTCTGCCATGTGCGCGCGCGCCCGCGTGTGTGTGTGTGTGTGTGTGTGTGTGTGTGTGTGTGCGTGTGCGTGTGCGTGTGCGTGTGCGTGTGCGTGCGTGCGTGCGTGTGTACGTGCGTGCGTGCGTGCGTGCGTGCGTGCGTGCGTGCGTGCCTGCGTGCGTGCGTGCGTGCGTGCGTGCGTGCTTGTGTGTCTGTCGGGTCTTCCTGGTCCTCGAGGATGCTGGGGTCGCCTCTGCTTCCGATGGCCCCAGACCGCACATTCCCGAGGGCTCGCCGGCATCCTCCTCAGGCGCCGCCAGCAGTGACGGGGCCGCCGCCTCCTTTGCGGCCCCGCCCAGCCAGGACGGCGCCAACCCTAGACAGCGCTGCGTTAAGACCCCGCCCCGGCGGGAGGGCGCCAGCTCTGGCGGGGCGCGCCGCCCAGCCCTGCTGGCTTTCGCGGCTCCTTTGGCCTGCGACCTTTTTCAGCTCTGCTGCCTTCAGCTCGCCCTCCACCGTCGCTCCTCGACGTACGTCTTTGTCGTCTGCTCTCGGCCGCTCGTTCTCCCAGCCTTTCAGTCCCGGTTGGCTTACGTCACTTTCCACCTTCACCGTTGTTTCGTCCGCTCATTGCCCCTCCGCGCCATCCAGGCTCAGATGGTTATGGCTGCCGCCAGCTGCGAGACCATAAGTGGTCTCCGAAAGCCCAGCCAGGCGCAGACGCGCCCGCCCCGTCGCTTGCACGCGAGGTTCTACGCCCCGTCGCCGCGCGGGGCCGCGGCGCCAAAATGTGTGTGTGTGTGTGTGTCTGACTGCGTAGGTTTCTTCGGAGCAGCCACAGCAGTCCCACCTTGCGATCGGCGGTTTCTCCCAGGTGGGGCCGGTCAAGTATGGCGTTCGATGAAGGGCCTCGGCTTCGAGGGGTCGCGGCGTTGGAAAGAGTGCTTTCTGTGGATGCTGAGAAGGGCGGGTGGTCTAACCGTGGGGGGGGGCCCCCTTAGATGCAAGGGAGATGGGGGCTCGTGTGCAAAAATGCCCGACGATAGCGTGGCTTTTTAGCGCTAACGCACCAGCACCTTCCTCTATCTTTCCTTTTCTATTTTTTCTCTTTCTCTCTCTCCTATTTGTTTCGTCCTCTCTCTCTCTCTCTTTCTGCTAGTGTTGCGCACGCGAGATCGCATGCTTGAGCTTAAAACATGGGACGCCAATTTGCGTTAGTAAGCTGTGCGCGTCCTGCTGGCATGTATTGTTGATTAATGACAGATTCCACGGGGCATGTCCGACGTTTTCGCTCGCGGGGATTTGCGGCTGTTTGGCGCGTAAGTTATGGGACATGGTATTGATGGTGGATGGGCCGGCACGCTCGTTTTGTAGGGGGGCACGATTTGTTCGCCCCGCGTGCGCAACAAAGTCGAACCCGCGAGTGTTACTTAAGACCGGGGTTTCGCATTGCAGGAAAACGCTCCGAATGGCATTCATGGTACCTCAGTGGTACGCGTTAATGCTCGAACGTGCTGGTATCGATCAGCCAGATCGGGTAAACAGTTTTAACGCCGTTTTGCGTTAAACCTCACACATTTTTGTACCCCATTTCCGGGCCACGGAAGGTCTGGGACAAAAGCTCGACGGGAGCGAAATTGTCACGAAACCCATCTGCATCATGCAGTTGACAGTAAACGCGCCTCGCGACCCTACGCGGGGGAGGTCAATTAACCAAGCGTTTCGCGACCCTACGCGGGCATGCGGTTAGGCCTCCCTTCGGTACAATTTCGCTGAAGAAGACTATTCTTCGTGCGTCGGTCTGGACTCACGGCCCGGGGGGGGCGGTCAGCCCGCGGCAGTCGCAGCACAGCCTCCACGACTCGTTCGTGGGAGCTGCGTCTCGCCGAGGCTGCTGACTTCCTTCTTCGCCAAGTCTTGTCTATTCCACACCGCACTGCACAACAGTACCAACCATCTGACATCCTCCCGGCCAGTATCGGTGAGGTCACCACGAACTTGCAGTACATAGTCTTATCCCACCAGCTCGAGGAGGATGAACATGACGAATCATAATACGAACGCGCATGAGAGTCAGCCAGCATTGGCCCACGGGCCAGTTGACCTACCACCGGGTGCATCGGACATGGCTGCTGAGGTTCGAATTGGGGAGGCCCCCCCCCCTTTCGAACCACGGGGGGGCCCCCCGTGAGATGCAAGGGGGGGGGTGCGAACTGGGGGGGACCCTCCCCCCCCTTTCTGTCCAAGGGGGGCGGAGTCGAGCCGGGGGGGTGCCCCCCCCCCTTTTGTCCAAGGGGGGAGAGCCGCCCCCTCGACCCCGCCTTGTAACCGACTATCAGTCGGCGGCGGCGCCCGCGCCGTCGGGCAGCGACGACGACGACGAGAAAAATGGTGACGACGACGAAGACGACGACGAGGACGACGGCGACGACGACGACGCTGGCGCCGGCGCCGTCGGGCAGCGACAACGACGGCGACGGCGACGACGACGACGACGCTGGCGCTGGCGCCGTCGTTCAACGACGATGATGATGACGACGACGACGACGGCGACGGCGGTGCAGGCGGCAGCGATGGTGACGGCGACGGCGACGGCGACGGCAACGCCGAACGCGACCGCTACCGCGACGGCGACGACGAAGATGACGTCGACGGCGACGGCGACGACGACGACGCCGACGGCGGCGACGACGACGGCGATTGCGAGGCGACGGCGACGGCGACGGCGTCGGAGATGGCGGCTGCGACGGCGAGGGCAGCGACGGCGACGCCGACGACGACGACGACGACAACATGGCGCCCTCCTTTGAGCTGCAGGGGGGGTTCGAAGCGGGGAGGGGGCCCCCTCCTCTGCAACCGAAGACGTCGAACGCCGGCCCCCACGCCAACGCCGCAAGGCAGCGACGACGACGGCGACGTCGACGACGAAGTGGACGGCGACGGCGACGACGACGAAGACGGTGGCTCATGGCGGCGAGGGCGACGACGACGGCGACAGCAACGGCGACGGCGAAATCGACGACTACGGCGGCGACGGCGACTGCGACCGACGACGACGACGACGAGAAGGACGACGGCGACGGCGGAGACGACGACGACGACGACGATGGCGACTGGCGACAACGTCGACGACGACGACAAAGAAAATGACGACCATGACCGCGACGACGACGACGACGGCGACGGCGACGGAGACGGCGACGACGACGGCCACGGCGAGGGCGTCGACGGCGACGGCGACGACGACGCGCACAAGGGGGTGTCGCACTGTGAGGGGCCCTCGCCCAGTGCAACCGACGACGGCGAGCGCCGGCGCTGGCGCCCGCACCGTCGGGCAGCGACGACGACGACGACGATGGCGACGAGGACGACGACGACAACGACGATGACGACGGCGACGGCGAGGGCGACGACGACGGCGACAACGATGACGGCGACGACGACGACGTAACGGTGGCGATGATGACGGCGACTGCGACAGCGACGGCGACGGCGACGGCCACCGCGGCGGCCATGGCGACGGCGACGGCGGCGACGGCGACGGCGATGGCGACGGCGACGGCCACCGCGACGGCGACGGCGACGGCGACGGCCACGGCGACGGTGAGGGCGACGGCGACGACGACGGCGACGGCGACGGCGACGACGACGACGGCGACGCCGATGGCGGCGACGACGACGGCGATGGCGAGGCGACGGCGACGGCGACGGCGTCGGAGATGGCGACGGCGACGACGAAAGCGACTGCTACGGCGGCGACGGCGAGTGCTGCGACCGACGACGACGACGTCGAGGACGACGACGACGACGACGTTAACGGCGACGGTGGCGGTTACGGCGACGGCGTTGGCGTCGGAGACGGCGACGGCGACGGCGGCGATGGTCACGGCGACGACGACCGGCGACGACGTTGGCGCGCAAAGGGGGGTGAGGAGGGCCCCGTTCGAACCACCCTTTGCAACTCGGGGGGGGGGCCTTCTTCCCTGGTTCGAACCCCTCCCCCTTGCCCCCTGGGGGGGGAACTCCAACCAAAGAGGCGACCAATCCCGGCCAACGAGATTAGATCCCGGCCCATTGGGTCCAATCTCGACCAATTAGGTCCAAAGCACGCAATAGCTCTTAAGAGGTCTCGAGAGCGCTCTTAAGAGGTCTCAAGTGCATTCTGAAGAGTTTCTGAAGAGCTTATGCAGAGCTCATGATGAGCTCCAGAAGAGCCTCTGAAAAGTTTCTGACGGCCTACTGATACTACTACTACTAGTGCTACTACTACTGCTGCTATTATATTGTGCTAGTATTACCACTACTACTAGTACCATTAAAACTATTGCTGATAGTAGTAGGCGTAGTAGTAGTAGTAGTAGTAGTAGTAGTAGTAGTAGTAGTAGTAGTAGTAGTAGTAGTAGTAGTAGTAGTAGTAGTAGTAGTAGTAGTAGTAGTAGTAGTAGTAGTAGTAGTAGTAGTAGTAGTAGTAGTAGTAGTAGTAGTAGTAGTCAGTAGTAGTAGTAGTAGTAGTAGTAGTAGTAGTAGTAGTAGGAGTAGTAGTACTACCAATCTCGTTACAATTACTACTTCGACTAGAAGTATTGCGACTACTTGTATTGTTTTAATTACTATTGTCACTGCGACAACAACAACTACTACTATTACCACTTCTATGTTTGAAGCTACTAGTATCACTCCGACCTACTACTTTTATTCATGCTTCCCATTCTCATTATTGTTTTATTATTTTGATGGTGATTATTTCCAACAGTACTGATTTTTGTTGTTATTATATCATCGTTGCTAGGTCCGCTATTGCTACAACTACTAATAATATTATTTTCGCTGCTATCGGTACTACTACTACTACTACTACCACCACTATTACACCGACTAAGACTACCACCGCTCGTTGTAACAACAAATTCTCGATGTCT
>CAUYUJ010017938.1:116103-163603 GCA_963575745.1 Prorocentrum cordatum
GCAATCCGATCGTTTTCGGTCCTTCTCATCCTTGCTGCCCCCTTCTCTGCCGAAGGTCCAGTGGCAGAATTCGATCTGTAAATCTGTAAGCCCGCTGACCCCCGCACCACGCCGGGCGGATACTACCGGCTGTGGGTGGTCAGAGATCCTACGACCGGACGTTTTTTCTTTAGTCCGCCCCGCCCCCGTGGGGGGAATCCGAGCCCGAGTGGCTGGGCCTTCCTCCGGGGCGGTGTTCGGAGTTTCTGGGCGCCGCCGCGTGGCCATGCAGCAACTCCAGCTGATCTCGTCGGCTCTAGCAGGGCAGCGACCGCCAAGACGGGCCGATCTCCGGACGGGGGTCTGGAGCTGTAGCAAACTAGAATGGGCCTAGCGGCACCGCCTGTGGTTTGTCTCTTCGGACGGGGGTCCGAAGTCGATTTGTGAAGACATTGAGTTCAGCAACAAAATGTACGTAGCTCCCTTAGCCTTGTTGTGCGTGACACGATGAGGTCCTTTTTGGAATGCCAGGTCCGCTCTGAGGCGCGTCAGCGGATTGAGAAAACATCATCGCCAGGGGAATGGATGTGTGGGAGGGTAGGATGTCAGATACGGCGCGAGCGCGCCTACGGTGACCCACCGTAGCTTGTCCTTTCCTCTCTCCTTTTTCCCCCTCTTCTCTCCTCCCTGCTCTCTCTCTCTCTCTCTCCTCCCTGCTGCTGCACGTCTTCTCTCGTCTCCTTCCTTAGCCAGAAGAAAGACGCCGGCATAGATATAAGCTTTCGGAGGCCCATGAAGATGTCTTGGATCGGCGCTGGACCCCCTCCATGGCGTTTTGGGCGCCGCCCCTGGTGCGCTCCGCGCGCGAAGGAGGGGGGTCCAGCATTGATTCGAGACGTCTGACCGTTTACATTTGTGTCGCTGGAGCTCCCGAGCCTGGATGGCACCCGGGCCCAACGGCGGCCCGTGGAGGCCGACGCG
Organism: Prorocentrum cordatum; assembly: GCA_963575745.1. Classification (NCBI taxonomy): domain Eukaryota; class Dinophyceae; order Prorocentrales; family Prorocentraceae; genus Prorocentrum; species Prorocentrum cordatum. The sequence continues at coordinate 117,064 of CAUYUJ010017938.1, forward strand.
GCAGGACTAAACGCTGCGACGGAGAGGACCTCGGCGCGTCGGAGGTCTGGGTCACCCTTGCGTGCAGCCGGCTCAGCTGCTCGGCCCCTCGGGCATCACGGGCGCGTGCCCTCCGTTTGCTCAAGCCCCTCAGGCCTCTGGGGGCTCGACGGCATCTCGCCCGAGGCCCTCCTCGCGACCCTTGGCGTCCCAGTGGCTGCTTCTGAGGTTCCCGCCCGGGGCCTGCGCAAGACGACCCGGGACGAGAGGAGAGCTGGCCTTCGGGGAAGAGGTCGAGAGCATCCAGAGGGCGGCGGCCCGAGCAGAGGTCGGGCCGTCGGAGGTCTCGGCCCCGCCGTCTGCAACACTCACGGGGGCCACCGAAAGCTTTTGGGCCCCCGGGCCGACAGAAGCACCCGCTGTGTGCTGGCGGCGACGTGAGGCAGGCGGCGTCGGATGCGGTGGGGGCACTGGATGAGGGACCATGGGGTAAGGAATCCAGGGTCTGAGACCCTGGTGGAGCACCAATTGAAGCCTGCCCATGGGTATCACCGACGCCCTCATCAGATAAGGGCCCTCCAGGGTCTGAAGCCTCCTGGGCACATGCCTTAACGAACGCCCCCCACCGTGGCCGCAGCCGGGACGGGGCAAGGCCACTTGTGCACCGATGCGCGCCGCGCTGCCTGATCCCAGTTGCCATCGTCTGGATGAATTGCCACGCAGTTTCTCCCATCACGTTTGTACGACTAGCAGTGCGCGTGTCTTGCTGTGCTCGTTCGTCCGTGGATGGCGCGATTGGGACAGCTTTTTTTTCCGAGGGACAGCGGATTTCTCGAGCTGCCTGTCCTGGTTGTTCTCGAGGGGCAAGCGAGTGCGCACCGATGCACCACGGCAAGAGGAGGAGCGGCCGCGACGGAGCACTGGAGGAGGGAGTCGAGAGACGCACACCCGACGGGGGAGTCCTCGGGGCCCGTGCCCTCCTGGTCTCTCCTGCGCCTCGCTGCCCCTCTTGGGGGCGCCTCCAGAGGGGGTGTCCTCCCCGCTTGCGCGACCGACTTCGGAGAACAGGCGGGCCGTGTGCCGTTCTGTTGCCTCCCTCTGCAGACCTTCCACGCATTGAACATCACATTCAATAGTGCTTTTTCCTCGTTGTCCGCCTTCGGGGCCCCCCACTGGGGCCCTGGGAGCTTCAACAAAGAGAAAAGCTGGTCCCCGGGAAAAGGTTCAGACCCTTGGGGAGTCACGTTGTGAAATAATCACGACGTCGGATGTCTGGGTCTGCCTCCCTTGGAGGTTGGTAGAACGCCCACCCTGCCAGGTCGATTAGCGAATTGCTCTTTTCCGGTTCTCGAGAGGGCGTTGGGGCCGCAGTTTTTTGCGGGCCTACGCTCCGCTGGGTCTGGCCCCAGGTCGTCTTTCTTACAGGGTGTTTTGCTAAAGGGGTGTCTGTCCACCTCCGAAGTAGGCAGGGCCGCATGCCGTTCTTTCTGCTCCCTCTGTACTCTCCTTTCTCTCGCATGGGCGTCGTGTGATCCAGTTTGCGCATCCCTAGGGTGGACCGATATGTCCAGATGTGGGTGAGGGTGGTAGATCCTAATTCCTGTTTAGAAAGGATACCTATGCGAAGCGGCGACGGGGCGGCGACGGCGACAACATAGACGCCAGACCGCCTCTCAGGCCCAGATGACGGGCGGCGACGAGGCGGCGATGGGGCGGCGACGGCGAGCACGGAGCCACCAGACCGACAATCAGGCCCAGACGACGGGCGGCGACGATGCGGCCACGGCGAGCACGGAGCCGCCAGACCAACATTGAGGGCTAGCTCCTGAGAAGAGAATTAAGAACTCCTCAAGTACAAGCACAGATTGGGGAATTTAGTCTTGGTTCGGGACATACAAGACCCCACCACATCCCGGAGTTTGACTTCGTATCGGCGTTGTCTTGGGGTCATCTTGAGAGTGTATCAGGGCTATGCTAGGGCCATGGTGTTGTCTTCTGGCATTGCTCTGGGCACTTTCTGCCCGCCTGGAGGCCATCGCATGGCCATTGAGGCGATCTCTTGATCGCCCGTTGCATACATGCTGGGCCGCTTTGGGGCTGCACAGCGCCCTGCCGGAAGCCTCGTCGAGACCATGTGCGGATCGCTTGGCCCTTTTGGGGTCGCCCTGAGGGCGCCACGCTGAGGACGGACGACAGCACCGGACAATGACCATGAGACTGATGAGGCGGAGCCTCCAGTTCTCACAATTAGCTTGCCTGAGCTGTGTCGGCGCAGCACTCGGATGCCTGATGGGGATTCTCCGCGAATGATGGGAAATCGAGTTGACTGCAGAGCAAAACAAAAAAACGCTGGGTTCGGTTCGCGTCGCGTTGACGCCGCGGCGACCCCGCCGCGGGCGTTCCAGGTGGAAAGCCGCCAGTGGCATCGGCCAATCTGGAACGATCCGGCGATCGCAGGGCCGCCGGTCGTGCGAGCTTGCACGAACCACGCGGTGCCGGAAAACGGCGCCAGGCCCGACAGGAAGCCGCACCATGGTCGGGCCGCTTGGTGCTTTGGGGCCACCTTTGGGAGCGCACTGGGTGCGGGACGGGAAAATGACCACAGCCACTGCTTTTTTTTTGCGCCGCCTTCCAGCCGGCCGAAAAAGAAGCAGTGGTTGTGGTCATTTCCCTGGTGCCAAGCTCAACGAAAATGACCACAACCACTGCTTTCTTTCTGCGGGCTGGAAGGTGGCAACAAAAGAAAAGCAGTGGCTGTGGTCGTTTTCCCCCCCCGTACTGGGGTTGTGGGGCCGCCTTAGCATCGGTTTGGGTCCTCTTGAGGCCTTGCGCGTTTCCAGGGAGACTTCTGTTGCAGCCGAGTGTGGTCCCTCGTTTGCTCTCCGGGGTGGCCTCCCGTGGGCGCTCCCGCATGCTCTGCCGTACGGTACCCCGTATGTGCAGGAGATCTTCATGGTCCCTTCACTGTTTGATTATGTGGAAGAGCGTGTTCTACCGCTGCTGGCGGAAACCCAGGGGGGTCATTGGGGGTTCCCAACCCGTCCCCCCCCCTCAGAAACCAGGGGGGGTCACTACTGGTTCGAACACCCCCCCCTCGAAAACCAGGGGGGTCTCTACCAGTTCGACCCCCCCCCCACGAAAACCAGGGGGGGCCACTACCGGTTCGAACCCCCTCCCCTCCCCCCACCCTCCGCTCCAGAAAACCGGGAGGGGTCACTACTGGTTCGAGCCTCCCCCCTCGAAAACCAGGGGGGTCATTACAGGTTCGAGCCCCCCCTCGCCGCCCCCCCCCTCACCGCCAGCAAACGACACCCGGGTCCCCACCACCGTCCGCACCACATCCCCCACTGCTGTCCCCAGCACCACTGTCCTCACCACCACTGTCCCCACTGTTCCCACCACCGTCCCCACTGTCCCCACCAGTGCCCCCAGCACGGTCGCACTGTCCCCACTGTCCCCACCACTGTTCTTACCACGGCCCCACTCTCCCCACTTTCCCCACGGCCCCAACCACTGTCCCACTGTCCCCACTGTCCCACTGTCCCACTGTCCCACTGTCCCCGCCGCTGTCCCACTGAGCTGTCCCACTGTTCCCACCACTGTCCCCACTGTCCCCACCACTCTCCCCACTATACCTCTGTCCCATTGTCCCACCACCGTCCTCGCCACCGCCCTCACCACTGTCCCCACCACCGTCCGCACCATTGTCCCACTGTCCCCACCACATTTCCACTGTCCCTACACCACTGTCCCCACCACCACCGTCCCCACCACTGTCCCACAGTCCCCACCAATGTCCCACTGTCCCCACTGTTCCCACCATTGTCCCCGCTGTCCCCACCAGTGCCCACCCTTGTGTCTTACTGTCCCCACTCTCCCCACAAATTGTCCCACCACGGTCCCACTGCCCCACTGTCCCCACTGTTCCCGCGACTGTCCCACTATTCCCACTGTCCCCGCTGCTGTCCCACTATGCTGTCCCACTGTCCCCACTGTCCCCACCACTGTCCCACTGTCCCCACTGTCCCCACTGTCCCCACCACTCTCCCCACTGTACTACTGTCCCACCACCGTCCTCACCACCGCCTTCACCACTGTCCCCACCATTACCGTCCCCACCACCGTCCGCACCACTGTCCCACTGTCCCCGCACTGCTGTCCCCACCACCACCGTTCCCACCACTGTCCCAGTATCCCCACCACTGACCGACTGTCCCGAGGAGCGGGAATCGTTTGCCGGCGGCGATGGGGGGGGAGGGGAGGGGGGTTCGAACCGGTAGTGACCCCCCCCGGTTTTCGAGGGGGGGTTCGAACCGGTAGTGACCCCCCCTTTCATGATAGACGGGGGGGGAGGAGGGGTTCGAACCAGTAGTGACCCCCCCCAGTTTTCTGGAGGGGGGGGGAGGGGTTCGAACCGGTAGTGACCCCCTTGGTTTTCCCGAGGGGAAGGGGGGGGGGGTTAGGAGGAGGGGGGGGGGTGGGTTGCCGGGAGGAAGGGGGGGGGGTCCAGCTGGGGGGGGATTTTCGGAGGGGGGGATACGGGGGGGGACCCCCGGGTTCCGGAGGAAGAGGGGGAGGAATTTGCCACAGTAAAGCGGCGGTGGATCACGCTCTCTCGATTTTGCTGTTCGCAGTGTTCTGCCGCCAGGGTGTAGCTTTTCAAGTCGTTGGGGTCAGACATCGAGCCCCGCACCTGTCCTGGTGCGCGTTCCGACTGGAATCTCCCCCGGCGGATCCAGCCGTGGCGACGGCGGGCCTCCCGTAAGCCCCCCCCCCAAAAAAAGGGCGCATGGCCGAAGAATAGCATTCGATGCTCGATTCCTCGATTTCTCGATCCGATGTAGTGATTTCTCTAGTGCGGGGTCCCCGGAAGTCCCGACCCCTTCCCCGGGGCAGGTTTGCAATCCCGCGCCGTGTTCTGACGGTCGTGGGGCCTGGCGAGGGCTCCCAGAGGCTGAGAACCGTGAAAATCTTCCGCGCTCGAGTTTTTCAAAAGCCCAAGCTCAGCGACGTTGGCTGGCCAACCTCGTCCAGAAAACGTCAACGGGGGCCTCCAAGGCCCTTGCATCCTTACCGCGAATCCTTCCGATGCGGATGTACCCATCGATCGTTGAAAGCAGGTACTTTTGCATTCCCAGATTCCAATCTACTTTCATACATGGCGAGGCTCCCGGCGACCCGGGCGGTGAGGGTGCCCAGGGCGCCTCCACGTTGGAGGTCTGGGTGACCCCCCCCGCGGGTGCCACGGTGCAGCCGCGGCGGTGCCGAGGACGCGCACGCGCTGCTCCTGGCAGGCCTCGGCGCGCTGAAGGGGGGCGCGGCCGCGCCGCCGCTGGTGGGCGGAGGCGCCTGCTCGCGGTCTCCTCCTCCTCCTCCTCCTCCTCCTCCTCCTCCTCCTCCTCCTATCTCCCTTTTCCTCCTCCTCCTATCTCCTCCTTCTCCTCCTCTCCTCCTCCTCCTTCTCCCCCTCCTCCTCCTCCTCCTCCTCCTCTCCTCCTCCTCTCCTCCCTCTCCTCCTCCTCCTCCTCCTCCTCCTCCTCCTCCTCCTCCCCCTTCTCCCCTCCTCCCCCTCCTCCTCCTCCTCCTCCTCCTCCTCTCCTCCTCCTCCTCCTCCTCCTCTCCCTCCTCCCCCTCCTCCCCCTCCTCCTCCTCCTCCTCCTCCTCCTCCTCCTCCTCCTCCTCCTCCTCCTCCTCCTCCTCCTCTCCCTCCTGAAGCTGGAAGCAGTGGGTCCAGAAGTCGGAGCTGCCACGCCCTCCCCCCCTCCCCAGGGGCGGTCGCCCCTTGAGTGGGGGGGGAAACTACGAAGGATGAGGAGGATCCCCTGGGGCAGGGGTCGGAGTAGCGAAGTCCCCCGGCAACCCCTGGGGGGGAGGAGAATGACGAAACGGCGCAGACCACCCTGCAACCAAGGCGCAAAGGGAGCGAGGGAGGCGGGGTGGGAGGTGGCGGCCGCTGCGGCGAAAGTGCGGGGCGGCAGGCGGGAAGCGGTAAGCCGAATTAGTGGGAGGTGAGCTGCTGGGTAGGAGTTCCCAGTAGGATCGTGCAACGTTCCCAAGCACCGCTTGCACTAGGCGTGGAGGCGGCAGGCTGACTGTCGGGCAGGTGGCAAGCGGTACCTATGCAGTTCTTGGCCGTGGGAGGAAGAGGATGAGGAGGAGGAGGGGCGTCTGCTGCGGGTTGCGGCGACAGGATGCGGCGAGGTGTGCGACAGTTGCGGCCAGAGTGTGGGTGGAGGGCTGCCAGGTAGGAGTTCCCAGGAGGGACATGTGCCGTTTCCAAGCGCTAGCGTGCAGAAGGCGCGGAGGCGTCAGACTGGCTGTCGGGCAAAAGGGACAGCTGAGTAGTGAGAGATGCGCAAGCGAAAGCGGCAGAGGGGAAGTACGGTGGGGGCTCTCGCTAAGGAATGTGCCTAGGAGCTTTCAGACCCTGGATGATTCCCTATCCGATGAGGGTGGCGGTATTATCCATGTGGCGAGGGCGCGGGACTGCGGTTAAATTTGATCATTTGCATGCAGGCGCCTGGCCTCGGTTGGGCACGCGGAGAGATACATATAATTCCCATCACCGCAGCAGGGCGCGCTGGCTGGCAGTGTGGCTGCTGCGGTTTTGTGGCCGCAGCCCACGGCCGCCAGTTGCCGTACCTAAGCGGGGAGGCGTGAGGGCCTCTCCCCTCCATCCAAAGGGTTCCCCTGGAAACGACTCCCTGTCCCCCCCCTTCGGCGTCCACAGCCTGCCGAGGAATGCTGAGGCTATCCGTAGGCGGGGCGGGACACCGTTTCAGGTGACGCCCGCAGGTGGAGGGGAGGTGCACGCCTTCCCTGCGGGCGGCCGGTGGTTCTAGCGCCCCCGTGCAAATCCCCCAGCATGATCACCTCCTCAAGCCCCCCCGCCGCCCAATCCCGATCCAGCAATGCAATGGCGGCTGCGGGCTAGTCACAGCCGCCCTGTGAGTTGTTGGTCGCCGCTTTAGGGCTGGTAGTGTCCGGCTGGCTGGAGGTCGTAGTGGTGTAGGAGTCGTTGGTGGCGGTGCCAGCGGTGTCCCGCCACCAATGTCCATTCACCCATGCCAATTGGATCCGTTGGACCCCAAGCCGAGCACCTCTGAGGCCCAGGCCCCTCAAGGGGCTCGAAATTAGTACGAGAGAATACCGAAGCATCTTCGCCACCACCCTGAAGGTTTGGGTGGGGGGCTCGATCCAACTGTTGAAATAGTTCGGTCGCTCCCGATGTCGAATTTGGAGTGCATATTATATGATAATACTTGGTATTATCGTATCGTAAGTTATATGGTATACTGTTATAACATCTCGTATCACACTAAATCATGATATATTATAAGAGAGTCTTGGATACAGTGTACGAATTTATTTACTCGTATAGTATAGTGTATTGGAACATATGATGTTGCAGTATATATTATATTGTATTGCGTTGTGTGATTTACTCTGTTATATGGTATTAAATTATCTGGTATGCTATCGTTTTATATGGCATGACATGAACGTATATGATATGGTATGGTATGATATTACACTTCACCACACCATATCAAGTCACTTATTAAACACATGTTTTGTTGCATTATATGGTGTTATATTATTTTCTATGTCGTCATATGGTATTATACATATTACATTAACTGATATTCTATGATATTGCATCGTCTTATGGCGTATGACGTGACCTTGTAGATGTTATCATATTTTATTGGGGACTGGTATGATAACTTGCACTGTGTTGTAATACTTATATAAACATATCAGATTATTTTTTTTTACTATAGTATTTCATGATACAACACTGTTCGATGCCAAGCCATACCATATCATATTTTGATATATATTATCTTATGCAAAAACACAGGATATGACATGTCAGCATATTGTATTCCTCTACTCTACATTCTAGTGTATTGAATTCTATGCTATCATATCATTCTGTATTATATAATATTACACTGTATCATTTTTATCATATAACGTCATATTGTAGTGTATGGTATTGTATTATGGCATATCATGTTTTGTTATATGGTATTCTGTCATATTATGTTTTATCATCCTATATTCTGTTACGCTATATTTTTTTTATTTGGTCGTATATAGTATGATATACTTAATATTATTTTATATCTCATTGCATCGCAGTACATTATATTGCACTATCGTTATTTTCCGGTGTACTCTTATTTATTATATTATATTGTTTTGTATTGCGTTGTATCATTTCATTCCCTACCTAGGCTCTGCCTAGAAGGGTTCTTACTCGCTTGGCTTAAAGGGGCCGGGCAGTGCAAACCGCCCCGGGCGGTTCCCCCAGTCCCCTGGGAGCCAAGCAAAAGCAACAGCAAAGGTAAAAGCAAACGCGCGGTTCCCCCAGTTGCGCTCCCTGGGTGCCAAGCTAAAGCAAAAGCAAAGGCAAAAGTGAAGGCAAAAGCGAAGGCAAAGCAAAAGCATAACACAGCATAGCATAGCATAGCGCAGCATATCATCGCGCAGCATAGCCTAGCATAGCATAGCATAGCCTAGCGTAGCCCAGCATAGCATTTCGCAGCATAGCATAGCATAGCGCAGCACAGCATCCACTATTGCTGCTGATTTTATATATATACTTCTATGTGTGTGCGCACGTATGTTCATGTAGGTGTCGATGTAGATGTAGGTGTATATATAGATGTACATGTAAAGAACTCCCCAGTGCCCCGCCCTCATCTCCGTGCCTGCTTGCTTTTGCTGCTGTCTCGGCGACTTGCTGCCTGCTTCTGCTGCTGCTTCACTTACGGCGTGGCGTCGGCGGTTCTGGCGCTACTACTACTACTACTACTACTACTACTACTACTACTACTACTACTACTACTACTACTACTACTACTACTACTACTACTACTACTACTACTACTACTACTACTACTACTACTACTACTACTACTACTACTACTACTACTACTCCTACTCCTACTCCTACTCCTACTCCTACTCCTACTCCTACTCCTACTCCTACTCCTACTCCTACTCCTACCTACTCCTACTCCTACTCCTACTACTCCTACTACTACTACTACTACTACTACTACTACTACTACTACTACTACTACTACTACTACTACTACTACTACTACTACTACTACTACTACTACTAACTACTACTACTACTACTACTACTACTACTACTACTACTACTACTACTACTACTACTACTACTACTACTACTACTACTACTACTACTACACTACTACTACTACTACTACTACTACTACTACTACTACTACTACTACTACTACTACTACTACTACTACTACTACTACTACTACTACTACTACTACTACTACTACTACTACTACTACTACTACTACTACTACTACTACTACTACTACTACTACTACTACTACTACTACTACTACTACTACTACTACTACTACTACTACTACTACTACTACTACTACTACCGCTACTGCTACAACAACTACTACTACTACTACTACTACTACTACTACTACTACTACTACTACCGCTACTGCTACAACTACGACGATGAGGAGAAGGAGGAGGACGGCGTTTACCGTTCCTACTAATGTTGCTTTCCTAGAGGCTCCAACTCCTAGGTCGGGTCGCACTGGGATTTATTGTTTTTTACCACCAGGTTGTATTACACATATGACAGTTTAGTATGTCAAATTGTATTTGATTCAATCGCTTCGCTCATTCCGCCGGCCCATGTTGCATGATCGCTACTGCTTCGCCGTGGGTCTGGGGCCATTGTGGCGCCGCCGAGGAGGAGGAAGCTGAGGATGGGCGCAAGCTGAGGGGCCGCCCACCACGGCCACTGTGAGGTGTGCGTGTGGTCAGCTGGCTGCGTGCTCCCGGTGGTGTCGCACTGATGAGGAGGTTTGCCGCTCGTTCTCTCGCTTGGCGGCTCCTTCGCTTGCTCGTCGGCCTCCGTCTCCTCCTCGTTCAGGAGCAGGAACGGGGACACAGGGGACAGCGACAACGGTGGTACAACGATATACCACGGTCTATACGGTCTGCCACGGGGGATATGATTAGCAACATTGGTTGCATATCGCTGGAGTCCGAACACTGGAGCAGCTTGGAACATCACAAACCTTGCGCACAAACACCGCCCCACCCGCGCTGCTCCTCAGGGGTCCACCTGCTGGCGGACACGCGCGTCTCTGTCTCTGCCTCTGTCTCGAGGGGCCCTTCAGGGCCCCTTCAGGGGCCCGTGAGGAGCCCTTGCGGGACCCGTGAGGGGCCCTTAAGGGGCCCTTGAGGCGCCCTGACTGAAGGAGCGTTCGAGGAGTCCGGGCCCTTCTGGGGCCGTGCAGGAGCCCTCGAAGGAGCCCCTGAGGCGAGGCTCGAGGTCACCTCCTCGCAGGCCGCCGCGGCCTCGAGAGACCTCCGGGGGACCTCCCACGGGGACGCCTCTGGGCAGCAGGCAACCTCGGCCAGGACCTCTTCGGCAAGGCTGGCCCCCCGCCGGCCGACCTCGACCAGGCCGAGCTCGGCCGGCTGAGCTCGGCCAGGCTGAGCATGCCCCAGCTGAGCTCGGCCTGGACCGAGCTCGGCCTGGCCGAGCCCAGCCTCTGTCCGAGGTTCGCCTGGCCGAGCCTCTTCCCTGCCCTCTGGCCGGCCCCTGCTGCGTGGCCGCTCGGCCCGCCGCTGCCGCGCCGCCTGCGAGACACCGCCGATCCTCCCTCGGTTTCTCGGCGCCGCCGTCGCGACCGCGGCCGCGCGCGCGCCCCTGGACTCACGACCCTCTCGCTGCGTCTCCCACCCTCCCCGTCTCCCCTCCTCCCCTCCCCTCCTCTCCCTCCGCCTCCTCCCCCCCGCCCCTCCCCCCCTCCCCTCCTCCCCTCCTCACCTCCTCCCCTCCTCCCTCCTCTCTGCCCTCCGGGTTGGAACCAGCTGGGGGTCTCAGGTGGCCCAGCCCTGGTTTCTGCCAGCAGGAAAGGGTGGGGGCGAGGTTCGAGGTTCTCGGTTCGGGAAGGCTTTCTGCCTTCTTTCGGCTAGGGCGGCCGTGATCGGGCCCTAGGACCGTCAAAAACGGATGCGGGGGGGGGGGGGAAATTTGACAACATGGACCCTGGCAGAGGTCCATGGACCGCTTTTGCGCGGATTCGGCTTCAACCCCCACCCTCCTGACAGATTTTCTTGGGCCCCATCCAGTTCAGATCCCCCGGCCGCCTCCAATATCCGACCCTGGATCAAACCTCTGGGTCGGTTTGGGAGATCGCCGCGGCGATCGCGGCGGCCACAAATCGGGGCACGGTATTTGTCAAGGAGTGGCATGCCCGTTCCGAGTCCCAGCCCCCACCGCTCTGCGATGTAGACGCATCGACAGCAACGTGGGCAGTCAATGTTTTGGGGGTTTGGGGCCGATAATCACGCAAGCATTGGCGTAGGAGAAAATTAGAGAGGCATGAGCTCACGGGGGCAGTTCCCGCAAGTTTTCGGAAGTTTGTCGATGGCATTCGAGACCCGGGGTGCTTTCTTCCATCAGCTTCGCCTCGCCTCGTCGGGATGCTGGGATCGTCTCGAACGGCGGCCAGAGGCCCATCCGAGTTAAGTATGGCCCGAAAGCCAGGGAGCGGACGGTCAGGGGCAACGTTAGGGGGGGATCGGCTAAGGGAGGGAACATCGACCCGCGATCGCCCACTCATCTCCGATAGGGGCCCAGGTGTCCCAACCCAAGCCCAGGAACGTGCCGCCGCTTCTGTGGTGCCGCGCTTAGTGTGACGCCACGTTGGCCTGCGAGACCCTCTGTGTCCGACAGTCTGCTGCCCAGAGTCTCGGCTCTTGCCGATCACGTCGATATCTTCAGTCTTGCTACCGCCCGCCGTTAGAGTCAGGGTGCCTTCCATCGCTGCTCACCGCTTCGGCGCGTGGCCGTTGCCTTTCCCGTCCAGAGCCTCCAGTTCAAGTCTGCCTCCTGCTCCCCTGCCTTCCCCCGCCGCCTCCTCCGACTCATCTCGATGATCCTCAGGATGTGTGTTAGCCCAATGTATGTTCACCCCGCTTAGATCCGCAGGCAAATCATTACACCGAGTGCGCCGCATGGAAGTGCTTCGAGGGACAAGCATACGTTGGCGTTAGCACGCGTTCTAAGGATCATCGATCCTCCCCCTTTCTCGGGCCGCCCTTTGCAGCCATCTGCTCCAGCACCGCACAGCCCGCAGCGGCGCAGGGGGACAGATGGCGGGCGTGGCGGCGAAGGCGCGGGCGGCGGCTGCGGACGGGGCGTCTGCCCAAGCAGTGTGCTTGCTCGTCGCTGGGCTCGGAGAAGGCCGGTGGTCCCAGGCCTGGTTTCGGATCCAGCTTCTCGCGTGGCTGTACCTGGCTGGCGTCGCGGTGCATTCCGCCCAGCGCTATGCCTCTCACTGGGCCGCCTGGCACGGCCACGCCGCCATCTTCCTCGGGAGCGCCAAGGCGGTGGGCTTCTTTGCCCTGGACCTCACAGCCGTCGTCGCGCTGCTGGTGGCGCGGCAGGCGCACCGTCGGCGCTGCGCTGGCGCGGCGCTCCCGAGGCGCGAAGGGGCCCCCTGTGGCGCCGGGCTCCACTGGCAGGCCGTGGTCTTGGTGTGCTCTGGGCTGGTGCTGGCCGCTGCGGAGGCTGCCTGCTGGGGGCTCTGGCTGAGGGGCCTGGGACACAGGCGCTCAGGGATGGGCGCGTCCTTCTACCTGTCTGCTCTCACGGGCACCTGCGTGGTGGTCACCAGGCCTGGCCTCGTCTGCGCACTCCTCCCGGCGCTTGCAGGGCGCGAGGAGGCTGGAGAGGTCATAGCAGACTTGCTTTCGAAGCTGAAGGTGAGTGGTCAGGTAGACTGGGATGACTTCATTGCGAGCTACGGGGCTGCCGAAGTGGAGGTTGCCCGCGTGTGCGCGGAGCTCTCCTCCTCGGTGCGTTCACTGCTGGTCGCCTTCGGCCTCAGCGCGGCGCTTCACGGGGTGGCAGTGTGGACCTGGGTGGACAAGCTCGCGCTGCACAGTCCCGCGCAGGTGTTCGCGAACTACGTGTTGGCTGTGCTGTACGGCGTCGCTCTTTTGGCTGGCTACTCCATGTTCACCGGCATCCGTGGGCTCCACGGCCAGGTCGTGGGCGCGGTCGCTGGCAGGCTGCGTCTGTGCCGGGCGGGTGAGGCATGGAAGTTGCTGCAGTGCTTCCACTACCTGCGCGCCCGGGAGATCTGCTGGAGGCTCGACCTGGGCCCCGCGGGGGCCGTCGACCTGGACGAGATCAAGGGCCGGTACCTCTCCGCCGCGTTCCTGGGCAACTTCGCGGCGAAGGTCGCGCGGCAGGCCAGGGCGTCGGGGACCCTCTTCTTCTCGTCTTCGCGCAAGAGCGGCCCCTCGCCCGAGTGAACTTTTTGGTGCGGGCAGACAGGGGTCCCCCCCGGCACTGGCCTGAGGCGGCTTACCCGCTTGGATTCGGCCCCCCGTGGGCCCCGAAAGTCGCGCAACAAATGCCACTCATGCTTGGGGTTGCTCTTGCGTGTGGCCGACCTTCGCCGCCCCAGCCGCCGCGTGGGCCGCGCCCCGGCCGCCGCGGGCGCCATGGGCCCTCGCGCGGCCGTTCGGCGGGCAGCTGGGCCCTCCGCGGCGCGGCGGGGCCCTCCGCGGCGCGGCGGGGCCCTCCGCGGCGCAGTTGGGCCCTCCCGGCGCAGCGGGGCCCTCCGCGGCGCGGCGGGGCCCTCCGCGGCGCAGCGGGGCCCTCCGCGCTGCAGGCCGCAGCGTGGCCGGGCGCTCCCCGAGGAGCGGCGCGCTGGCGCCCGCGGCCCTTGGCGCGCTTGCCGCCCGGGTTCTCGTGGGCGTGCTGGGGCGGCGTGCCCGCACGGGGTGCCCTCCTCCTCCTCCTCCTCCTCCTCCTCCTCCTCCTCCTCTCCCTTCTCCTCCTCCTCCTTCTCCTTCTCCTCCTCCTCCTCCTCCTCCTCCTCCTCCTCCTCCTCCTCCTCCTCCTCTTTGTGTCAGGGTGATCCTTCGCCGGAGTGCCCTTCCTTGAGATCCTGGCGTCGCATTTTTTTTGAGCTGGGCATCTTCGCCGGGCTTCGAGCTCTAGGACCTTCACATATCGATTTGGCGCGAGAAATCGCGCAGAAAGGTGGGGTCTGCTACTCTGGTCGTGATTCTTCACGTGCCTGTATTTTTTCGCTACGTCGGATCTCAGGGTTTGGCGCGGGTCCACAGGGGTCCCCCCAACAGTGGCCTGGCACTCGGACTCGGCCTTCCCGCTGCCCCCTCAAAGCCACGCACCAAAGGTCACTCTTGCCTAGGGTCACTCCTGCATGCAGCTGACGCACGGGGTGCGCGTCGAGAGAGCCTGCAGATCTCACGCTATGATCGTTCGCAGTCACCGCGCTTTCCTTTCGTTTTGACCTCCATTGGCCGCTTGGGGGCCCCGGGAGCGTCGAACACACGATTCCAGGACGCAGAACTACCCCCGTGGAAGGGGTCGGGAGCCCTGGGGCCGCGGATTGAGCAAATCATACCGGCGGATGTCTGGGAGCGCTGGATAGGGAAAAAACACACAGACACAATTTATCGTCGACTCCCAGGAAAATATGGGAATTGGGGGGGAAGACAAAAACCCAGAAAATGTAAGAAAATTTGGGGAATCTTTTTATTTGTGTGTATTTATTTTTGTGTCCCAGGGCCCCTTCAATGACGCGGCCCGCCCGGGCGAGGGCTGGACACACGCGGCCCCTCCGTGGCCGGGCGCTCGCGCACGCGCCTCCTGCGCGCCGCGCCTTCTTGGGTGCCCCGCACGCGAGGGCAGCCATGTGGGATGCTTCAGACAAGGCCGCGCCTTCGAGGGTCGATGGAGTTGCCATCTCTTCCTCGGAGCAGGGCGGCGGAAGTACGGGGGAAGCCGGCGGAAGTCATACGGGGCCGGCGCCGCCGGCGGCAGCTGGCGGACGGCCGGCGGAAAAAGGGCTATGGTAGTCGCGTTGAAAAAGGACGGCCGGCGGGAGGCGGCGGAAGGTGGATGGCAAAGTCTACCTGGCACCAGAGGGCCAATAGCTGGTGCTTATGCCAAATGCCGTTCTTGTTTTCCAGCCACAGGCGTCTATAGACACGTTGGATGTCGTTACATCTCTAGACACATCCGGGGTGGATGCGCCTATAGAACGCGCGACGCTTGCGTTCGGCGCAGTACGGTGTCAGAGGATGGGTAGATCCATCTACAATCTGTTCCTGTTCTAGAGCAGGTCCGCAGGTCCCCCATGATACTCCAATGCGGAAGTAAAAGAAGGGCACCCAAGATATGGCAACATTTTTTCCCAACCATCCTGTGGTGCTGGGTCCTCGTCTTGAAGAGACGGCGCCCCGCGTTCTCCTACTCCTCCTCCTCCTCCTCCTCCCGCCTCCTTCCTCCTCCCCCTCCTCCCTCCTCCTCCCCCTCCTCCATTTTCCCTGCGTTTCACAAACCTAGTACAGCGTTTCGTGGCCCCATGGGAGCTCCTCCGAATGCCACAGTGCCACCGCCCGCATGCGTCACCCACACCAATTTCGGCACACCCCTCACACATATCGTGGCCCCACAGGGAGCTCCACCGAAGGCCCCAGTGCCACCGCCCGCATGCGTCAATCACACAAATTTCGGCACACCAATCACACGTTTCGTGGCCACATAGCCCCATAGGGAGCTCCACCGAAGGCCACAGTGCCACCGCCCGCATGCGTCACCCGCATCCACTTCGGCACACCCCTCGCACGCTTCGTGGCCCCATGGGGAGCTCCACCGAAGGCCCCAGTGCCACCGCCCGCATGCGTCAACCACACCCATGTCGGCACACCCTTCGCGCGTTTCGTGGCCCCAAAGGTAGCTCCAAGCTCCAACGAAGGCCCTGGTGCCACCCCCCGTATGCGTCACCCACGCCCATTTCGGCACACCTCTCACGCGTTTCGTGGCCCCATAGGGAGCTCCACCGAAGGCGCCAGTGCCACCGCCCGCATGCGTCACCCACACATCTTCCGCCACACCCCTTACACGTTTCGTGGCCCCATAGGGAGCTCCACCGAAGGCCCTGGTGCCACCGCCCGCATGCGTCACCCACGCACACTCTGGCACACCCCTCACGCGTTTCGTGGCCCCATGGGGAGCTCCACCGAAGTCGCCAGGGGCTGCGTTCCATTTCGGCACACCCATCACACGTTTCGCGGCCCCAAAGGGAGCTCCAACGAAGGTCCCAGTGGCTGCGTTCGCATGCGCCCACCGCGCCTATTTCGGCACACCTCTCACGCGTTTCGTGACCCCATAGGGAATTCTACCGATGGCCCCAGTAGCTGCTTTCGTACGCGCCCACCAGACAAATTTTGGCACACCGCTCACACGTTTCGTGGCCTTATAGGGAGCTCCCCCGAATGCGGTGCACATAATGACGGTACTCACAGATGCATATCATTGGGTCTTTCGCCAGGCTAATTTGGCTCAGGGTCTCAGGATCGGGCCATATGTATGGATTCCAGCTTCCTGGCGCTTCCACCGCCGCCTCCTCGCTTCCATGCCTCCTTCCTCCACCCTCTCTCCATTCCCTGCGCTCGCCTCCTCCTCCTTCCTCCTGCTCCTTCTCCTCCTCCTCCTCCTTCTCCTCCTCCTCCTCTTTCTCCTCCTCCTCTTCCTCCTCCCAGGGGAGCAAGAGGGCATGATAATACTATGGTTCAGGATAGCCAAGATCTCCAGGAAGTCCAGAATTTCGTTCCTCACGGGCTGCAGAAATAAGAACCGCTGGAACGTAAGTATCCCGAGCCAATCGTATCATTAGATGGCCTTCGCCCCATGCTCGCCCTCCTCTTTCTCCTCGGGCTTCATGGCCCCCCAGATCCCCGACGGTGCGTATTTTTCCCAACCATGCTGTGGTGTTGGGTTCTCTTTTTGAAGAGACAGCGCCCCGCGTTCCTCACGTAACCTCACCTCCCGTGCTCCTCCCCTCCTCCCTCCTCCCATCCCTTGCCTCTGCCCTCCGCATGTTTCTGCTTCGGCACATCTCTTACACGTTTCGTGGCCCCATAGGGAGCTCCACCGAAGACCCCAGTGGCAGGGTTCGCATTGCGCCACCGCACTCATTTCGGCACACCCCTCACACGTTCCGTGGCCCCATAGGGAGCTCTACCGAAGGCCCCAGTGGCAGGGTTCGCATGGCGCCACCACATTCATTTCGGCACACCCCTCATACGTTTCGTGGCCCCATAGGGAGCTCCACCGAAGGCCCCGGTGACAGGGTTCGCATGGCGCCACCGCGCCCATGTCGGCACACCAATCACACGTTTCGTGCCCCCACAGGGAGCTCACATTCATTCCGGCACACCCCTCACGCGTTCCATGGCCCCACAGGGAGCTCCACCGAAGGCCCCAGTGGCAGGGTTCCCATGGCGCCACCGCGCCCATTTCGGCACACCCCTCACACGTTTCGTGGTCCCATAGGGAGCTCCACCGAAGGTCCCGTGACAGGGTTCGCATGGCGCCACCGCACCCATTTCGGCATACCCCTCACACGTTTCGTGGCCCCATAGGGAGCTCCACCGAAGGCCCTAGTGGCAGGGATCGCATGGCGCCGCCTCATTCATTTCGGCACACTCCTCATACATTTCGTGGCCCCATAGGGAGCTCCACCGAGGGCCCCAGTGGCAGGGTTCGCATGGCGCCACCACATTTATTTCGGCACACCCCTCATACGTTCCGTGGCCCCATAGGGCGCTCCACCGAAGGCCCTGGTGACAGGGTTCGCATGGCGCCACCGCGCCCATTTCGGCACACCAATCACACGTTTCGTGGCCCCATAGGGAGCGCCAACGAAAACCCGCGGCCCTATAGGGAGCTTCACCGAAGGCCCCAGTGACAGGGTTCGCATGGCGCCTCCGGGCCAATGTCGGCACACCCCTCTCGTTTCGTGGCCCCACTGGGAGCTTCACCGAAGGCCCCACTGGCAGGGTTCGCATGGCGCCACCGCACCCATTTCGGCACATCTCTTACACGTTTCGTGGCCCCATTGGGAGCTCCACCAAAGGCCCCAGTGGCAGGGTTCGCATGGCGCCACCACGTTCATTTCGGCACACCCCTCACCCGCTTCGTTGGCCCCGTAGGGAGCTCCACCGAAGGCCCCTGTTGTAGGGTTCGCATGGCGCCACCACGCCCATCTCGGCACACCCTTCACACGCTTCTTTGGCCCCAGAAGGGAGCTCCACCGAAGGCCCCACTGGCAGGGTTCGCATGGCGCCACCGCACCCATTTCGGCACAACCCCCACGCGTTTCGTGGCCCCACAGGTGGCTCCACCGAAGGCGGGGCTCACAACTGCGGTGCGCACAGTTGCATATGGTTGGGTCCGTCGCCAGGGTAAATTTTTCTGACAACGCGTGCCCCCCGAGGTCTCGACACATTCCCCGTGGCCAGCTTCTCGTTCCGACTCGCTCTTTGCCGCCTACAGGGCCCGCCGAGGGCCCCCATCGGTTGAAAATAAACGTAAACTCTCCAGGCGTGATCTTTCACGACGCGAGGGGGTCTGGGTCCTCTCGTTCGTCGCCGTCCTCGTCCTGATCGTCGTCGTCGTCGTCGTCGTCGTCGTCGTCGTCGTCGTCGTCGTCGTCGTCGGCTTGGGTCGTCGTCGTCGTCGTCGTCGTCGTCGTCGTCGTCGTCGTCGGCATGGGTCGTCGTCGTCGTCGTCGTCGTCGTCGTCGTCGTCGTCGTCAACGTCGTCGTCGTCCCTCGCGATCGCCCCGTGCTGCATGCTGCCCGACAGGCGTGGACGCCGGCGCCCCGGCGCTCTCGCCGGTGTGCACCGAGCCGTACTGCGGTCGGCTGGGCAGGAGCAGAGCCGGCGAGCCAGGGGTGAGTCAGGGAGATCTGGCGTCCCCAGATCCCCTCGTGCCACGTCGTAGAGAAACCAGGGCGGGAGGTGGCTTTTCGAATCCTCTGTCCTGCGGCCGGCGCTTCAGGAGGAGCTCGTGACCCTTATTGTGCTCACTCTTTCTCTCAGGCCACGGCTCACTTCGTGAATTTGCCAATCGCAGGTCGGTTCTTGGGGTGTTCATGGTTTATTTGGCGACTCTTTCAACCACATGGAGGCTGAGGTTCAGCAATTCGTGTGGCAGTCATTTGTCCTTGAAAAAGAAAGAGAGAAACCAGGGCGGGAGGTTTTCTGGTCGTCTGCGGCCTCTGGGGGCCCTCGCTGGGTCCCGGGGCCGCCGACAGAACGCCTCGGGATGGAACGTCGGTCCTGGGGAGAGGATCGGGACTTCAGGGGACCGCGTCTGGAAGAGATGAGGACAGCGCAGGTGGGGGTTCTCCTCCTTCTTCGGCCTCTGGGGGCCTTCGCGCCGGGCCCCAGGGCCGTGGCAAGCACGCCTCAGGCTGAAGCGCGGTCCCTGGGAACGCCGACCACTTCAGCCGAAGCCGTTTCATCCAGACGACCGAGGCGAGTTCATCTGGATTAGTTCTCCTGGACATTTTTATCCGAACGAGTTCATACGAAGACGAGTTCTTCCAGAGACGAGATCATCCAGAGAAATTCATCCGGGCGAGCTTATCCGAACATATTCATTTGGACGGGTTCGTCTGGAAGAACGTTCTTCCGGATGAAGTCGTCGCGGAAGAAGTCGTTCAGGATGAATTGGTCGTTCCTTGGTCCCAGGGAATGGGTCGATTTCTGGGGGCCCGCGCAGTGATTAAAATAGCAAAGCGTCGGGGGGTTCTGGCGACGCCAGGCCAGCTGGCTCCTGCCCCCAGAGCAGCCGCAGGGGGTTTGTTTGGCGATCGCTCCTCCTTCTCCTCCTCCTCCTCCTCTCCCTCCTCCTCTCCCTCCCTCCCTCGCTTCGTCCCTCCCTCCTGTTCCTCCCTCCTCCCTCCTCCCTCCTCCCTCCTCCTCCTCCTCCTCCTCCTCCTCCTCCTCCTCCTCCTCCTCCTCCTCCTCCTCCTCCTCCTCCTCCTCCTCCCTCCTCCCTCCTTTCTTCTCCCTCTTCCCTCCTCCCCCCTCCTTCTCCTCCTCCTCGAACTCCTTCTCCTCCTCCTCCTCCTCCTGCTCCTCCCTCGTCCACTTGGAGTCAGGAAGCTGCCTGCCTGCATTGGAGCTGCAGCGTTCGGGGGGCGGCGGCGCCGCACTTGGGCCGACACGGTGCAACGCAAGACAAATCCTGGTAGCGTCTTCCGATTTTGTCTTCTTGAGCAGTGTAGCTTTCGAGAAGATGTCCTGCCTGGGCTTGTCATGGCTTTCTGCAAAGAATATTGGCTGGAATCAATCTGGTGCAACAGCTGCTCGACTCCTGGATGGAATGTGGACTGAACTTGGATTCACTCGAGTGGTTGTGGCTGGGGACTAGGCGGAAGACGATGAGATTGAAGAGGAGGACTAATGTTGCTATCATTTTGACGAGAATGATTGTGCTGATGATGCCGCTGCTGATGGTGATGATGACGATGTTGATGTTGAGTATGACGATGATGATGACGATGCTGATGCTGCTGATGATGCTGCTGCTGATGATGCTGATGCTGATGATGTTGATGCTGATGATGAAGGCGATGCTGGTGATGATGATGCTGATGCTGATGAGGATGCTGATGAAGGCGATGCTGGTGATGATTACGATTATGATTATGATGATTCGGATGATGATGCTGATGATGATGCTGATGATGATGCTGCTGATGATGATGATGACGATGATGATGATGACGAAGGGCGCAAAGAGAAATCTGATGATCAGGAGGAGGGCGAGACAGCGGAGGGGCAGGGGGAGGAGGAGAAGGAGGATAAGGTGGAGGAGAAGCAGGACAGGGGGGAGGGAGGAGCAGGAAGAGGGTGGAGACTAGGAGAAGGAAGCGAAGAGGAATGGGAGGGGTAATGAGAGGGGGAGGAGGAAGTGGAGGAAGAGGAGAGGGAATGTGAGGAGGAGTAGGAGGACAAAGAAGAAGGAGTAGGATAAGGCACAAGCGGGAGAAGGATGGGGGGGGGGAGAGGATGGGGGACGACGGCGACGACTCCTGGACCTGTCCCGGGGTGCGTTCTGGCTAGACTTTCGAAGGGAATCCACTCGTCGCGACGAGAGCGCCCCTGGTGTAACATGCGATGGCGACGATGGCGACGTCGACGAGAACATCGACGACGACGACGGCCGCGGCGATAAGGATGTTCGCGGTTTTAAACTTTGGCCCCTTCTGGGCCCTCGGGGATTGCTGGAAACCTTCAGGGACAAGGACCTCCAGGGACCTTTGAGGACTTGTGGGAACCTCCAGAGGTTGGCTGGTGAGGATCTTCGAATATTGGTTGGAGGACAGGGCTTGTTCGATGAGGAGGATGAGATTGAAGGTCGACGAGGCTTGTTTTTTGAAGAATGACGAGGTTAACTTCCTAGTTCCCTCCCCAGGCCGTTGTTATTATTATGGTTTGTCGTTGTTTGTTGTTGTTGTTGTTGTTGTTGTTGTTGTCGTCGTCGTCGTTGTTGTTGTTGTTGTTGTTGTTGTTGTTGTTGTTGTTGTTGTTGTTGTTGTTGAACATTATTACTTCTAAAGAATAATTATTGTTGGGACCCCTGGTGCACGACCCCCCCGCCGCGCCTAGGCCGCAGCCTCATTTTCATCATTTTCGTGAGGAAGTCTCAGGCAAAACGGGGGTCCGGATCCGGTTGTGTTGTTGATCGGTTTTCCCTTGCAAAAAAAGCTAAAGTGGACATTTCTTGTTCTAACATAACCAAACTTCAAGAATCCCTTGCAAAAAATAAGGTAAAGTGGACATTCGCGCGCGCAAGACGAAATCCTTCCAAAACCTTAGTTTTCGTAGCGATTTTAACATAAAAACATCAAAAAACCAATGGTTTTTCAAAAAAAAATGTCAAAATTTCATCCCGCGCGCTCTTGCGGATTCGTAGGAAACCCAACACTTTTTAACATTTCTGTCAAACGGGCTTTTGCGAGCAACTTTTTCGAACTTCTGCAACAACGGTTGCGCACCTGCCAGGGCCATCATCCCTGTCAAATAATACCATGCGGGACACATTCGTTTTTTCTTCGCGCGCGCACGCCGTCGTCGTCGGCCGCGGGGCCCTGAATAGTAGCCACGGTCGTCCGCATGCCACGAAGTGAAGTGTCCGAACGTCATAGGGCGGGAAGCTGGGTGTGGGTGGTGGCGAAGAGTCGTTTGGAAATTTGGTAGAGCTTGAACCGGCCCCCCCACAAAGTGGGGGTATTGCCCGCCTCCTATGAAAACCCTGGCACTGGTGAGAACGGAGTGTCCCCACGTGCTAGTAATTGTTGTTGTTGTTGTTGTTGTTGTTGTTGTTGTTGTTGTTGTTGTCATCGTTGTCGTCGTTGTCGTCGTTGTCGTTGTCGTTGTCGTTGTCGTCGTCGTTGTTGTTGTTGTTGGTGTTGTTGTTGAATTTTCATTTCTGAAGAAAAATCATTGTTGATCCCCCCCGCCCGGTGCACAGTGTAATTTTTCAATTGAAGTGCCCCTCCCGGGGCTCGCACCCTGTTTTTTATCAGGGAAAGTCTTGAGGGTCAAATTGTGTCCTTGGCCTTCAGTTTACAACAACGGCGTCTCCCGCCTGATACTTGATCACAATTTATGGACGAATCGCGCTTTCGCTTGGGAATTCTTGGCAATTTACCACCACATCGCTGCTCCCGCTTGATACTTCCTGACAATTTATCCATAAGGGTTTCGCCCCCTGCAGCCGGTCCCCTCTTTCGGATTATGGGCAATGCAAGAGCCAAATCATGAGGCCTTGGCGCCGCCGTGAAGCAGCGTCTGGACTTCACGTTGAGATTCTGATGATATCTTTGAATTCGGTGTTGTATTTCGAGCTTGCTCGCGTATGCTGTGCAAAAAGCTTTTCTATGAAGTATTGAAATGTTGCAAATCCCATGTATTTTTTTGACCCTGACCCCACCGATCTGCGTGATGGGTGCCACCGAATTTCAAGACATGTGGCACATCCCATGTGTTTTTCGACTCTGACCCCGCCGATCTGCATGAGGAGTGCAACCGAGTTTCAGAAATGTGGCAAATCTCTTTTATTTTTTAACCCTAACCCTGCCGATCTGCGTGAGGGGGGCCACCGAATTTCAAGACATGTGCCAAATCCCATGTGGTTTTCGACCCTGATCCCGCCGATCTGCTTGAGAAGTGCAACCGAGTTTCAGAAATGTGGCAAATTCCATGTGTTTGTGAACCCTGACTCCGCCGATCTGCGAGAGTTGGCGCCGCCGAATTTCTGAAATATGGCAAATCCCATTGGTTTTTCGACCCTGATCCTGCCGATCTGCGTAAGGGGTGCCACCGAATTTCAGACATGTGGCAAACCCCATCTGTTTTTGGACCCTGACCCCGCCGATCTGCGTGAGGGGTGCCGCCGAATTTGGAAATATGAGAAATCCCATGTGTTTTTCGGCCCTGACCCCGCCGATCTGCGTGAGAGGTGACGCCGAATTTCAGACATGTGGCACATCCCATGTGTTTTTCGACCCTGACCCCGCCGATGTGCGTGAGGGGCGCCGCCGAATTCCAGAAATGCGGCAAATCCCTTGTCTTTTTGGACCCTGACCCTGCCGATCTGCGTGAGGGGTGTTACCGAATTTGAGGAGTGTGGCAAATCCCGCGGGTTTTCCGACCCTGACCCCGCCGATCTGCGTGAGGGGTGCTGCCGGATTTCAGAATTGTGGTAATCGAAAGGTTTTTCGACCCTGACCCCGCCGATCTGCGTGAGGAATGCAGCCGGAATTCAAACATGTGGCAAATCCTATGTGTTTTTGGATCCTGATCCCGTCGATCTGCGTGAGAGGCGTCGCCGAATTTCAGAAATGTGGCAAATCCAATGTGTTTTTAGAGCCTGACCCTGCGTATCTGCGTGAGACGTGCCGCTGGATTTCGGAAACGTGGCAAATCCCATGTGTTTTTCGACCCTGACCCGCCGATCTGCGTGAGGGGTGCCGCCGAATTTCAAACATGTGGCAACCAAATCCCATGTGTTTTTGGACCCTGACACCGCCGATCTGCGTGAGGGGTGTCAATTTCGCCCCCCCCCCCCCCCCGGGAGGTGCTGACCAGGGCGGTTTTCGGCTCCCCCCCTCGCGCGGTCTACAACAATGAACAGTAAGCAACAAGAAGCAGAACTGTAACAGTGGAAACTGGAAACTGGAACTGGCGCATGGAACAGCAAACCCTGGTCCTACAGCCTGGTAGCCCCACAAGGGGGCCGGCGGATTGCAGAATCGCGTTTTCGCTTGGGGCTTCCTCGCAATTTACCACCGAGCCGCTTCGCTGGATTTTTCTTCACAATTTATTGAGATGCCGATCCTCGACACTCAGGAATCGCGCTCCCGCTACATATTGCCTGGCGGTTCAAGCAGGACTCACGCTTCAACGACCCGCCCGCTCGACCCGCCCGTCGGGGCCTGCCCGCCCGACCAGCCCGTTAATGACTGCAGTCGCCGCTCGCTGCCCTTCGCCCACCTTCGATGCCCCTCGCTGCCCATACTGGTTCCGCGGTCGCCTTCGCTCGCTGCCCTTCGTGGCCCCGTTGCTGCCCTTAGTGGCCCCGTCGCTGCCCTTTGCGGCCCCGCATTATATGCCCTTCGTGGCCTCCGCTCGCACGCGCCAGTCGTGGCCCCAACCGCATGCCCTTCGTAGCCCCCTTGTCGCCCTTCGTGGCCCCCTCGCTGCCCTTCGTGGCCCCTTTGCTGCCCTCAGTGGCCCCGCTGTCGCCCGTTGTGGGCCCCGTATACGAATGCCCTTCGTGGCCGCTCGCGCCCGTCGTGGCCCCATATGCATGCCCCTCGTGGCCCCGCTGTCGCCCTCTGTAGCCCCCTCGCTGCCCTTCATGGCCCTGGTGCTGCCCTCAGCAGCCCCGTTGCTGCCCTTTGTGGCCTCGGATTTTATGCCCTTCGTGGCCCACGCGGGCTTCTCTCACGATTTACTTGGGAATTGCGCTATCGCTAGAGAATTCCTCGCGATTCACGCAGGACCCACGCTTCAGCAACCCGCCTGCTCGACCTCGTCGCCTGGGCCCGCCTTCCCGACCTGCCCGCTATGGGTCTGCCCACCCGATCTGCCCGTCTGTTTCTACCACTTGTTTTCTGTTCCTTGCCCCTCTCCTGCTAATTTCTCTCGTGCTCCATTCTTCTCCTTCCCCCTTCCACCGTCCTCTCTTCCCTTGTTTTAGGGGCTGCACTAAATACACGTGACAGGTAAGGAAGATATATTCCCAAGGGGGTTCGATCGAAGATGACGAGGGCGGGTACCGAGGGCTTGGAATATACGTATTGGTTGACACGTGAGCAGATAGGAACGAACAGTCTTAACATAATTATTGTTGTTGCGGTTGTCATTGTTTTTGTTGCTGCGGCTGCAGCTGTTTTTTGTGTTCTCTGTGTGTGTGTGTTTGTTTGTGTGCGCGTTCGTGTGTGTGTGTGCGCGCGTGTGTGTGCGTGCGTGCGTGCGTGCGTGCGTGCGTGCGTGCGTGCGTGCGTGCGTGCGTGCGTGTGTGTGTGTGTGTGTGTGTGTGTGTGTGTGTGTGTGTGTGTGTGCGTGTTTTTGTGTTTGTGTGTGTGTGTGTGTGTGTGCGTGTGTGTGTGTGTGTGTGTGTGTGTGTGTGTGTGTGTGCGTCTGTGTGTGTGTGTGTGTGTGTGTGGGGGTGTGTTGTTGTCGATGATGATGATGATGATGATGATGATGATGATGATGATGATGATGATGATGATGATGATGATGATGATGATGATGATGATGTTGTTGTTGTTGTTGTTGTTATGGTTGTTGTTGTTGTCGTTGTTGTCGCTGTTGTTGTGGTTGCTGTTGTTATTGTTGTGGTTGTTGTTGTTGTTCTTCTTCTTCTTCTTTTGCTTTGTGTTTAAACTTAGACCCCCGTGGTCTGAACCGATTGCTTCTCCATGGGGGCAGACATCCCATCCCGAGGGTTTTTTGCCGGTCCAGGGCCCCAGCGAGGGCCCGTGGAGGCTGAGACCTGCCAAAGACCTCCCGTCGAGATTTGGACACGGCGCGGGGAGGCGGGGGGCCCTTCCTCTCCTGCCTCTCTCGGCGGCGCGCCGAGCGGGGGAAGGCAGAGGAGGCAGGCCTTCTCAGACGGCTCAGACGTCCTTTGGCCTTCTGAGACGCTCCTTAGGCCTTCTCCGAACACGCAGAGGGCTCCCCAGAAGGCTGGAGGGCTTCTGACGAGTCCGGCCGCCTTCCGAGAAGGCCTGCCCCCTTTCACTGCCTTGAGATCCCAATGCCACGAAACACATGCAGCATCGTAAGCAACTCGACCAGAGCCCTGGGCCCCATCTTGCTACGATTCTTACGAGCGGGATTGATTCCTGAGGGTCCCTGGGCCCGAAACAGGGTAGAACGGGTCTTAGTCATACATTGCGACGCCAGGGTGCGACGCCAGGATTTTAGGGTCCCCCCTCGTCACACCGTCGACTCCCTCCCTCCCTCCCTCCCTCTTCGGCGGCGGCGACACCGCAGCCGTGCCGTCTTTTTGCTTGAAGTGGCCGACGATAGACGACAGACGACGACCGCGACACGACGACGACCGCGACACGACGACGACCGCGACACGACGACAACGACGACGGAGGACGACGACAAACGACGACATGCGACGGCGACAGACGACGACAGACGACAACGCCGCCTTCGCCGTCCACGACGACGACGAGGAGGACGATGACGAGAACGACGACGATGACGACGAAGACGGACGAACGACGACGACGACAGACGACGGACGACGGACGACGGACGACGGACGACGGGCAAGGACGACGAGGACGAGGGCGAAGACGACGACGACGACGACTTAGACGCTAACGTCGACGACGACGACGTTCACGACGATAGGCGACGACGGAACACGATGAACGGTGGACGACAGACGACAGGCGACAGACGACAACGGCGACAACGACGACGACAACGACGACGACGATGACGGAGGACGACGACAAACGACGACAGGCGACGACGACAGACGACGACAGACGACAACGCCGCCGCCGCCGACGACGACGAGGAGGACGACGACGAGGACAACGACGACGACGGACGAACGACGACGACGACGGACGACGTACGACGGACGACGTACGACGGACGACGGACGAGGACGACAAGGACGAGTAGGAGGACGACGACCTTGACGACGACGGCTTAGACGATAACGCCGACGACGACGACGTTGACGACAGGCGACGACGGACGACGACGAACGATGGACGACAGACGACAGACGACAGACGACAACGACGACAACGACGACAACGACGACGACGACGACGAAGGACGACGATAAACGACGACAGGCGACGACAACAGACGACGACAGACGCCAACGCCTCCGCCGACGACGACGAGGATGACGACGACGAGTACGACGACGACGTCGTCGGACGAACGACGACGACGACGACGGACGACGGACGACGGACGACGGACGACGATGACGACGACGACGAGGACGAGGACGACCACGACGACGACTGAGAGGTTAACGCCGGCGACACGATGGAAGACAGCTCACAGACGACAGGCGACCACGACGACGACGACGACGGCGACGACGACGACGAAGACGACCACGACGACCGCGGCGGAGGACGACTACAAGCGACGACGACTACGACGACGACGCCGACGACGACGACTTCCCCCTTCCCTTGGCGGCGGCGGCGACGGGGAATCTGGGAGGTGGATTTCACTGGCAGCTGGAGCAGCAGCCGCTGGTGCCTCCCTCGGTGATTGATGACGCGGCCTGGCAGCGCGGGCCCCCCGCCCGTGGGCGCCGATTTCGGGGTTCGAAGTTCGAGGTCTCGAGGTTCGAGGTTTTCGGGCGTCGTTGCTTCTCGGCGGCTTTCCAGCGTCGGGGAGCCTTCCAGCAGCTGCGCTTCGCCGAGGGCGTTCCAGTGGTGCCCAGATTGTCCCGAGCGGCCGCCGGAGAGCCGAGTCAAGGCCCAAAGCCAAATGAACCTTGTCATCCTCCTGCTGTGACAGGTATCAAGCCGGAGGTTTCTTCTCAAGTTTCGGCATTTTGGGGCCTTCGCCAGGCCTCGGGACCGCCAGCAAACCACTCAGGATGAGAAACTCGTCCCAGGAAAGTGGTCCAGATCTCCGGGGAGCTACTGTGTGACAAAATCACGTCGGAGGATGTCTGGGGAGGAAGGAGGAGAGGAACGGAAGGATGAGGATGATGAGGATGATGATCAGGAGGAAAAGGAGGAGGAGGAGGAGGAGGAGGAGGAGGAGGAGGAGGAGGAGGAGGAGGAGGAGGAGGAGGAGAAGGAGTGCGGAAGGAGTGCGGAAGGGAAGGCGGAGGAGGAGGAGGAGCAGGAGGACGAGGAGGAGGAGGAGCGCGGAAGGAGAAGGAGGATGAAGAGGAAGAGGCGGAGGAGGCGGAGGGGGAGGAGAAGGTTTAAGGAACCTGGAGAAGGGACGCTTCCTCCTCCTCCTCTTTTTTTTGTTTTTGTTTTCGTTGCACCGGCTGAAGCAGCAGGTGGAGGGAGCGTCATTGCGACGAACATGAGATTAGGCGATGGGGCCTCAGTTCGGGATGCAGACTAGTACGGAATCAAGAGAGGCAAAGAGATGTGGATACATATGACAAGCCCGCGAGGGAATAGAGTAACCAAGCAGGCAGCCTGTGATTTGGCTGCTCATGATCATCATAGGGAGTCCTCCTCCTCCTCTTCCTCCTCCTCCTCCTTCTCCTCCGTAGCCATTTTGGCTCAAGCCGTATCGGCTCAGGGTGGTCTGCGCGACCCGCGTGGCCTGGCTCCCCCCGACCCGCGCCGCGGGTCTCCCTGCTTCCCTCCCTCTCGGCCCGCGCGCCTGCGCCTGCGGCCGGCCTCCCTGTCCTCTCCTCCTGCCATGGCAGAGGGCGCTCGTATGACGGGCTCCGTGTGCGGCTCTCCTGAGAGTTCTCCATCCTTTGCCCCTGTGGGGGCAGGAGGGGGAAGTGTGCCTCCCGCCTCGCCCGAGGTACAGAGCGAGGTGTCAGCGCAGATCTACGCGTTGACGAAGTTAGTGAAGGAAGGATTCTCCTCGCATGCCGAGAACTTTGAAATGTTCAGTAAGCTGATGACAGTGATGGGGTCCAACTTCGATCGTATGCAGGAGGAGTTCGCGGAGTTGAATCGTCGGTCGGAGGCTCGTTGGGCAGAGATTAAGAAATCCCAGGACGCAGCGATCCACCAGGTCTCGATAGACACAGATGCGAAGCTTGCTGCAGCAGTGACAAAGATCGAAGGTCAGATGCAGGAACTACAGCAGAAGCTCTCAGCATGTTCGTCGACTCGTGCCGACTCGGAGTTCGAGCTCGTGGGAGGAGAAGGGGAAGGAGGGCGTCGGAAGATGATGCGTACGTCGGGGCCTGACCAAGCCAGTGCCACCCGTCTCGTTGTCCTTGGATTTGAAAAACCCCTTCTGGAGGCGTCTCTCAAGGAAGCGGTGGCCCCTATTGTCGCTGCGTGCAGTCCAGCAGGGGAGGAGCCGATCGTTCGAGCATACTCTCTCACGAGGAAGGTGATTCTTGACTTCCACAGCGCTCTGTCATGCACTGCGTTCTTTGGGAAGAGCCAGACTGTTGGTAAGACTGTGTACCAGAACCCGATCGATAACCAGGGATGGGAGCTCCGTGTGCGTCGGGACTTGCCCCCCGCTAGCCGTAAGTTGTTCTACTATCTCGGGCAGACTCGTGCTATCATCGGGAAGGTCCTGGGAGAGAAAGGTTTCCAGGTGGGCAGCAATGGGCTCGGCGGTCAAATGTGCGGCCTCATTGCGGCGACTCACCCAGTGATTCTGGCGAAGGTCACGGTCCGTGAGTGTGGTCGTCCTGAACTTGTTCTGATTCCTGAGGCCTTCGGAACCTTCGGAGTAGGCGATCATGCAGGCTGTATTGCAACTCTTTTTGATCAGATTCGGCCCTTTGTGTGAGGCCCACAGTTGTTCTGGCGCTCCCTGCCTCGGGACTCCCAGTGCGCTGCCTGGCGATTTTTGTCGGGTCCCTGGTGGTTCGGGCACCCCCTGGGATGTGGGGCCTGTCGGGGGAAACCATCGGACCCGTGTTCCGACTAGCCAGGGCGGTGCTCAGCCAGCCAACCCGTGTTTTAATTTGAATCCAGGCGGACCTTTTACCCCTGGTGACCCGTCCTCGGGAGCGAATGGGGTGTTCGCTCCCTCCTCTGCGCTTGCCCTGTGCTCTTGGAATACACGTGCTCTCTTCTCTTCGTACTCTACGTCGTCTCCATTGGCAGCTAAGCGGTACAAGCAGATGCATGGTCTTGTCGGCAGGTTCGACGTTGTGTGTTTACAGGAGACTCATGGCACAGCGTCGGATGTGGAGATGTTACAGCGGGATGACCGTTGCCGTAATGCAGTTTTTCACCATTCGGTGATCGATCCGAGAGCTGGGGGTGGTGTGGTTACTGTCTTCTCGAGTAAGCTGGCTTCGCAGTTTGAATCGATTTCTTCGTTCCCGTTGATTGCTGGCCGTGTTCTCGCTTCGCACCTGAAAGGATGTCGTGGGGACTTAGTGATTGTCAATGTACACATGCCGAACACCTCGGATCATGTTGCGATGTATCGCAGGTACCTTTGTGTGATTCAGGCTTTCCTTCCTTTGGCTGCGCACACCATGTGCTTGATTGCAGGGGATTGGGACTTCATGGAGGTGGAGGAGGGGCGGTTCCGTACTGATGGCGCGTGGCTAGCAGGAGATAGGGAACACGCCGATGCATTTCAGTCTATCCGTGGGTCCTGGGCGGAGCTTTTCCAACCTGATCCGACGCGGCGGGATGTGTTCCAGGGAGAAGTTCGTGGGGTTGCCCGCCTGGACCGCATCTACACTTCCCTCTCTGCACCCGTTCTGAATGACTTAGCAGTGACAGTTAATACCTTGGGACATGCAGTGAAGACATTCGCCCCGTCCGACCATATCCCCGTTGTTGCTACTGTCGCTCTGAGAATGCCACCGGCGTTACCCACCCAGATTCCTAAATGGATTTCCCGTCATTGTGTTTACCATGAGTTGCGTGCCAGCGCTATTATGGAAATCGGCCAGGATCTGACCCCTCGGGAGAAATTGGCTCGGGTGAAGGAGATTTTCTGGCAGATGGCCCCTCAGTTCAAGGCTCGGCTTCGGATGAAGCCTCCGAAGCAGAACTGTGAGAAGCTCCACTTTGCTATGATGGCCTTCCGTGGGTGGCGCATGGGCAGGTTCGGACCAGTGTGTGCGCGATCCGTGCGTATCCTCGGTTGCTTCAGTACTTCGATCCTGACCATGAGAGATGCGTGGATATAGCAGGATTGGGTGCTTTGGTGCAGTCTCTGAAGGATGCTTGGTATGAGTCGGAGGAGCGGGCGATGGACGGATGGGAGGAGGACGAGAAGTCTAAGGCTAAGGCTATGGCACGCTTGCACACCTTCGTCGAGCCTGGTCCAAGATGCGTCGGCGATACGGGCTCTCTGGAATCCTGGACAGCGCAGGGCAAGTTTGCCCTTCCTCTGCTGACGGACCTCTGCTGATCGGAGGCCCATGCCCAGCCGATCCAGTTTGACTCTTCGCAGTGGAAGTTGGAGGTCGACGGTTTCATAGAGCGGGCCCAATTCAAGCATCACTCTGTTCCTGGGGAGGATGGCATCCCGTGCCGCCAAGGAACCCGGGGGGGGCTTTTTGGGGGAATCCTCGCCCATGCCCAGCCGATCCAGTTGGCGCCTCGCAGTGGAAGTTGGAGGTCGACGGTTTCATAGAGCGGGCCCAATTCAAGCATCACTCTGCTCCTGGGGAGGATGGCATTCCGCGGGTGCTGGAAAGCTGGGGGGGGCGTTGAAGTTCTTTTTGCTGTTTGTGAGGAGATGTATCAGGCGTCGGGGGGTACTGTCTCTGCGTGCATGCGTCGTGGAAGGATGTGTTTTCTGCCCAAAGACCTCAAAGACGACGAGAACCCCGCGGCCCTCGTTCGGTCACCTGATAAGACTCGACCTCTCACACTTGCGAACACCGATGCGAAGCTCCTGAGCGACGCGTTCTCCATCGGCCTCCAGCGGGCTGCTCCGACCGTGATCGACACGATCCAGCGAGGGGGGGTCGCGCGACGTGGGCTCCTTGACAACGTGGTTGGGATTGAATGGTGGGGTCTTCGTCAGATGCTTACTGGTGGGGATCGCTCGGGAATTCTCTTCACGGACTTTAAGCGTTCCCCTCTCTGATCGTCTCCTGGATCCTAGCGGTCTTGGATGCTATGGGTGTTCCGGGTGAAGTTTTTTCTTTTTTTATCGTGAGCTATACCGTGACAATGTGGCTGTTATCAACTTCCCTGGGAC
This sequence comes from Prorocentrum cordatum, assembly GCA_963575745.1. Classification (NCBI taxonomy): domain Eukaryota; class Dinophyceae; order Prorocentrales; family Prorocentraceae; genus Prorocentrum; species Prorocentrum cordatum. Next base: position 149,345 of record CAUYUJ010017938.1, read on the forward strand.
TACTGGTATCGAGTTTTCGGTGGAACGTGGTGTGCGGCAGGGAGATCCTGCGTCGATGCTACTCTTCGCTTATGCGCTAGGACCCAGTATTGCGCTGGATGAGGTCTAGGCTCACTGGCCAGGTCCCCCGAATTAGAGCATGCGCTGATGATCTCGCGTTCTGCCTTCCCAACATCCTGACGGACCTTCAGCCGACGCTTTCGCTCCTCCGTAAGTTGGAACATGCGGTAGGACTGGGGTTGAACATTCCTAAATGTAAGGTATTGGTGATTGGCTCGCTTGATCCTGATAGATTAGTTGCCCACCTTCGAGCCAAGGGGAGTGAGTATCATCGCATTGGGTTTGTTCGCGTTGTTTTGTACCTGGGATTTTGGCTTGGGCCTGGTGCTTTGGATAAAGTATGGAGCAATACCATTCCCAAGTTCTGGATGACGGTTCGGAGGCTCCGTGGTCTTGGGCTAGGACTTCCTCAGACTATTCGTCTTTTTCGCTCGCACTGCATGTCGATATTGGCGTACCAGCTACAACTCTGTCCTGTGACTACGGCTCTTCGGAAAGCGTATAATGAGGCCCTTCAGGTGATCACTGCTGGTCCCCGCCATGCCTTCTCGAGAGAGATGCTGACGGGCTTGCGTGCGCTGGGAGCCTCTCTAGAGTGCCTGGACATCGATTGTTTTTCGAAGGCTATCAAGTTTCGGGTGTTGATGTCCTGCTCCAGTATTGATGCTGTCCAGTATGAGATGGAGTCCTTGACGGTTTCCCTGGTGACGATAACTTCATTCCTGCTCGGCTGAGCTGGCCCTGGTGGAAGTCTTCCTGGATCAGGACGACGGTGAATGAAGTAGGCAATTTCTCGATCCCGACCCTGGAACCCATCCCCAATAAATCCCTTCAGGAGAAAGCTATGCGCAAGCTCAGAGGACTCCGCGACCCCACTGTTCCCCTCCGCACCATGGTGCAGAGGGTGTCCAAGTGGGTGGGGCCCGACCGTTTTACTGTTGCTGACTTTCAGGTGCTTGCCCAGAGGATGCGTAGAGTGGAGAAGGACAGCACGATGCACCTCGTCACGGGGGTCCTTAGAGTGCTCTGTCGAGGAGTATGTACCTCTAGTCGTCTGCATACAACGGTGGTGGGCTGTGCATTTGGGTGTCCTCTGGATGTGGCCATTGACGATCTGAGGCATTATCGCGTGTGCCCCAAGTTGAAGGCTGGGTTGACTGACATATTCCCCCGTGGTGGACTTCTGAGGACCTGGGCCGAGGCTCTCACGGGCGAGGACTGGCTCCTCACGCTCTGTTGTCTGGGGCCACAGTGGGGACGGTCACGGGACCTAGTGGGGTGTGCCTTAATAGATTGTTTTTTTTGGCAGCGCACAATGCTCGCAGGACTGGTTCGGTCCAGCCTGGGGACTTCCTGATTAAAGCCAGGCTTCGGCAGTTGTCCCGTCGGCACCCCAGGCTTAACGAGGCCCTTCGTTCTCTGCGGGCGCCTGCTGCTGCTGCCGCCCCTCCCCCTGCCCCCCCTGCTCCCCCAGCCGTGCCTCCCCTCTCCTGAGCTGCCGTGTCCCTTTTCTTTTTGTTCCCCCTTTCCCCTGTGGCCCCTCTAGATATAGGTCCATGCATGATGCTGTCAGACTGTAATGGGACCCTGGTGGGTCTCTCGGGTTGGCTGGCTGGTTTTCCGAGGTTTACTTTCTGTTGTGCCGTTTCTGCACTGTTTATTCTGGTTAATTCAGGGCCCCGTGTTGTAGCCTGGGTTGTGAGAGCTTGTCCGTGCTCTCTGTGACCTCTCCGCTTGCAGGCGAAGACTGGACGGTGCGCGGGAGAGTGAGCCTCTCTTGCCGCGCCGCCCCCCCGCCTCTCTCTGCCGCCTTGCCCGTGCTTCTCTCCTGGTGTTCCCCGCTCGCCCTCAGGTTCCCGACGATGTTCGAGGCGCAGTGGCGGCCTGCCATCAGGTATTCCCTCCCTCTCTGTGTTGGGTTCTCGTTTTTGGGGCGTGCCCCTTTTGTCTGCTCTTGCTTGCTGCGGTGTTGGGTGGGCCCTCGGTCAGCCGTGGAGTGAGTGTGGCTGGGGACGGATGCTCGAGTGTTGATCCCCTTTTGTTCTGTGTGCCTGGGGGGGCGCGCCCGCCAGGGATCATGTACACTCGGAGCAGAGTTCCCGCCGCCGCTTCTCTTTGCCTGCCTCTGCTGCTGCCTCTCCCCCCCTCTCCCTGCATGTTGGCTGCACGGCCCCGTTGCATTGAGATTTTTAGTGCGGATCTGACACGTGGATTTGGTGTGTGCGCCTGCGGTGGAAAAAAACAACTTCCTCCTCCTTCTCCTCCCTCCTCGCCTCCCCCGCGCGCGCCCTCTCGCGCGGAGCCCGACGACGACGACGACGACGACGACGACGACGACGACGACGACGACGACGACGACGACGACGACGACGACGAGGATGACGACGACGACGACGAAGGCGGCTGGCCAGCGCTGCAGGCGCCCGCGCCTGCGCCGCCCGCGCGGCCGCCGGCGAGAGCGGCGGCCCGCGCGGCGGGCGCCGCCGACGCAGCGGGCGCCGCGGCTGCGGCGGGCGCCGCGCTGGCGGCAGGCCGCCCCGCGGCGGAGCGCTTGAGTTTCCTCTTGGGGTCGCTCGGGGGGGGGGTTAGGAGGAGCAGAGGAGGAGGAGTGGAGGAGGAGAGGGAGGAGGAGGAGGAGGAGGAGGAGGAGGGAGGAGGAGGAGGAGGAGGAGGAGGAGAGGAGGAGGAGGAGGAGGGGGGTAGGAGGAGGAGGAGGAGGAGGGAGGAGGAGGAGGAGGGAGGAGGAGGGGCGGAGGAGGAGGAGGAGGAGGAGGAGTGAGAGGAGGAGAGGAGGAGGAGGAGGAGGAGGAGGGGAGGTAAGGAGGAGGAGGAGGAGAAGAGGAGGAAGGAGAGAGAGGAGGAGGAGGAGGAGGAGGAGGAGGAGGGAGGAAGGAGGAGGAGGAGAGGAGGAGGAGGAGGAGAGAGGAAGAGGAGGAGGATTGAGGAGGAGGAGGAGGAGGGGAGGAGGAGGAGGAGGAGGAGGAGGAGGAGAGGAGAGAGGAGGAGGAGGAGGAGAGGAGGCGGAGGAGGAGGAGGCGGAGGAGGAGGAGGAGGAGGAGGAGGAGGAGGAGGAGGAGGAGGAGGAGGAGGAGGAGGAGGAGGAGGAGGGGAGGGGGAGGGGGAGGGGAGGGGGAGGGGGAGGGGGGGGGGAGGATGATGATGATGAGGAGGAGGGGGAGGGTGACAGGAGGAGGAGGAGGATGAGGAGGAGGAGGAGGAGGAGGGGCAGGAGGACTGCGAGGACTGCGAGGACTGCGAGCATGAAAGACAACAAAAGTCTAGGGAGGGAAGGGGCCCACGCAGGCCTCAGGACAGGGGTTACGGTTCCCCACCGTCAGACGTAGGGCAACCAGACGCAGAAGTCTCCTATGCAGGGGGTTAATGGGCCCCCACCGCCAGAGGAGAGGCAGAACACGTACCCGATAAGCCAGTCCACGTGGTGCTCGAAGCCGAGGCCGCTCGCACGCCCAGCTCGTGGTTAAGGTCCGTCTCGACGTAGGCCTGCACGGCGGCGTATGCCTCGTCACGGGCCCGCTCTGCAGTCGCCAATCGGCCCCTGAGGCCATCGACCGTCGCCGCCAGCTCCACGGCCCGATCTGAAGCGATGGCGATGGGGTCGGCCACATCATTCTTGCCATCGTTGTCCTCGTCGGCCCGCTCCTGGGTGTCGGCGCCGACCGCCTCGGTAGTGACCACGTGCATATTCTCCTTGAGCTGCTTCGCCGTCTTCTTCTGGATCACCTTCAGGGAGGCGGATGGAGGAGGAGATGGAGGAGGAGGTGGAGGAAGAGGAGTAGGAGAAGGAGAAGGAGGAGGAGGAGGAGGAGGAGGAGGAGGAGGAGGAGGAGGAGGAAAAGGTGGCCACGGAACAAGTGTTTGGGACCTTTATTGGGGCCCACCTGATGGATATGGTTGGCTCTCGCTCGTTCGACTCCAGCTCGACTCGAGCTCGACTCCAGTTCGACTGAACTAAATTTCGGCTCATGTCGAGGTGTGCTCGGCGTAGCATCGACGCATGTGTGAAGCGAGTGGCTCCAGGAAGGTCCCCAGAACGATCCTCTAAAAAGTGGGTCCTGTTTTTTTTTCGCTGCTCTCGGGCTCCTGGGGCCCTCCCTGGGCCCCGGGACCGTCAGGAAGCGGCTCGGGACCAAGATCTGGTCCCATGGAAGAGCTCCAGGGTCCAGGGCCCGTTTCTCTCAGGAAGCCGGACCTGTGGCAGGGACACTGCCAGGACGCTTCCTCGGGCAGCCCGGAGCTACCTGCCAGGGCGCTCCCCTGGGCAGCCCAGAGCTGCTTGCCAGGACGCTTCCCTGGGCAGCCCGACGGTGCCTGCAGGTGCTCTTCCCTGACGCGCCCGGTGGCACCTCTCGGAGCGCGTCCCCATGCGCAGCCCGAAGGCACCCCTGCGCGTGCGCTCCCCCCCGAGGCCCCCGATGGCAGCTGCCAGGACGCCCAGGTCTCTCCCTGCGCCCCGGGGGGGGGCCCTCGCCGCGGCGGCCCGGCGCGGCTCCGACCCGCGCCCGGCCGGGGCGGAGCCTCCCGGGCGGCGCAGCGGCCCGCAGTGGCCCAGTCATCGCCGAGGCGGGCCCGAGGGCCCAGCCCGCCCAGGGCCGGGCGGCTTCGCTCTCGGGGGCCCGCGGTCGGGAGCTCTCGGGTCGCGTGCCGCGCCGCCTGGTGCTGGCCCCTCTGCGCCTCGGGGGGGCGCGCGCTGCCCGCGTCGCGGTCCCGAGGCGTCCGCGCGCCGAGCTTCTCCGAGCTTCTCCCGCCCCGCGGAGTGGAGCGATACGCTGTCCCCTCGCAAGGCAGAGCGTGTCGCCAGGGCCGCAGTGGCGACACGCTGTCCAAACATTCCCGGCCGTATCGCCGATGTATCGAGGTGAAGAAATAGCCTCACCTGGGAGCCCACCTCGACCGGAGTTCTGTTCGGTCGGCCGGCGGAGGGTCGACGGTGGCGACGGCGGCGACGTGGGCGGCGGCTGGGGTGGGAAATCTCAGGGAGCTCAGCGATCGACGCCAGGCGTGCCCCTGCGTCTCCCGCAGCACGTTCTTTTACCGTGCGTGTAGTAATCGTGCATCACCGCCGCCTGGGAAATCGATCTTCGGGGACCTCGGCAGGCAGTGGGCATGAACACGATTGGGCCTCGGGATGTGGTGCGTCTCCATCTTCGTTGAAATTTCATTTCTGAAAGCAATGACTGTTGCTCCCCCCGCCTGGTGCCCACTCTCGGGGCTCGCGCTTTTTTGAAAAGGGAATCTCTTGCGGCTCAGATAGGGCCTCCGGCCCCCGAATTACAACAACAACAACGGCTCCCGCCTGATGCATTTTCATTCATTTGAGAATCGCGCTCTCGCGCGGAGTTTTCGCAATTTATGCAGGAATCGTGCTCTCGCGTGGGAGGTCTTCGCAATTTATTCAAACGCCGCGCTCTCGACACTCAGGAAACACCATCTCGCTTTGACTTTTCCGAGGATTTGTTTGGGAATCGCGCTACCGCTCGGGACCTCCTCGCGATTCACGCAGGACGCACGCTTCAGCAACCTGCCTGCTCGACCTGGTCGCCTGGGCCCGCCTCCCCGACCCGCACGTTCGGGTTTCACCCGCCCGATCTGCCCGTCTGGTTCTGCCACGTGTCTTCTGCTCGGAGCCCCCGTCCTTTTTTTGTGTTCTTCTCTCTCTCTCTCTCTCTCTCTCTCTCTCCTCTCTCTCGTGCTCCATCCTCCTTCCTCCATTTTTTTTTTTTCCTCTCTCTCTCTCTCGTGCTCCATGCTCCTTCCTCCTCCTTGTCCCTTCCGTCCGCCCTCCTCTTCCCCTGCCTTTGAGGGGGCCGCCCCGAGCTGCAGGCTGCAGGCAGGGATGCCGTGTGCCCCCCCCCCACAGGGGGGGCATCGATCGACCCGCCCCTCGCGCGGCCCGGCCGTCCGGGGCCCGCCCTGCCCGAGACCTGCCCCGCGAGGGGCCCGCCCTGCCCGAGACCTGCCCGCCGGGTCTCGCCGCCTTGGCACCTCCTGCTCCCATAGGCCTCCTCCTGCAGATCTCTCTCTCTCTCTCTCGTGCTCCTCCTCCCTTGTCGCTTCCCCCTCTGTCTCTGCTCCTCCTCCTCTCTCCTCTCTCTCCCTTCCTTCTCCCTCCTCCTCGCCCCTCCTCCTCCTCCTCTTCCTCCTTCTCCCTCCTCCCTCCTCCTCCTCTCCTCTCTCCTCCTCTTCCTCTCCTCCTCCTTCCTCCTCTCCTCCTCCTCCCTCTCCTCTCCTCTCCTCCCCCTCCTCTCTCCTCCTCTGCTCCTCCTCCTCTCTCTCCCTCCTCACCTCACCACTCCCTCCCTCTCCTCCTCCCTCCTCCTCCTCCTCCTCCTCCTCCCCTCCTCTCTCTCTCTCCTCCTCCTCATCCTCCTCCTTCTCCTCCTCCTCCCCCTCCCCCTCCTCCTCCCCCTCCCCCTCGTCTCCTCCCTCCTCCCTGCCTTCCCGGGCTTTCACGGCCGCGCCAGCCACACGCGCGGCAGGTCGTGAAGATCGTACCCCCCCAAAGGGGGTACGATCGAAGACGAGGAGGGCGGGCACAACAGGGTTTGGGATGTACGTGTTACATGGTTCGCGAGCAGGCAAGAGCGAACAGTTTTAAAATGATTGTAGAGCTCATCTTATTTCTAAAATTGGCAGTGTTGATCCCCTCTCCTGTGACAGTCGATTTTTTCAGTTGGATTGTCCCTCCTGGGGCTCGCATCCTGTTTCTGTATCAGGCAAAGTATTGGGTCACCAAACTGTGTTGTTACTCCCCGCGGGCGTTTGGCTCTGAGGACCCTTGGCTGATGGAGCTACGTTCAGGATCCGCGATCCCATGGAAAACCATTATCATCGACCATCTTCCATATCGCAGGCCCAACACCTGTGGCCGTTCCCCGTGACATGAATCTCGAACCCATCTCGAATCAACCCACTCTTTGAGAACACGTCTTTGTCAACATCGGAGACATCCATCTTGATCTTGCTCGTGACCTGCTCGCTGTCCCCGATCATGTTGAGATCGATGATCTCTTCGCTGTAACTCCTGATCGCTCCACTCTGGATGTCCCAATGCTCGGCCTTCTCTGCGTCGTCGATGCCGTGCTCGGGGGCGAAGGCTTTCTTGCAAGCGTTGTTTTGGCTACCTGCGTCGAGCATCACATGTTTGATGCGGTCCTAATCTGGCTCCGTGGTGCCGGGGCCGCTGTCGCCGATCCCGCGCACCGACACCTCCTCCGTCTCGTCAAACTCCTCTGGGAACGTCATGGTAACCTGCTGTCACCAGGCATCATTCTCCTCCCAGGGTCCGCATCTCCATCCGACATCGTAGGGTCCCCATGGGCATGGCCAGTCCTCCTCGTGCGTCAGCTCACTTGAATCGTAACTTAATTCCTTCTCGGCTGTGAGTCCTGCCGTCGTTCTCATGGTTTTCGCTGATGCCGATGATGGTGCTGACGTTCCTGACAAGGATGATGCTGACGATCTCGGTGTCGCTGTAAAGGCTCCGCTCTGTTGCTGAGACTGTACAATCTGCAACGCTGTTTGGGACAACTGAGTCTGATATAGAGCTCCAACGTCCTTCCGATTGGGCACTGCGATTTCCTGTGGCCCCACCGCCAGTATCCTCCACAGTAGCATTGAAAGGAGCTTATGAGGCTAAAGCCCTTCCTGCACTTACCATTCTGCTTGCCACCGCTGGAGTCCTTGCCGTTTTTCCCGTAGCTTTTGCCTCCGCCGTACTTGCTACTTGGACCGCTCTTGCCGCCGTAGCTGTTCTTACCACCGTAGCTCTGGCAGCCGTTTTCGCCGCTGTAGCTCTCGGGCCTTGCCACCGTGGTTGTCCTTGCCACTCGGATTCTGGTAGCTTCGACCGCTTTAGTTCTGGAAGCTGTTCTTGTCACCGTAGTTATTCTTACCGAAATTCTTGTCGCCTTTGCCTCCGCCTTCATCGATGTTGCCGATCTGCATCTCTGTGCTCTCCTGCTGCGATGCTGGTGTCGGTATTGCAATATTCTTCCAATCCTTTTGAGGCAACTTCCAACTTACCACTTTGTTGTGCAACAATCTGCAACGATTGCCGATCTGAGCAGCATTCAACAGTACGTGGCCGCTGAGCTCGGCTGGATAACTGCTACTCATCACTGGTATTCTGATGCCGCCGTCCATCAGCCGTGCACGTGGCTCGTCCGTTTGCCGTGCCAGCTCCAGCCATCTAGCATAACATGTTCTGAATGTCTCGCAGCATGCTACTGGGCTGCTGTCCATGGCCGCTTCCAAGAGTGGCATGGATCGTCCCCCCGTCGTGGGCCTGCATTCTAGGAACAGCAACCATCATGACTCGAAACCACTGCCGGCCTCCGTATTCGTCTTTTCTATGTTCAGGGCTCGCCCATTACACATTGTCTTAACAACCGGTCGATGCCTCGAGACATGACCTCCTGGCGTGGAGTCAGAGCGTCCATGTAACAATTCTCGGGCACGCTCGCTGCTGACTCCAGCAGTGTCCTTGTATTTCCTGGGGGACCCGAGAGGTAATTCGTGAGCTTATACGGACATTTCTCGAAGTGCTCGTCCTGGTCGTCAAAATCTCGAGGCTTGTCGAGGCTCTTCTTGGTGCTGAGCCGTATCATATATAGTTTCATGAAATCCGCATCCGTGATCTCCGACTCTATCGTCGGACTTGTCTAGCAACAACAATCTGTTGCGCTTGTGCGGGAGCCAGCCCGCTTGGGCTCAGAATCCTACTGAAATTGGGGTGTCCCGTCCCTTGCCTTTTTAAACCAGGATGGCTACATACTGACATCAAACCATAATCTCTCTGAAACAACTCTGGATTTGCTCTGCACGCACACATATCATGCTATGCACTGGGAGCTGTACCATAACACTGCGTAGGCCGTAATTGTTGACGAAGGAGAGGGATCGGGAGGTTCGGGCCTGCGTCGCAGAGAATCTCGACGTTTGGGTGCTGGGAGCTTCTTCAACGCAGCTCGGGGGGAGACGCAAGCATCCCTCGCTCCCAGTGCAGGGTTCCGTGCAGCACAGCTTTGGCGGCGGCTGGCGATGACGGCGGCGGCGGCGGCGACGGCGACCATGACCATCGGGCCTGTCCTGGGGTGAGTTTTGGTTTGAATTTTGGGGGGGAAGCCAGCCGTCGCGACGAGAGCTCTCTCAGAGGACCCAACAGCACGTTCAAATCTTTCGATCCTCGACGACGGCAACAGCGGCGGTGGCGACGACGATGATGACAACAACGACTGGGGTGGATAGATGGATGCGCAAGCGATCGAGCAGACGCACGAGAGCAGGGAAAAACAGGAGCGGCCGCAGCGTGAACGCGCTTGCGCGAGAGCGTATGGGCGAAGGAGGCTGATACAGGTTCGAGGATGGATGTGCTTGAGGAAGAGGATGGTGGTCTGGATCCTCGATCCTCGGTCGAGGTGTTAAGGAGTCAGCTTAGGAGGAGGAGGAGGAGGAGGAGGAGGAGGAGAAGGAGGAGGAGGAGGAGGAGGAGGAGGAGGCGGAGGAGGAGGAGGAGGAGGAGGAGGAGGAGGAGGACGTCGACGACAGCAACAACGTCGACGACGACGACCCCTGGTCCTGTCCTGGGGTGCCTTCTAGCCAGAATTCCAAGGGGAACCCAACCGTCGCGACGGGAGCGCCTCACAGAGGACCCCAACCGGCGACCACGACCATGACCACGACCACGACCACGACGACGACGACGACGACGACGACGACGACGACGACGGCGGCGGCGACGACGGCGACGACGACGACGACGACGACGACGACGACAGCGGCGGCGTCGGCTGCGGCGGCTGCGGTGGCGGCGTCGACGGCGGCGGTGTCGCGTGGTGGTCCCCCTCGCCGTCGCCGCCGCCCAGCGCCGCGAAGGCCGCCCGTGCGCCTGGACTTCGACGGCGCGCAGTTCTTCCCGCCGCTGGGACCGCCGGTGGGCCGAGGGAGGCCCCCCGTCCGAGGGCCGTCGGTGGTTCAGGACGGGGTCCTGCGGGAGGGGGTCCCCAGGACAGGAAGGGATCCACGGGCGCTATGGCGCTGTGGCGAGCGCGCGAGTCCCGAGTGCAAGCTCGGCCGCACCAGCCACATCAATTCACGAGAGAAAGACACCCTCGCTCTGGGCGGGAGGCCTCTCGCCAAGCGGCCCAGCACCAGCAAACCCGTGCGGGTCGGGGGCTGGCACCGCACTCGCAGGCCACGGGCACTTTGCAGGGCAAAGCACCCACAAGTCGAACAATACAAAATCCCACTCAGCACGGCCAATGACGGGCGCACGGGCGCATGTACGTCGCCTGAGGCACCTCGTCTTCGGGCCCCTGTCCCCCAGGGCCTCATCTTTGAGCCTCCGAGGCTCGCGGTGCTGGTCGGCGGCGAGCCTGGGGGGGAGGTGGGAGGGGGTTGGCCTGCTCACAAGTCTCGGAAGGCGCGAGGGCTTCTACGAAGCCCCGCCGCCTTCTGAGGAGGGCCGCCGCCTCTCACTTCCCCCCTGGGCTCGCCGCCGACCTGGGTTCGCGGAGGTTTTTGGCCTCTATCGGCCTCTGGGGGCCGTCTTCGGGCCCCAGGCCCGTCAAACACGGATGCAGGGTGAAACATGGACCCCAGGAGGGGTCCAGGGACCGATTTTGAGCGGATTTGCCCATATCTCCCCTTCCTTCCCGTGGCCCCGAGGCATGGGCAACGTTGCGGGGGGCCTAGGCTGAGGAACTTTGATTCAGCGTGTCGCCCCGCCAGTTCTGGCCCACCACGTTCTGGCGAGACACGCTATCCACGTCCCCAATCTCGAGCTTCAACGTCCGGAGCATTTCTCAGCCTTCCGCCCCGCGGAGCAGAGCTGCACGCTAGCCGTTCGCAAGGCATGGCGTGTCGCTAGGGCCGCCGCTGCGACACGCCAAGCAAAAGTTCCCAATCGTAGCCTCCGGAATGCGTCGAACCCCAGGGGCCCATTCATTGCCGATAGGCCCGACAGCCCACCCCGCCCAGGAGTGTGCGGATTCGCTGTCGGGGCCTTTTGCCGATCTATCGGCGACGTGTCGCCGATTGCAGCTGGATGGTCCCCCTCAGAGCTGCGCCCCTCACCGGCGCAGCTCTGGGGGGGCCCAGTTGGAGAAGAGAGGGATGCGGGAGGGGGGAGGAGGAGGAGGAGGAGGAGGGGAGGAGGAGGAGGAGGAGGAGGAGGAGGAGGAGGAGGAGGAGGAGGAGGAGGAGGAGGAGGAGGGGAGGAGGAGGAGGAGGAGGAGGAGGAGGAGGAGGAGGAGGAGGAGGAGGAGGAGGAGGAGGAGGAGGAGGAGGAGGAGGAGGAGGAGGAAGAGGCGAGCGCGCTGCACGCTCGCCGCGCGCTCGCCTCAGCTGCCCGCTTCCATCCCGCTCACAGACCCCTCCTTCCCCAACTCCGGGGCCATTGGAGGTGGATGTCGAGGAGGGCGATCCGCCGGCGGCAGCGGCGGCGGCGGCGGCGAGAGCTGGCGCAGCCTCTGGCGCTGCACCAGCGGCGGCGGCGGGGATGGAGATCGACGCAGGCCTTGGCGCTGCGGCGGCGGCCGCGGAGGCGCCAGGGCGACGGCGGCAGCGCCCGCTGGACGAAGGTGACAGTGGACCCTCCTCGGGAGGCGGACCCAGACCCCCTCGAGTCATGAAAAAATCACGACGGGAGGTTTTTCTACATTTTCGGCCTCCGGGGGCCCCTACCGGGCCTCGGGACCGTCAAAAAACGACTCAGGAGGAAACACCGGTCCTGGGGAATGGGTCCAAACCTCTGGGGGTCGACGTCATGAAAAAATCATGACGTCGGGGGTCTGGGGAGCGTGGACCATCTCTGCCCCCATCTCATGCACCCCTTCCATGTGCGCGAGCTGCTCGGAGGAGATCCTGGCCGGAGCGCCGCGTGTCCGCCGGGGAGGGCCTGGCGCTCGAGTGCACCACATCGGCTGTGTCGCGTCGCAGTGCGGCCCAGTCGAGCAGCTCGCGGGATGGGCCGCCCTGCGGGTGGAAAAGCAGGCGGAGGCCCACACCGCCTTCACGGCAGCCGCCGTCGCAGCTGCTGATGGGTCCCTGGCCGGAGCGGCCCCAGAGGCGGCAACAGGGAGAGCAGGAGGACAGAAAAAGGAGTCAGGCAGCGAGAAGGGAGGAGGCGGTGCATTACGGGGAGTTGCAGCGCATGATGAAGTTCTGGGACATGCTCCCCTGCCTGGGACCGCCTGCGTGACCCAATGCAGACCGTCCGCGTGGTCCCCGCGGCGGTCCAGTACGCAGTGGCCGATTTGCGCAAAGCCCTGTGCGACGCCGCGCTCGCGGCCACCGCGGAGCCGGAACAGACGCGGCTCCTCAAGGCGTTTTTCTTCTCGGACCGCTTGCTTTTCGCCGCGGTGCGCCGGCGCTGGGGGGGAACGCGCGGCCAGCGAGGCGCAACCTTGGCCCGGACTTGGCGAGGCGCATCCGGCTGGCGTGGGAGGGCCCCGGGGCCATTCTATGGCGGGAGACCGAGGGTCCACGCGAAGGCCTCGGGGAAGCGAAGCCGTCCGAAGCGCAGCAGTTGGCGCGGGGCATCCAGAGCATCGAAGAGGCCCTAGCGGAGGAAAACATCCGGGAGGCCCTCAGAGTCGCGGGCGGACGAGCCCAGATGGCCCTGGACAGCAAGGCCCGCCAGTGCCTCCCAAACTTCTTCCCGCGGGCGGCCTCGCAGCCAGCGGTGCGGGCGGCAGACCCAGAGGAGGATGTCGTGGGCCGCTTTTCGGGGGAGCTCCGGAAAGGCCACGCACACGCACCGCGGAACAGAGGGGTTGGGCCAGGCGGCGCGAGGAACGAACGCTGGACGTGGATGCCCCGCCGCGCGGCCGCCTGGGAGAGCTTCGAACGAGTGGTCCTGTGGCTGCAGCTCGGCCGGGCCCCTGCGGAGGTGAAGGGGCCTTGGCTGTCGGCGCGGATCCTCGCAGGGGGCTGGGAGGAGCATGACGAGGTGCGGCCCCTCGCGCTGGGGGTCGTCCACAGGCGCGCCGCCTCGTTGGCCGTCAGCTGGATGTTCACTGGAAGGGTGGCCGCGGCTCTGGGGCAGAACGAGTGCTCGGTGGGGAGTGCCCGGGGTGCAGAACGCATGCGCAAGGCTGCCCTGCTCGACCTCGACAGCCGGCCGAGCTGCTGTAAGGTCAGCTCGGACGTGAGCAATGCTCACAACGAATTTGACAGGGCAGCCGCGGCGACAGCCGTCTCGACCCTGGTCCCAGACTTGCTGCCCTGGGTTTGCCTGGGCTTGAGCACGTTTACCACGCGCGTGCACGTCTCGCGCGACGGCGCGCGCGCCCCCCCCCCGAAGGAGCGCGGCGGGGACCGGGGGGGCGCCCTCACCAACCAGGTGCTCCCTCTGCGCTACCTTGGGGTGGCCAGGGCCGTGGAACAGGCAGAAGCCGCGGCGACTGAGCCAGCGAGGGTTTACTGTTACGAGGATGACCTGGACGTCATCTGCGACCCAAGCAGAGCCGATGCCGCCGAGGAAGCCTTCACCCACGCCTGCGCCGCGGCCAGTCTTCGTGGCAACTCGGACAAGACGAGGTTGAGCCTGGGCCGAGATGTCAGCGTTGCGGCGCTCCCTGGGCTGCGCGAGCTGGAGCCCCAGGCTCTGGTGCTCGGCCGCGGTGCTCCGGGCCGTTCCAGCAGCGCCTGCCGCCGCGCCGGCCGAAGGGGGCCTCATGCCGCGGGCAGCCCCGAGGTCGCCGCGCTGCAGACCGCCCGCGGGGGGCTTTTCCAGAGTCTTCGCGCCCTCTGCGTGGCGGGCCTGAACAAGCGCGTGGCCGTGGTGTCCCTGCGCACAAGGGCGGGCTCTGACTTCACCTTCGTGGCGCGCGCCCGCGGTTTCCCGGGCGAGGAATCGCGGGCCCTGGGCCGGGCGCTGGCCGCAGAGTGCGAGCGCGCTTTGGGCGCGGCGCTGGGCGACGCCGCGCGCCGGAAGCTCTTCCTCGCTGGCGCGGGCGGGGGCCGCGGGCTTCCGAGCGCGGAGCTTGCGGCCCCCGCGGTGCGCGCAGCTTCTTGGCACCTCTGCTTGCCGCGCTGCCTGCAGCGGCTGGGCCTGGAGAGCGGGGGCGCCCTGACTGCAGTGAGCCCTTGGGCGCGCCGCAGCCTGCCGGCGGCCGCGGCGACGCTCCGGGCCGCCTTGGGGGGCCGCGCCGCTCGCGTGGGCGACGAGGCACTGAC
>CAUYUJ010017938.1:168603-186103 GCA_963575745.1 Prorocentrum cordatum
ACTTTCGTCGCAGAGACGCAAGGTGCCTCCACGGGACCGTAAGGTCGACGCCAGATGCAAGACCCCCTCCATGGCGGAAATCGGCGGCAGCGGACCATAAACGCGCCTCAATGCTTCGGTCCACTTCTTTCTTAAAATCCGACGTCATAAAAGCCTGGGGGCGAAGCTCATCGGGCAAGGCGAAGACAACCCCCCCAGGAGCAACCCAAGACCACGGCCCCACGAGCTTCCATCCCAGGGCCGTCAACGTGGCCACCACAGCAGAGACGGGTCCTTTGACATTATGCCACCTGCGCTGGGGGCCCAAGGAGTCGATACGATCAACCGTGGCTTTCCAACAGGCACGCATGCGATCCAAACCTTTTTCTGGCAACGCAGCAACAATCTGAAACCAGGACTCCAGCAGCTGAAACACAGTGGTGAAAGCTGGGTCCTTTTTCCGAACCTCGAGCGCCAACAAGGTCGTGAGACATCGCCCTGCCGTGCCACGAGCTAAAGTGCTAGCGAGTGCCCTCCTCCATTTCTGCAGGACCGAGGGCGCGACCCCAAAGACCTTCCAGGCGTAAGAAGCCTGCGGCAAAGCCCCAGTGAGGATCAACCGCGCCCCGATCTTACGAGGGGCCACTGCAGCTAGCTTACTAATTCGGCAGGCTCGACGAGTGGCCTGACCCAAACGCTTTGAATGACGAGGCTTGGCAACTGCAACGCCACTGCCTCTTTCGATGCCAAGATCCGCCGCAACCGAGGCCACATCGACCTGGATGCCTTTCAGACCTAGACCATCTTGGATCGCTCTCGCCACCGACAGCTCTGACGCCACGATGGTCGACTTGTTAGCAATCTTGAGCTGCTCAGATTCACATCCCGACACAAAAACAGCACCGGAGGAAATGAGCTCCCGAATTACATCTCGCTTCAATCCCTCGGCACGCTGAGTGACATCATCAATCCAGGTGCGCAGGGACACAAGAGAACTACTGGCTCACGCACGCTCACAAATTTCGAACATCTGGCATTTCGAGAAATCGGGGGCCCTGCGAGCGCCAGCCACGAGGCCCCCGTGCGGAAGAATGGGAGGGGCATAGACCCCCTCGTCCCGCAAAAGCCTGGGCCCCATATGGAGAATAGTTTCCAGGGCCAAGGGGTGAGGGGGAAAATCCAAGTCGATCGCATGATCGACAACCTTTTCCCATCGAATGGTATCATAAAAAGCTTCGACATCCCACGGGATCGACGCTGAGCAATACTCTGGCAGCACAGACGCAAGAGCAGCCTCATCAGCATAGCACCTGAGCAGAGCCTCTCGTAGAGCGCTGTTGCCTCGAACCGCGGCGCCCCAAGTGCCAGAGCGAGCAGAAGCCCAACTCTCCGCAGGCCGAGACCGCAAGCGACTCCACAACCGACCCAACCAGGTGAGCAATCCTATGGCGCGATCCTTACGCACATCAGGTTTGCGAAGCAAAACGATGATGGCAGTCAGCCATTGCCAAGGCCACGCGACCCTAGCTTCCACCTGCTGGAAGATGGCGAGCAGCGCGCGGCGGCCAGACTCAGGCAGCCACCACACGTCCCTCTGGCCGACCGACTCGATGCCACGGGCCTTCCGCGGCGAAATGCCACGGAGCGCCTCCTCCAGCTGATCCAGGGTGAGCGGCTCCAGCACGTCGTGCAACGCCAGCTGACGAGCCTTGTTCAGCACACGGAGAGCGAGGCCATCGTCGTGTCCCGACGGTGTCCAGAGCTGGGTCCAGACCGCTGCCTTCGCCTCCATCACTGAAGCAGCGTCGCAAGAGGTAGCTCCGTCCAGCCTCACTTCCGAGACCTCAGCCGTGGGATCACGTACAAAACGATGGAGAGCTCCACAACCCAGAACGGCCTGCTGGTGCACCCAGTCGCGGAAGGATTGGTGCCGCTGCCGCGCAACAGCACGCTGGGCCTGGTCCGAGGCCGCACGCGCTCCTTCGGCGAACTTCGTCAGAGAATCATGCGAGGCTCCATCCAGCGTGCGCAAGCTCCTCAACCACCGATCCCGACGGCGAGCAGGAAGAGGGACAATCTGCGAGGAGGGAATCGCCCCCGCAAGATGTCGCAACTGGTCTCGCAGGTGACGGGCACGGGGAAGGTCTCGCTTGTTTCCCTTCTGACCGACAAGTTCGTCTAGCAAGTTAGCTACCGTCCCCCACCATCTAGCACTGGGGTCAGCAACTGTGGGATAGGGCTTGCTACCTTCATAACAACCAAGCTGAGGGCCCCGAAGCTGAGAACGTCCACAATACTGCCTTCTCGCCAAGGGATCCACCTTATACAACTCGAGATAATACAACTCCATGGTGGACACCCAGGTTGCGAATTCAGTACCAAGAGCCTGAGCGTCATCATCAGCAGCTTGAAAGGCCAGAGACTGCTGAACAAAATCAGGAACATGAATAACCGATTGCGAAGGCCTGGGCGCCACCTGCTGCCACAACAAGCCCTTCGCCTCAGCAGACCACTCAGCCTGGATGGAAGCGTAAGTGTCCAATTCAGAATCCGAGACGGCCACCTGCTCATCATCGTTATCTTCAGGGACATCCGTATCTTCCTCGTCCGTGAAAAGCTCGTCTTCGTCCTCACCAAAGAGGGAGTACTGCAAGGGCGGAGGGCTCTTGATGCTCAGCTTACGCCTCGGTCCCCACGTCGGCGGAGATGGCGTCAACGTCGGCTGGGGGCGAGCATCCCGAAGGGCCCGGGCCTCCGCTTTCTTCTGCGAACGCTTGCTGTCAGGGTCGGCTACAGGCTTTGGGCGAGCAGGATGAGGGAAATCACGAGGCAACCGCGTGATCCAAGCTCGGGCCCGACTGGCGTCGAAGTTGAGCTGAAGCTTGAGACCGTAGTGAGCCTTCCCCGCCTCCTCGACCGCCTGAAAGTCAGCAAGCAACGACTCGACCCAAGGCACCGCATGCTGAGACACAACCATGTAGTCCAACATTCGACCTGAGCCCAGCGTGCAGGTATACTCCGTGTTGGTGGGGGTGATGATCGCGCCGTTGACCAAGGCCAGCCAGCCTGTGCTAGCCAGCTCCTTCGGCGTCATATTCCAATCACCGATGGCCAGCCATGGCCCCTGGATCGTGGAAACCAGAGTGCCAGCGTTGGCTAGCTTGGAAGCATTCGCCTTCGGGCCCACCGACGAGGTCATGTATACTCCAACAATCAACAAAGACTGGCCTTGGGCCCTCAGCTGCATGGCCACCATATCCCGAAAATCAATGCCAGGCTGGTCCTTCGGATCTCGATCCAAATCTCGCAACCCGACCTGATCTGAGGGGGATGAGGCTAGGTGGCGCATCGACTGAACCTTGTACTTCTTATGGGTGCCCATGGTGATGCCTCCTGCCTTGGACTTACCATTCGACTCGTAAGCCGCAGAGAGCATGCCAATGTAGCCGGCCTTCCTCCAGTCATGCAGCAAGTCGTGGGACCCCGCAACTGGAACGTGGGTCTCTGGGAAGACAAGGATATCCGCTTCACGATCGCGACAGACCGACCGCGTGGCAGGGCCCCATCCACCCAGGTTTCGCATATGCAGAGTTCGCCTCGTCGACGAACAAGTAGGGGCCGCTCTTGTACGTGGTAAAGGCGGGCACGCCCCTCGAACACTAGGCCCGCCGCGAACGAGGGGATCAGATTGGCTAAAGGCCAGACTGGCCTGCCGAAGCCGCCGTCGACCTCGCCGTGGCCAGCGTCGCCTCCGCCTCCTCTTTCAACTTGGACTCAATGGCCGCCAGACGGGCGGCCTCAACTGCATCATGTGCTCCAGGAGCGGTCGCCGCCGCAGGCGCATCCCCACCAGGGGCGGCCGCTGGCGCCGCAGACGCTGCAGGCGCATCAGGCGCCTGGCCCGCAGCCTGCGCAGCGGCGTCGCCTGCAGGAGCCGCGGCTGCCCCAGCAGCGGCGCCTGCCCCAGCAACGGGCGGTGGCCCAGGGGAGTTCTCCCTGCGCCTCTTGGTGATCTTCTCGCGCATCTCCGCGAGCTTATCCCTATGCTCCTTCAGCTTGTCATGAGCTTCGCCGAAGGTGGCGCGCAGGGTGTGCATCAACGCCTCCATCACCGCCTTCTTGCGCTTGTCCAACTCAGCGACGTCCGATGGGGGAATGAGCCCATCCGCATTGCTGAACTCCTCACCCAACGACAAAGTGAACAGGGACTCGTCCACCGACTGAGCAGGCATCAGCGCCGACAAATCGATGGTGTTGGAAGACACCCCCGCCTGTGCAGGAGTCTGAGCCGCAACCGTGGGCACCATCGAGCGGAACAACGTGGCCCTCTCTGCCTCGGCTCGGGCCAAGGTGGCTGCTGCATGCTGCATGGTGCTCTTGCACTTCTCAAGCTCCATCGTCAACTTGAGCTGCTGAGACTGCGCCTTATCGAAAGCCGTCTGGGCCTTCTGGACCTTCGACGCCGCCGCCGTCACCTGCTGAGTGATGGGCTGCGCCGACTCCGCCTTTTTTCCTGCAGCCCGAGTCGCATCCAGCAGCGCCTGGGTCGCCTTCGCCTGCTCGGATCCGCCTCCCTTGATGACGGCCTCTAGCTGCTCCTCGAGGGCGGCCTGCTGCTGCAAATGCTTGCCCTTGCCCTTGCCCTTCGCGGCCTTAGGGCCCGCCCCTTCGCCATCACCCGCCCCAGGAGGAGGTAGGTTGCTGAAGGGCGCTCCACACAGGCACGTATTCTGATACATCGGCAACTTACTCGTCCAAGCCCAACGCGGGCACGACGAGCACTTGACCTTCTTGTCCTGCGACTGCTGTGCCCCTTCGCGAGGCTTCCTCTGAGCCCCTGGCCATGGCGGAGGCGGCGGCACAACCCACGGCTGCTGAGCCACAGGGTGCCACGGTGCCCAGCCGAAACTGGAACTCGTTGGAGGCGCTTGCTGCAGGTGCTGAGGCCCAGGTGGACGTGGGAGGGGCGGCCAGGGTTCACCATCCTGCACCTCCTGCATTTTCCGAGCCTGTCGCCACTTCTTGCTTTTACCCATCGGGCTGACCGACTATTAGTGATCTGGATCCCCGAACTCGGAGACTTCTGATCCCAGCCGAAATCGCTTGGAGATTGTCGGTGGCCACAAAAGCTCGCAGTGCACCTGAGCACGGCGAGCGGTCGGGGCCAAAACGGCTGGAGGAGGATGAGGAGGAGAAGGGGGAGGAACAGGAGGAGGAGGAGGAGGAAGAAGAGGAGGAAGAGGAGGAGGAAGAAGAGGAGGAGAAGGAGGAGGAGGAGGAAGAGGAAGAGGATGAGGAGGATGAGGAGGAGGAGGAGGAGGAAGCGGAGGAGGAGGAAGAGGAAGGAGGAGGAGGGAGGAGGAGGAGGAGGAGGAGAGGAGGAGGAGGAGGAAGAGGAGCAGGGGGAAGAGACGAGGAGGTGGTGGAGGCGGAGGAGGTGGAGGAGGAAGAGGAGGAGAGAGGATGAAAAGGAGGGGGTGCAGGGGGAGGAGGAGGAGGAGGAAGACCAAGAGGATGAGGTGGAGGAGAAGGAAAAGGAGAAGGGAAAGGAGGAACATGGTGATGAATTAGCGTGGTAGTGCTGAGTGCTGATGGTGTTGGTGGTGGTGTATTTTTCATTCATACAATGCTTGTATTTGAAAGGGTCGCCTCGTGCGGTGAGAAGGACGGCTTGTAGGTGACAGGAAGGTGCGTCACAGCATCGCTGAAACATACTGGGGTTACTCTGGTCCTCCTTCTCCTCCCTCCTCCTTCTTCTCCTCCTCCTGCTCCTCCTCCTCATCCTCCTCCTCCTGTCGTCCTCGTCCTCGTCCTCGTCCTCCTCCTCCTCCTCCTCCTCCTCCTCCTCCCCGCGTCAATTTTTTTGGCAGACTGTAAGTCTTCTCATCTTATGCTGCCGTTCGCAGTATACAAATCGAAGGCTACGATGATCGATTGTAGCACAGAGATGAACGTGATGAGCTTACCCCCAGCGCTTTCATATCGTATCGTGTCCTCCTTCCTGCTTCCCTGGTGGGGGCTGGGCGCCCCGCCCGCCAAACAAACCGGTCGTCCAGGTGGCGCGGCAGGTTCGGCTGAAGGCGGCCGGTCAGGACCACGCGAGATGGCGGCCCACCCCAGCGCCCTGCCGCCCCGCCGCCCGCGGCTGCCGCCGCTGTCGTCGCCGCCGTCGTTGCCGCCGCCGTCGTGGTGTCCGCGGCAGCCGCGCCAAACGTCGTCGCGATCGCCGCCGCACCCCCTCGTCGGCGTCGTTGTCGTCGTTTTCGTCGTTGTCGTCGTCGTGCGGCGCCGGAAGACAGTCCGAAGAGGAGGTGCGGAGGGAGGAGGAAGAGGAGGAGGAGGAGGAGGAGGAGGAGGAGGAGGAGGAGGAGGAGGAAGGAGGAGGAGGAGGGGGAGGAGGAGGAGGACGAGGAGGAGGAGGAGAGAGGAGAGGAGGAGGAGGAGGAGGAGGAGGAGGATGATGAGGAGGAGGAGGAGGAGAGGAGAGGAGAGGAGGAGGAGGAGGAGGAAGGGGGGGAGGGGGGGGAGGGGGGGGGAGGAGAGGAGGAGGAGGAGGAGGAGGAGGAGGAGGAGGAGAGGAGGAAGAGGAGGAGGAGGAGGAGGAGGAGGAGGAGGGAGGAGGAGGAGGAGGAGGAGGAGGAGGAGGAGGAAGAGGAGGAGGAGGAGTGAGGAGGAGGGAGGAGGAGGGAGGAGAGGGAGGAGGAGGAGGAGGAGGCGGAGGAGGGCGGAGGAGGGCAGAGGAGGAGGAGGAGTAGGAGGAGGATGATGATGATGATGATGTGATGGAGGAGGAGGAGGAGGAGGAGGAGAGGAGGGGAGGAGGAGGAGGAGGAGGAGGACGAGGAGGAGAGGAGGAGGAGGAGGAGGAGGAGGGAGGATCAGGAGGAGGATGATGATGAGGAGGAGGAGGAGTTGGAGGAGGAGGAGGAGGAGAAGGAGGAGGAGGAGGAGGAGGAGGAGGAGGGGAGGAGGAGGAGGAAGTGGTGGATGAGGATGAGGATCAGGAGGAGGAGGAGGAGGAGGAGGAGGAGGAGGAGGAGGAGGAGGAGGAGGAGGAGGAGGCGCGTAGGAGGAGGAGGATGAGGAGGTGGGAGGATCAGGAGGAGAGGAGGTGGGAGGATCAGGAGGCTGATGATGATGCTGATGATGAGGAGGAGGATGAGGAGGGAGGATAATAAGTAGCAGCAGAAGGAGGCGGAGGAGGAGGAGGAGGAGGAGGAGGAATTGGTGGATCTTGAGGAGCAGGAGGAAGAGGAGGAGGATGAGGATGAGGAGGAGGAGGAGGAGGACGAGGAGGAAAAAGGTGAGGAGGCAGAGGGAGGATCAGGAGGAGTAGGGGGAGGAGGAGGAGGAGGAGGAGGAGGAGGAGGAGGAGGAGGAGGAGGAGGAGGAGGAAATGGAGGAGGAGGAGGAGCAGGAGGCGGAGGAGGAGGAGTCAGGTCAGCCAGGTCGAGCGAGTCAGAGGGCCCCGCCTATTCCCACCTCCCCCTTGTGCAACATAAAACCTATTGTGGCACGATTCTATATTGGGATTGGGACGCGTTCCCACCTCGCCAACGGAAGGCGCTCGCGCGCGTTCCTACTTCGGAGGGCTTGGTTAAGGGAAGTCTTCGCGGGCCGCGCAGGGGCGGGAGCGGCAGGCATTCCGACGGGCGCGGCGAAGACGAAGCATGCGCCGCGCTGACACAGCGTTGCCACCTTCATTCGCAAGCTGCGCGGCGCTCTGGCGAGGTCGGCATTTCGCTCGCTCTCGCGCGGCCCCGCTGCCGCTGTCGCTCTCCATGCGGCGCCCGCACGGGAACGCCACTTCCGAGCGAAATGCGCCCGGAGCCTGGGCACTTGTGACACGTCGCCCACGCGAGCGGGCCCCCCTCCCACACTGGCGCGCGGCGCCGAGTCAAGGGCGACATTTTCGCCCGCTCGCGCGTCAACGAAGTTGTGTGCGAAGAATGTGCGCCGCGCCGAAGAGGAAGCCCGCTTCTTCAGAAAAATGACAGCGGCGCTCAGGCGAGAGCGACATTTTGGCCTTTCGCGCTGGCTGTGCGCCGCGCCCCATTGCGGCCACGCATTCTGCAGCGTCGGCGACAGAGCGCCCATGTTGCGACCAAAAACATGGATCTTGAACTGTTTTTTGACAGGTCGGATGGGGCTTCCCCTATCCAGTTGCCATCCGCTGGTTTTGTGGCAGGGCGGGCGTATGTACCAATAAGGAATAAGGATAGGAGTAGGAGGGGTAGGGGGAAGAGGAGGAGGAGACAGTGGAGGAGGAGGAGGAGGAGGAGGAGGAGGAGGAAGATGACAGGCAACAGCACGTGGATGGACGAGGAGGAGGACAATGACGCGTATCCTCGGAAAGGCATGTTTTCAGCGGGAGCTAGTGTCAAGGGGACTGGTGATGATGCTGCTGCTGATGATGATGCTGATGATGATGCTGATTTTGATGATGGTGATGCTGCTGCTGCTGATGATGATGATGGTGATGCTGATGATGATGATGATGATGATGATGATGATGATGATGACGATGATAATGATGATGACGATGATGATGATGACGATGATGAGGAGGATGATGATGATGCTGCCGCTGCTGCTGCTGCTGATGATGGTGATGACGATGATGATGAAGAGGCGGAGGATGAGCAGGAGGAGGAGGAGGAGGAGGAGGAGGAGGAGGAGGAGCAGTCGGAGGAGGCGCCACGGCTGCCTTGTCCTGGTCGCTTCCCTCTCGGCTGCTTCCTTCGGGGCGAGGGGGCTACTCCCCCTTCTTCTCCTGTCTGTCTTCCTCTCGCCTCCCTGCTGCCGTCCTCCCTCCTCCTTCCCTCCTCTCTCCCCTGACTTCCGACGTAGTGGTTTATTTAATCGCTTCGCTCATTCCGCCGGCCCGTATTGTGCCATCGCAGGCGTTTGCTTGCGCGTTCGTGGCCTCTTGGAGCCTCGGTGGGGCCGTTTGGGGCCTCTTGGCGCCTCTTTTTAGGCCTCTGGGAGAACTCGGGAGACCTCCAGGGGGCCTCCTGAGCTCTCGTGACGGTCTCTTGGGGGGCTTTCGGCGGGCTCTTGGCGGTATTTGTTGGTCCTCTTGGGGCCTGGGGCCTGACGTTGTTGGTCCTCTTGGGGCCTCACGGGAGCTTATTGGGGCGTCTTGGGGGTGTCTTGGAGAGTCTCTTGGGGCCTCTTTCGGGGTCCTGGGCGCCTTCTGGGGCGGAGGGCTCGATTTTTCAGTTCTCGGTTCCCTTCTTGAGCCCCTCTTGGGCCCGTCTTGGGGCCTCTTGGTCCGCCTTGGGCAGCACTTGGGCCGTCTGGGGGGCGCTCTTGGGCCGCTCCGGGGCCGTCTTGGGAGCCTCGTGGGCCGTCTTGGAGCAGTCTTGAAGGCCTCTTGGGCCCTCTTGGAGCGTCCGGAAGCGAAAAGGCCAGAACGCAAAAAAACATAGAAAAAACAATGAAAATCAACGATTTTGGCAACTTGGGGCCCTCTTCGGAGGCCTCTTGGAAGGCCCTTGGAGCGTCTTGGAGGCCTCTTGGGCTGTCTTGGGGCCATCTGGGGCGTCTTCGGGCGATCTTTGGCCGTCTCGGGTCTCTCTTGGACCGTCTAGAAAGCTTCTCGGGGCCCTCTTGGACCGATCTGGAGCCCTCTTGGACTCTCCGGCATCTCTGACCCGACCTTGCCGGGACCTTGCCGGGGACTTGCCGGGGACTTGCCGGGGACTTGCCGGGACCTTGCCGGGGTACTTTTCGTCCGGGGACCCCCAGGGGCCGCCCCGCGCGCGCGAACTAGAAATACTGTTAACCAGGTACCAGAGATCTTAGCACGCCCTGGCCCGTTGGGCCGGCGAATTCACGGCGGGACCCTCTGAAGCTACCTGGCATGCTTTTGCGCGCGCATCGTTTTTTTCCCAACCCTCCTTGGCTGGGTATTCGTTTTGAATAGAGCACTGCGGTCTGCAGTTCTCCTCCCGCCTCCCGCCTCCCATCTCCCGCTCCCCTCTTGTCTCCTCTTGCCTTGCGCGAACCTCGCCGTCCCTGGGGGGCTGCGATCTGCGACACTGTCGCCACTTTCGAGGGCTGCTGGTGGGTCCTGCGGACTGGAGCACCGCGGGGATCTGAGGTAGACCTCGCCGTCCCTGGGGGGCTGCGATCTAAGACGCTGTCGCCACTCTCGAGGGCTGGTGGTGGGTCCAGCGGAGTGAGGCACCGTGGGGATCTGAGGTAGACCTCGCCGTCCCTGGGGGGTTGCGATCTGCGACGCTGTGCCACTTTCGAGGGCTGCTGGTGGGTCCAGCGGAGTGAGGCACCACGGGGATCTGAGCGGGACCTCGCCGTCCCTGGGGGGCTGCGATCTGCGACACTTTCGCCACTTTCGATGGCTGCTGGTGGGTCCTGCGGACTGAGGCGCCGCGGGGATCTGAGCGGGACCTCGCTGTCCCGGGGTTTCTGCGATCTGCGACACTGTCGCCACTTTCGAGGGCTGCTGGTGGGTCCAACGGAGTGGGACACCGCGGGGATCTGGGGTAGACCTCGCCGTCCCTGGGGGGCTGCGATCTGCGACACTATCGCCACTTTCGAGGGCTGCTGGTGGGTCCAGCGGACTGAGGCACCGCGGGGATCTGCGGAAGTCCTCGCCGTCCCTGGGGGGCTGCGATCTGCGACACTGTCGCCGCTTTCGAGGGCTGCTGGTGGGTCCTGCGGACTGGAGCACCGCGGGGATCTGAGGTAGACCTCGCCGTCCCTGGGGGGCTGCGATCTGCGACACTGTCGCCACTTTCGAGGGCTGCTGGTGGGTCCTGCGGACTGAGGCACCGCGGGGATCTGAGCGGGACCTCGCCGTCCCTGGGGGCTGCGATCTGCGACACTGTCGCCACTTTCGAGGGCTGCTGGTGGGTCCTGCGGACTGGAGCACCGCGGGGATCTGAGCAGGACGTCGCCGTCCCTGGGGGGCTGCGATCTGCGACACTTTCGCCACTTTCGAGGGCTGCCGGACTGAGGCACCGCGGGGATCTGACCCTGACCTCGCCGTCCCTGGGGGGCCGCGATCTGCGACACTGTCGCCACTTTCCATGGCTGATGGTGGTTTCTGCGGACTGAGGCACCGCGGGGATCTGCGGAACTCCTCGCCGTCCCTGGGGGGCTGCGATTTGCGACATTGTCGCCACTTTCGAGGGCTGCTGGTGGGTCCAGCGGAGTGAGGCACCGCGGGGACCTGAGCGAGGCTTCGCCGTCCCTGGGGGCTGCGATCTGCGACACTGTCGCCACTTTCGAGGGCTGCGGTTGAGTCCAGCAGAGTGAGGCACCGCGGGGACCTGAGCGAAACCTCGCCGTCCCTGGGGGGGGGGGCTGCGTTAGTACCCGTCATGACGCCCTCATATCTTGATCGTGGGCCTGCGACCCTTCCGATTGCTGCTCGCAAAGTCACAGGCGTCCATGTTACGTCATCGCCCCCGTTGTAACAATCCTGATGTACTTATGCCCCGCATTGCGCAAGGGTTGAGAACGTCGCCAGGGTAACTTTGTTTGGTGGTCCCAGGATCGCGAAACGTGCCCCCGGGCGCGCAAATTCAGAACACAAGGCGTAGTCATGAGTTGTTTCGCGACGCCTGGGCCCTCAGATCCAGGCGGCACCGGAAAACAGTGACGGCCAGTTTGAGGACTTTTTCGGCCTCGGGAGGCTGTCTCCTGGCCCCCGGGACCGTCAGACACTGAACCAGGATGAACGCCCACCTTGTGGAAGGGTCGAGAGCCCAGGGGGTCGTGTCACGATCACATCGCGACGTCAGCGGGGAGGGAAGGAGGAGGATATCAGAAAGAGCGTGTTCTACCGCTGCTGGCGGAATGCCAGGGGGGGTCACTGGGGGTTCCTAACCCGCCCCGCCCCCCCCCCCCATCGAAAACTGGGGGGGGGTCACTACCGGTTCGAACCCCCCCCCCCAGTCCATCATGAAAAAGGGGGGGGGGCACTACCGGTTCGAACCCCACCCCCCCTCGAAAACCGGGGGGGGTCACTACCGGTTCGAACCCCCCCTCGAAAACCGGGGGGGGGTCACTACCGGTTCGAACCCCCCCTTGCCGCCGGCAAACGATGCCCGCTCCTCGGGACAGTTGGAGAATGGTGGGGATGTTGGGACAGTGGTGGGAACGGTGGTGGTGGGGACTGGTGCGGCGACAGTGGGACAGTGGTGCGGACAGTGGTGGGGACGGTGGTGGTGGGGACAGTGGTGAGGGGACAGCGGGACAGTGGTGGGGACAGTGGGACAGTGGTGGGGACGGTAGTTGTGGGGACAGTGGGGACAGTGGTGGGAACAGTGGGACAGCTCAGTGGGACAGCGGCGGGGACAGTGGGACAGTGGGACAGTGGTTGGGGCCGTGGAGAGAGTGGGGAGTGGAACCGTGGTGGGAACAGTGGTGGGGACAGTGGGGACAGTGCGACAGTGGTGGGGGCACTGGTGAGGACAGTGGTGACGGTGGTGGGAACAGTGGGGACAGTGGTGGTGAGGACAGTGGTGCTGGGGACAGCAGTGGAGGATGTGGTGCGGACGGTGGTAGGGACCCAGAGTTGTTTGCTGGCGGTGAGCGTGGGGGTGGTGGTGGGGGGGGAGGCGTTCGAACCGGTGGTGACCCCCCCCGGTTTTCGAGGGAGGGGTCTCGAACCGGCAGTGACCCCCCCGGTTTTTTAGGGGGGGGGTTCGAACCGGTAGTGACCCCCCCCGGTTTTCCGGAGGGGGGGGTGGTTCGAACCGGTAGTGACCCCTCTCTGGTTTTCTGGGGGGGGGAGGGGAGGGGTTCGAACCGGTAGTGACCCTCCCTGGTTTTCGAGTGGGGAAGGAGGGGGGGGGGGTTCGAACCGGTAGTGGCCCCTTCGGTTTTCCGGAGGGGGGGGGGGGGAGGGGGGCGGGTCATCTGACGTCCTACCCCTCCCCCCATCCCTTACCATGGCGCTGATTTTCTCTATCCGCGGACGCGTGTCGTAGCGGACCTGTGGCTCCGCGCGCGCGTGCGTAGTGGGTGGTGGTGCGCGTGCGTGCGTGCGTGCGTGTGTGCGTGGTTGTGGTGGTGGTGGTGGTGGTGGTGGTGGTGGTGGTGGTGGTCGTGGTGATGGTGGTGGTGGGTGCTGGTGGTGGTGGTGGTGGTGGTGCTGGTGGTGGTGGTGGTGGTGGTGGTGCGGCGCGGTGGTGGCGGGCGGATGGGCGCGCGAGAAAGAGGCCCGCGCTCGGGCGAGAACGCCATCCTGAACGACGGAGGCCAAACACCGATCCGAAAATGAGGCCCACGTTGCAGCGGGAGCACGATTCGGAACGATTCAGGAGCAGAAATGAGGTTGGCGCCTCAGCGAGAGCAGCATTTTGACAAAAAACGCAAGCGAAAACCCGTTTCCCGGGAATCCTGTGTGTAAAAAACAGTACGCGGGGGGGTGTCAGATATCTTCGGGGCGCCATCAGGGGAAGTGGGAGAGTATTTTCATATTGTGTAATTGTTTGGGGGATGCCGGGGGATAGGGGGGGGGTCCAGCAGGGGGGGGATTTTCGGAGGGTGGGGGGGGACCCCCGGGTTCCGGAGGAAGAGGGGGGGAATCTTCCACAGTAAAGCGGCGGTGGATCACGCCTTTTCCATCACCACTTTGGAAGAGCAAGGACGAAGGGCCCTTCACGGACCTCCAGACTCTACACATCCTCAACAAGAAAGGTTTGGAAAATAACACAACAACTTCGACGAGATAGAGCACAAAACCATCCACAGCAACATTGAGAGATACAGCCCGAAGGCGTGCTTCGTAGCGATCACCGACATCTACGGCACGCTGCGCCCTACCTCAGATATTGGACTACTAACCGCACATGTAAGAGACATTGTGGAAACCCGCGCAAGAGGAACATTACATCCATACGCGGACAACTACATCCTTCTTGTCGGCCGCCACCACATTACTCCACAGACGATCGGTGGATTGCGCTGCGACGAGACCGACCTCAGAGGACAGCGCGTACCAGTATACCTATGCCACCAACGAGAACTCGCACTCCTATCAGCGTGGACACGCACCGAACGCCACCACCACCTACAAAGGAGATCGACCACGTGACGATCGTGAAACTGAGCTCACCGACCAGCGACTTCCCCAACTGGTCCGCCATCATCAACAACGCCCTCATCGAATATCCAGTTCAGATAGTACAGGAGATCGCCACGACCTCGGAGACATGCGCAGCAAGAGTCGACGGAGCCACCCACATCCACACGGCGGCCAACAAACGGGATTTCATCTTCCACCAGGTCGAGATTACCTCAGATGGAGATGCACAGCCCGGGATAAGACAGCAACTTGACTACGAACCACCAGAATGCAAGCGACCTGCCGACATCCTGCTGGGCGGCATTATGATGATAAAGGATAAAGGTCAACGACATCGACAATTTGCCTGAACAAGACGCACACAAATCAAGCCGATGCCTCATCTAGGACAAGGAAAACCACAGCTCACGCAATTTGCCTCAACGCCTTCAGAGACTACGCAACGCAGGCTTTCAGCCCACTAACTCGACCCAGAGCTACTTCCCCGACTGGAATACAGCCTTCCCAGAAGTCAGACCACAACAGGTACAGTGACCAGCGCGTGCGATCTCAGCAAATGCCGGCCCGCAGCTCATGCGAAGAAGATCAACGCCACAGGTCCAACAAGCCATCCTTTTATCCTATGCCGATTGTCTTCCAGTTCATATACAACCAGGGCGCGATTCCGACGCCGCGCCAGCCGCCACCGCGGACTGGGCCACCCCCAGGCAGAGCCAGTGCCAGAGTGCCTTGTCAAACGTGAGCAGGTCGACAAAGCTACTGCGCAAACCATTCGCGACCTACTCGACAAACTGACCAGGAACGAGAAGCACGCGAATGGGCTGGTCGAGCACATTCATGGTGCAGTGACATCGCAGGCGGCACCTTCTTCTCCCACCTGAGGGTCAACCAGGGCTCCAGGCCATTCCTCGCCTTCGGCAAGAACATGCTCGTGGTCGCGCCCATGCTAGAGGGGTGCCCGCGCCCTCCACGCGCAGGCCGCGTCGTCCATCGCGCCGAGCAGCTGCGCGGCCCCGAACCAATGCTCGCACCGTGCGACGACCGCAGCGCCTTCGAGCGCGAGATACGCATCGAGATATTACCGACTCGAGCCGGCCCCGCAGGGAGTGATGACGATCGAGAACGAAACCACATCGATGACCGCTGACAACAATGCAGCCCACTTATCGAACAACGAAACTCCTGCGAGTAGTGGCGACGCAGCCGCCGGTGCGACGCCAGCGACCGCGCCCCCACCTGCGACTCCCAGCCAAGAGCGCCAGCCAATCAACCAGAGCGGGCCCGTCTCAGCAGCGAAGCCAGTGAGATGCAAAGCACCACCTGCCCTACTGACGCTCGGGGAAGACACAGCAGAACAGCCTACTCACATGATTGGATACGAGGACAAGACCATGCAGCAGGAGCTCGATTCAGGGGGGCCACAGGTACCTACTACCGAACCTAGCAGCTCCAACCCGACTGCCAGCGACGGCGCGCCAGCAGCGTATGGTAACCAACCATCTGCCGTGGAAGTCGAACCGCAGAAGCCCACTGGATGGTTTCCCATCGCTACGATCACACGCGAGAAGGTCCATCCCGACACAACCACCTGCCCGATGGGAGCAGCCATGCGCCACTCGTTCCACGCCAAGCTGGCGGACTCCATCGCTCGCGGCGCCATCGTGGTGAACGAGGGCGACGAGGTCACAGTCCTCAGCATGTCCTACAACAGCAACAACGACCTCCGGGCACGGGGCACCATCACTGAGACTAACAACTTGCGGAACACCAGGTAAGCTTTGATTCCATATATCATCGCCGAGGACCGCTCCCAACGCGACGACATCCAGGAGAAGCTCGGCACCCTCGCCACGATGGTAGGGAAACAACCAACGCGTCAGTTACAACCTGCCAAGGAATCCACAAGGAGATCACCTCGGCCAAGGAATCCATGTCCAAGCTCATCGGCAGCCTCAACGAATCTATCAACGAACTACGCACTTAAACAGCGGCGATAGCCATCCTCGCCGTCGCCCGCGCGCGCCTGGACGGCCGAACGAGGTGCCCGCGCTCCCGACGTCGTCGCAGCCAAACGCCATGCCCTACCAAATTCCGACTTTCGCTCCAACCGACCTATCCCACTCACACCCTGACTCTTTCCACGACTCCCACACTGACCCTCTCCGGGCGAACCGGGTTCATGCCGCATGGGCGCCGCCGCGTTGAAGCTGCGCTCAGGGTCGGACCGACCTTGCGGCGGCTGACCGCGCCGCCCCGTCATCTCCGAACACGCCCTGATCCTCGTCTTCCCCATCTGCGGCAATGCGCGGACATAAGGCAACAATGCTTGGGGTGCGGCGACCGCCCCTGATTGCGCCGCGTACATCAATTTCGAGATCTGAACCCGCCGCCCTCTCCCAACCTTCACCGCCTCCCTGGTCCTCGTTGCCTCGTCCTGCTAAACTTCACCCCGCTCCTCTCGCGGTCGGGATGGGCGGGGATTTCACCGTCCTTGGGCGGGGGGGGGGCGCTGGGCCGTCGGAGGCATGGCGTTGGCCAAGATGCCGCGGCTCGACCAACAGATTGCGTGTGCCTCTTTACCCCCCCCTCGCCACGCGCCATTTCGCAGCCGCTTTATCGCGCGCTGCTAACCCCCTCCACCTCAGCATGATTTTGCCTTGATAGTCTTCACCTCCCCCTACTGGTCGGGCTGGGCGGATGGGATCATGTGGGCGGGGGGGGGGCGCTGAGCCGTCGGAGGCATGGCGTTGGCCATGCTGCCGCGGCTCGACAATCAGACTGCGTGCGCCTCCGCGCCGTTTCCTCCTTCTCCGCGCGCCATGGTCCTCGTTGTCCCTTGGCGCGCCTCCGCCGCCTGCGCGCAGTGCGCCGCCGCGAGGGGAGGGCCCAAACCTCCCTCGCGCCCGGTGTAAGCCCCGCTGGCGGCCCAAAGACCGACGCGGTGGGGACCCTACGCCTGCTTGCAAGCGAGGAATCCCGCCGTCGGCCTCTGGGGCGCCTGGTGGGGGTTCCAATGGGCCGAGGGAGAGGCCCTTGGGCCTTCCCTTGCTGTCGGCCATCCTGGCAAGGGCCAGGGCGTTCGCAGCCGCATCTAGTCACGAGAGGCATCGCATCACCAGTGCTTCCTCTTTTCACCTTTTCTGTTTCCCGTCTAACGCGCTGCCGTGTCCGCCTGCGCCTCTTCTTTTTACCTGTCCGCCTCCAGCCCAGCGCAGCCTTAGACATGATGCCTCGCCCCCAGCCTGATTTTGTCCTGCTAACCTTCGCCCGCTCCCCCTCTCGTGGCCGGGTTGGACGGATGATGGGATGATGTTGGCGGGGAGGGGGGGGGGGGCGCTGACCCGTCGGAGGCATGGCGTTGGCCATGCTGCCGCGGCTCGACAACAGACTGCGTGCACCTCCGCGCCCTTTCCTCGTTCACCGCGCGCCATGGTCCTCGTTGTTTGGCGCGCCTCCGCC
>CAUYUJ010017938.1:191103-203603 GCA_963575745.1 Prorocentrum cordatum
CTGGGCGTCAATGTCCCGAGCATTTCCTAGCCTCCCGCCCCGCGGAGCGAAGCGACACTCTATCCACTCGCAAGGCATAGCGTGTCGCCGGAGCCGCCGTGGCGACATGCCATCCAAAAGCTCCCGACCGCAACCATGGAAAGCTTTTCAGACGAGTGTGCGCGGCTCTGAGGCGACAGCCGCGTTCTGGAAGGGAGGGCGTGGGCGGCGCCAAGGCGAGGGCCGCAGCTTGAACCGGAGCTGCCCTTCGTCCATGGTGCTGGTGGAAGTCTTTCGGGCGACTGTGCACGGCGGCGAGGTGACAGCCACGCTTGGAGAACGACCCGCCCTCCATCCGTGACGCTGTTGGGAGCTTTCTCGAGGGCTGCGTGCGGCGCGTAGGCGACACACATCTGTGAAGCGATCCGCCCTGGACCTGTGCAGCAAAAGCTCCAGGGCCATCAGCGGTGATGGATGCTGGGCCCGCCCTGCCGACACGTCGGGTGGTGCGACGGGGCGGAGCTGCTTGCAAGAATGGAGCGTGGAGGAGGAGGAGGAGGAGGAGGAGGAGGAGGAGGAGGAGGAGGAGGAGGCGAGGAGTAGGAGGACGAGGAGGATGACGCGGAGGCTTCAGGAAGGCTTCAGGACGTCTGAGGATTTCAGGAGGCTCTAGAGGAGGGAGGGAGGAGGAGGAGAGGTAGGACGGGGGCAGGAGGAACGCGCTACACTGGACCTACGAGGCCGCTTGGCGGGGACGATGTCGAAACGGCGGCTTTGAACCTGCACGCTTCGAGGGTGGCAGGATTGGGAGCACCAGTCAGGCTTAGGTGCTCAGCTCATGTCGTAATCTGCATCGCAATCGCTATCATAATCATGCGGAGCTCCCAACTCCAAAGCTTCAGGGTACAGGAGGCCGTGATCTTTGAGGATGGCGGCCGTGTCCAGGCAACGCTGAGATTCTACCCTTCTCTTCCCTCGATGCCTCGCTGGTGCCTGGACCGCTCCGTACAAAGGGTCGGTCCATCCTTTTATCTTGCATAAGGCAGCACGCACACCTGGCGAGAGCCGCCGAGAATGTAGCAGTCGCATCTGCTTCTTAGAGGTTTGCGGGTGCCTCAAATTCTCGAAGAGACGGGTGTTCTCAGCGATATGTCCGTTGCTGCCTGTTCTCCGCCACCACTAAGCCGTGCATCCGCGTGGACGCGTGGGCAAGTCACGCCAAACGCGCGCTTGTGCCAGGAGAACAGACATATGCACGCCAAACGCGTCCGCGATTCAGCCTGCCAATCGCAAAGCCATTGCGATGACGACGACGAAGACGGATGAAGATACACGGAGACCTGTCGATATTGAGTCATTTCGTATGTTGCACTTCCCCAGCGCTGCCTCGGCCTCCCTCTTTTTCTGCGCACAGCACGTTGCTTAGGAGCACCATCGCGTACGGTTTTGACCATGTTTGAATCGCTTCCTTGGCAATCTTGCGATGTAGTGCCACCTGCTTGTCCAATCTGATCTCGGATAGAGGCGTCGCCCCAGCCTTGTCCAGAACAGTGGCAGTGCTAACCCTTGAGAGAAGGACGGCGGAATGCCCAAGAGAAGTCCGACGCATCTACAGTGGAAAAGCGTCCAAGCGTGCCCTGGTCGCTGCGAGCAGCCAAGCGGTGTCCAGTGGATACGGGAGCTCTCTCACAGCACAACTTCTGTATGTTTTATGTTTTCTCCTGCGGCCCACTGCAGCATGAGCTCACATCTTGCTTAGATCTCTGAGAATCTTGCTCGCTTCCCCGAGTCGCCGCGAAACTTCCGACGTCGCTCTGCCATCACGTGTGATGAGTCCTCCAAGGTAAACGGCTTCCCTGGCAGTTTTTCTTGTTTCACCTCTAGGTCCGGAAATGGACTCCCGAGTGGAGATTTGTATTTGTACAGTTTTCCCCCAATTCAGTTCTAATCAATATTTCGCGCCTTCTTCCAGAGTAGTTGTAAGCATTTGTTCCATATTAGTTTTGTGGTGCGATATCAGCAGCGTGTCGTCTGCGTGCAAGATATCATCGGTGACTACATAATCTGGTTCTGGCTCCAAATGTAAATTTGCGAATGCGTCGTGGAGCATGACTGTTTGCATAATGATAAACGAATATGGTGATAGCGGGCACCCCTGGGCTATTCCAACTTGTTGCCGCCGTTCCGA
Source organism: Prorocentrum cordatum (assembly GCA_963575745.1). Lineage (NCBI taxonomy): Eukaryota > Dinophyceae > Prorocentrales > Prorocentraceae > Prorocentrum > Prorocentrum cordatum. The sequence goes on from CAUYUJ010017938.1 coordinate 193,271, forward strand.
GGAACATCCTGTGTGGTACGTCATCGTGAAAGATCTTGCGCTGTAAATCGACCTTAACATTTGCACCATTTCCACAGGCAGCCCAAAGCGTTGTAAGGATTCACACATACAATCGGGCTTCACTCGGTCGAAAGCTTTGGCCCAATCCAACATCAACAAGGGAACCCCACCATCGTCCCTTTGATGAGTTGCATCGATCATGCGCCGGACTAACATGAGTGCGTCTGCGGGGCCGCGCTGTAGTCGGAAGCCATATTGCGAATGTCTCATTCTGGATTCGCTCCCTCTTTCGAGTAACGACGCCACAACTTTGTAGCCAACAGCTAATAATGATATCGGTCTGTAGTTCTCAGGTAATGCACAATCCCCCTTTTTGAATAATAACACGATGTTAGCGCGCCTCCAGGAATCAGGGATAACCTTCGCATTCCAGTATTGTTGACACATGTGCAGAAGGATATCGCAAGCGTGACATGGGCATCTTCCAGAATTCTGGTGGTATGTCGTCTGGTCCTGCTGCTTTGCCTCCCTTTAGTCCGCGCAGAGCTTCTGCCAATGCTTCGGCTGTGAATGCTGCGGCATTCACTGGAAGCTCATCGCCTAGCTTTTCGTTGCTGCTTCGCTGGACGTCGCCAAATTTGTACTGCCAGCTCACTGTTTCAAAATAGTCCGCTTAAACATCTGCTTGCTCAGCTGTGTCCGATAATGCCCTATCTGGTTTCTTGATGCTCGTGTGATTCACTACTTTTGGTTTTAGCAAGAACCGCACGGCTGACCAACTGGCTGACCCCACCAAGTCATCCAACCATTTTGCTCGGTCTCGCTTACCAGATTTCCGCACCAGTGCATTCAATCGTTTCTCTTGAAAGTGGTCTCCATTTGTCCGGCAATCATTTCTCTGGGAAATCAATTCTAAAGTGTCTTGGCTTGTCCATTTTTGTTTCGCTTGCCGCTTCACCTCCGGATCCTTGAACGCTTGCTTGTGCCAACACTGTTTGCGCGATGCCGATTCATTTTGAAACTGTACGGTGGTTTCAAATATTTCCCAAAATTGGTGAGAATTCAAAGCCGCGCCCCTATACAGCCCAGCAATCACTGATTAGATACTTTTGCGTCTGGTGGCACAAGACATGATTGATCTGCGAGAACTTCGAAGAGGTAAGATCCAGATCTTTCGGGTGGTCCCGATACTCCGGCAGGTGACCTTCATGTCGTCAGGGTTGTCAAAGTATGTGTTAAGCACGGCTAAATCGTGTTGGACACAGCACTCCACCAGAAGATGTCGATTCGATATTTGGTTTCCTTTGGTCCCCGATTCGCTTGTACCTCCCAAGCTTCGACGAAAAACATGGGGCCCTATGATCTCCTCCTCCCCAGCCCCGACGTACACCTCGCTCGATGCTTAAGAAAACGCAGTTTTACAGCCAGAGTCCCGAAATTTCTTGTCCTAAATCACCGGCGCTGGGCAGACCCTGAAACTTGATGCTTTCCCGGGGTCGTGTGGGCGCCCACTTGGGCCCCACTTGGATTCGGCTGGGCCCCACTTGGGTTTGGCTCGGGCCCCACTTGGGCCCTGCTTGGATTCGGCTCGGGCCCCACTTGGATTTGGCTCGGGCCCCTCTTGAGCCCCACTTGGATTCGGCTGGAGCCCACTTGGATTTGGCTCGGTCCCCACTTGGGCCCCACTTGGATTCGGCTCGGGCCCCACTTTGGTTGGGCTCGGGCCCCACTTGGCCCCCCATTGGATTTGGCTGGGCCCCACTTGGATTGGGCTCGGGCCCCACTTGGGCCCCACTTAGGCCCCACTTGGATTCGGCTTGGGCCCCACTTGGATTTGGCTCGGGCCCCACTTGGGCCCCACTTGGATTCGGCTGGGCCCCACTTGGGTTGGGCTCGGGCTCCACTTGGGCCCCACTTGGATTCGGCTCGGGCCCCACTTGGGTTGGGCTCGGGCCCCACTTGGGCCCCACTTGGATTTGGCTCGGGCCCCACTTGGGCCCTTCTTGGATTCGGCCCAGGCCCCACTTGGATTTGGCTCGGGCCCCACTAGGGCACCACTTGGATTCGGCTGGGACCCACTTGGGTTGGGCTCGGGCGCCACTTGGGCCCAACTTGGATTCGGCTGGGGCCCACTTGGGTTGGGCTCCGGCCCCACTTGGGCCTCACTTGGATTCGGCTCGGGCCCCACTTCGATTTGGTTCGGGCCCCTGTTGGGCCCCATTTGGATTCGGCTCGGGCCCCACTTGGGTTGGGCTCGGGCCCCACTTGGGCCCCGCTTGGATTCGGCTGGGCCCCACTTGGGTTTGGCTCGGGCTTCACTTGGGCCCCACTTGGATTCGGTTCGGGCCCCACTTTGGTTGGGCTCGGGCCCTACTTGGGCCCCACTTGGATTCGGCTGGGACCCACTTGGGTTGGGCTCGGGCCCCACTTGGGCCCCACTTGGATTCGGCTCGGGCCCCACTTGGGTTGGGCTCGGGCCCCACTTGGGCCCCACTTGGATTCGGCTCGTGCCCCAATTGGATTTGGCTCGGGCCCCACTTGGGCCCCACTTGAATTCGGCTGGGCTCCACTTGGGTTGGGCTCGGGCCCCACTTGGGCCCCACTTGGATTCGGCTCGGGTTGGGCTCGGGCCCCACTTGGGCCTCACTTGGATTCGGCTTGGCCCCACTTGGATTTGGCTCGGACCCCACTTGGGCCCCACTTGGATTCGGCTCGGGCCCCACTTGGATTTGGCTCGGGCCCCACTTGGGCCCCACTTGAATTCGGCTCGTGCCCCACTTGGATTTGGCTCGGGCCCCTCTTGGGCCCTACTTGGATTCGGCTCGGGCACCACTTGTTTTGGCTGGGGCTCCACTTGGGCCCCACTTAGATTCGGCTGGGCCCCACTTTGGTTGGGCTCGGGCCCCACTTGGGCTCCACTTGGATTCGGCTCGGGCCCCACTTGGGTTGGGCTCGGGCCCCACTTAGATTTGGCTGGGCCGCACTTGTATTGGGCTCGGGCCCCACTTGGGCCCCACTTGGGCCCCACTTGGATTCGGCTCGGGCCCCACTTGGATTTGGCTCGGGCCCCACTTGGATTCGGCTTGGGCCCCACTTGGGTTGGGCTCGGGCCCCACTTGGGCCCTACTTGGATCCGGCTCGGGCCCCACTTGGGTTGGGCTCGGGTCCCACTTGGGTTCGGCTGGGCCCCACTTTGGTTGGGCTCGGGCCCCACTTGGGCCCCCCTTGGATTCGGCTCGGGCACCGCTTGGATTCGGCTCGGGCCCCACTTGGGCCCCACGAGGCGGATTAAGGTCCGACCGGAGTTGCGTGCACCATGTTTGTCAACGCAGCCTCTGTGCACATTCCATTATCATACACATCACGTCGCGCAATCGTTCACGGTTGCACGCATTCATGCACATACTGAGCCCCTGGGCCCGACCCTGGACATGTCTTAATGAGATTTAAGAAACCAGCTGGCGCGAGACCATGCATTTCTTAACCCATGGTTTCTTAACCATTTCGCGAGGTGTACAAGAGTTTAGCATTGAAATTGCCCGTGACCATAGTAGCACTGTGTGTTGTTGCTGGCCGGATCTATTTTTTTCTCTCGTCGTATAATTGTTTGCGGTCTGCGTAGTTAACCCAGAATGCGGCGCGTAGACGTTCACCAGTGTGAGCATGCTGCCGTTAAATTTGATTTTCAACCACTGCTTGGCGCAGGCGTGGGGCTATGATAAAGCAAACTCCACTCTGAACGTGTCGATGCGGGTCGGCACTCCCAGAGAGATCTATTTGATACCCATTTCTGCTATACCATTCGGCGCCATTTAAATGAGTCTCCTGCAGGCAGAGGATATCAAGATGCTGTGTGTCCATGGTGATGAACAGCTCGTCGAACTTAACTTGGGAATCTCCCCTGAGCCCTTCCACATTTCAAGTTGCTATTCGGCGCACCCGGCATGGTTTGCAGAGACGTCTTGAAATGTTCCACGAGGCGCAGGCTGGAGATGACGAGTTTGGTGAGACCTGGGCATGGGGTGAAACAGAGGAAGAACACGAAACCGTAGCGTTTGCAATCGTATTTCTGCCAATTCTCAACTCCACAGCGTGATTTCCAAGATCAGGGTGAGCGCGAGGGAGTAGGTTGTCGGCAACCCTGTCCGAATAATCTGAATCCACATCCAGCTCAAAGAACCCAGTTTTCAAGTGCTTGAACTCCCCATAGGTGTGGGAACGTATCTTCCTAGATGGCGATCTGGCATCGGTGCTGCAGTGCATGTCCGCGGATGCCTGCCGCATTTCCTTGCCGGTGAAATGTGAGGAATGGTGCAGCATATATGATCAAGTCCTCGATGCACCTGGCTGCCTGTGTCGGTATACTTGCAGCAGCTGGTGCAATAGATGAGCGAATATCCCTTGCCGTCCACTGGGCACTCTAGCAACGCATGTCTCTGAACACGCCATGGACACGGTAGCTCCTGCTCACGAGCAGCTGCATCATGTTGGGGCGAGATCGGGCTGTCCTCATCCTGCTCAGGGAAAGCGTAGTCAAATCGGGAGTCGTCCTGCTCGTAGAACTACACCTCGTAATGAGCAAAGTAAGTGAGTAGCATTCGGAGGAACCGCATTTCACCACCCACGAACCCCACCTGCTCGTCACTGGCTGTGCGGAACTTGGCCCTCTCTTGGCCGCCCCCGAAATGCTGCTGCCGATGCCTCGGCGAAGGAGTGCGGTCAGGAATTGCCCTGCTGCACAACGGGCGATGTTGTCCTGTCTGCGCTGCCTCGAGACACCAGGGCAATGCCTCCAGAGTCCGGCCCTGCTCCGCTCATTGCCGCCTGGCCCCGGTCTCACGCCCCAATCCTGGCGCATGGAGGAGGGCGCGGGGGGTCTCCCTGAGGACCTGGCGTCGCATTTGCTTCGCAACGGGCGATTTTGTCTTGTTTCGGGCCCCGGGGCTCTCACGGATCGATCGGGCTCGAAAATTGCCCAAGGAAGATGGGGTCCAGGGCTTCGGTCGCGTTTTTCTTTTTGTCCGATGTCGCGTTTCTCCGTGGCGTCAGATCTCGGGGCAGAGTGTCGCGGCGCTGGTTCTTGCCCACCACGCCTCGGCGCGACACGCTGACCACGTCCTAGTTTCCAGGCGTCGGCGCTCCTCGCTTTTCCCAGCCTCCCGCACCGCGGAGCGGAGCGACACGCTGTCCGCCTGCGGGTCACAGCGTGCCTCTGGGGCCGCCGCCGCCGCACGCCGGGCAGAAGTTCCAGCCCGTGACATTGCGCCGCGCCCACGCGGGCAGGCCACTTTGAAGGAGGACTCCGCGCGGCTTTGAGGCGAACGCGCCCAGACATCCGACGTTTTTTTTTGTTTCTTGTTTCCGACGTGTGGCTCTTCCGAGGTCTGGACCTCATCCCCTGGATCGTTTTTTCATCCTGTTCGGACGGTCCTGGGGCCTGGCGAGGGGCCCTAGAGGCCGAAAGCGGCAAGAACCTCAGAACTTCGGGGCGCTCCAGACATCACCCGGCGCGTCCCACTACTCGCAAAGTGCCGACTCGCAAACGTCTGAAACAATTATCCCAGAGCGACCCTACCTAGGAGTTGGAGCCCCTAGGAGAGCAATATTAGTAGTAACGGTAAACGCCGTCCTCCTTCTTCTCCTTATGCTATGCTATGCTGCGCTATGCTATGCTACGCTGGGCTATGCTATGATATGCTATGCTGCGCTATGCTATGCTATGCTGGGCTATGCTATGATATGCTATGCTGCTCTATGCTATGCTATGCTATGCTATGCTATGATATGATATGCTGCGCTATGCTATGCTATGCTATGCTATGCTATGCTATGCTATGCTATGCTATGCTATGCTATGCTATGCTATGCTATGGTAGGCTGTGCTGTGCTATGCTATGCTATGCTGCGCTGTGCTATGTTAAGCAATGCTATGCTATACTATGATATGATACGCTTCGCTATGTTATGCGATGCTATTATATGCTATGCTTTTATATGCTATACTATGCTATGCTGAGCTATGCTATGCTATGCCATGCTATGCTATGCTTGGCTATGCTATGCTATGCTATGCTATGCTGTGCTAATGCTGCGCTGCGTTATGCTGCGCTGCGCTAAGCTAAATAAGGTCAGCTAAGCTATGTTAAGCTGAGCAAAGCTAAGTTAGGCTAGGCTAATTTAGACTAAATAAGCTAAGCTAAGCTAAACTAAGCCAAGCTTAGCTAAGCTAATCTAAGCTAATATGATATAAGCTAAGCTAAGCTAAGCTAAGCTAAGCTAGGCTAGGCTAGGCTAGGCTAGGCTAGGCTAGGCTAGGCAAAGCTAAGCTAAGCTAAGCTAAGCTAAGATGAGATAAGCTAAACTAAACTAAGCTAAACTAAGCTAAAGCTAAGCTGGGTGAACCCAGGGGGCGCAACTGGGGGAACCGCGGGGCGGATGCCGAGGGAACCGCCCGGGGCGAGTTACACTGCCTGGCCCCTTTAAGCACACAGGGTAAGAACCCTTCTAGGCAGAGCCTAGGTAGGGAACATGTCTTCCTCTATGTAACGGATCGTAGATCCCCCGCGTCCACGACAGGGTCTCCCCTTCGGGGGTCGAGGGAGCTGGCATCTCCTCCTCGGCGGACGGCGGCGGAGGGCATCGGAAGCAAGACAGGGGCCGGCTCCGCCGGCGCAGGGGCCGGCGGAAGCTGGGAAGTAAGAGTGGTACGCGGCGGAGATTGGGAAATCAAAGGAGGAGGCGGAGGAGGAGGAGGAGGAGGTGGAGGAGGAGGAGGAGGAGGAGGAGGAGGAGGAGGAGGAGGAGGAGGAGGAGGAGGAGGAGGAGAGGAGGAGGAGAGGAGGAGGAGGAGGAGAGGAGGAGGAGGAGGAGGAGGAGGAGGAGGAGGAGGAGGAGGGAGGAGGAGGAGGAGGAGGAGGAGGAGGAGGAGGAGGAGGAGGAGGAGGAGGAGGAGGAGGAGGATGAGGAGCAGGAGGAGCCGCCCCAAGGGATTGGCATTTTGTTTTTTGGTTCAGGGCGTCCAGGATCGGCCGTGTGCGCAGCGCCGAAGCAGGAGTGCAGTCTGCAGGAGAAGCCACCGCGGCGCGGAGGCGGAGTCGGCACGTCGCTCCTGCGCACGCGGCCTCGCTTCCCTACAGGCTGGCGAGGGGAAGACACGCGTCGCGCCCGAGCAGGATCGCAATGTCTCGAGGACGACTTCGTGTGTCGCCGGCGCGAGATCGACGCTCGTTCGTGCGTGGCCCCCGGTTCTGACAGCACTGGGGATGGGGGAGAGCATGCGCCGGGCCCCAGCGGGGGCACAGCATTCCAGTGGAAGTCTGCGCGGCGTTGAGGCAGAATCACCACTCCGCCCGCCGCGCACGCTCCTTCGCGCGTGGGGGGGAGGTCGCGCGTGGTCCCGGAGGTCTCCGCATGCCTGCGACGGCCTCTGGAGGCCGAGGCTCTCACGACCACAGTCGGGATCGGTGCGGCCACGGTGGCGTGCGACCGCAGTTGGGATCGGTACGTGGCTGCACCGTGCCACGAGTAACGCTGTATGGAAGGAGCCGGAGGCGGGCGTCTTGAAGCTCGCCGCGGCAGGAGAGGGCCGCGGCCCACCCGCGCCGCTCCCCCGCAGGCTCGCGCGTCCCGCTTCCCGCGTCCGGCGGGGGCGCCCGGAGGCGCAGGGCGGGCCTGAGCCTCGAGGGGGGGGCGGGGGGCGGGGGGCGATGGGGCAGCAGGGGCAGCATGCTCGTCGGGGGTGTTCGACGGGCGCTCTGGTGGAGCTCTGAGCTCTGTGGGCGGTTCTGGTGGTGTGCGTGCGGGGTTTGGGGACGGGGGGCGGGGGACCCTGGAGGCGCCGTTCGCTCCTCTTCCTCTCCCCCCTCCTCCCTCGAGGTTCGCGTTGCTGGTCGGCCCGTCGCCACGACCGACCCCCGCGGAACCCTCGCCCCCAACCGACGCCACGGGGAGGGGGAAACACAAGTACAGGTAAGCAGCGGAACGTACGCATCGACCGAGCGGCGGCGGAGGGAGGTGCTAAAGAAGGCGGGGTCGAAGGTCGGTGGGTGGGGCTGGTGCATAGCTTGGCGGCCCTGCCCTCCTCCAGCCCTCTTTCCTTTTTTTTTTTTTTGTTTTTTTTTTTTTTTTTTTCTCTCTCTCTCTCTCTCTCTATATATATATATCGGTATACGTATATCATATCCTGTCCCACTCGCGCCACCAGACGTGTCGTTAGGGCGGGCGGGCCGTTTCGCCTGAGATTTCCCTGCGCTCTACCGTGCGGAGGCCCTGCGTGCCAACAGCTGCGCGCATGGAGGGCGATCCGTTTTCTCAGAGCGGATCTCTCTTCGCCCGGAAGGCCAGGCCTGCCTTGGGCCAAGCCGGGGGTCACGTGGCCGGAGGGCGACTCGTTCCTAGACGGGGGCGCTCGCCGTGGCTCCGCGCACGCGCTCGTCTTGAAGCAAACCCAACAGCTGCACGGGATGGAGGGCGAACCGTTCTCGAAGTGGGCCTCGCCTCTGCGCCGCGCACGCTCGCCTCAAACAGTTCCAGCATCTGCACGGATGGGGGGCGGAGCGTTGTCAGCGAGGGGGCTCCCGACTTTGTGCCGCGCCCGCTCGTCCTAAACTAATTGTGTTTTCCAGCCGTGGCACGGGCGGAGGGTGAATCGTTTTCACAATGGGGCTCTCGTCTGAGCCTTCCTCACGGCACTCCCATCGCAGTGTGAAGTTGAGTCGCACTGGAGCAACAGTTGAACGGATGGAGGGTGGTACCCTCTCGGACGTGGGCCCTCGCCCGAGATTTGTGTCGACCTGACTGCCAGAAGGCTGCAAGTGTGCAACAGGCACACGGGGCGGATGGCGGCGGCTCCTTCTCGAAGAGAGGCTGCCGCTGGACGCCGCCTTTTGAACGTCATGTTCTCATCCGGTGGCATGGCGAGGCAGTCGTCGAAGAACACATGGGAGAAACGGCAACTCGTCGGAGTTCCTCCTCCTCCTCCTCCTCCTCCTCCTCCTAAACGTGTAACTCGAAGTATGGAGGATGGCGCCTCCTTTTCAGGCCCGAGCTACCGCCCGTCTGCCCAGTGGTGTCGCGTCTTACAGGGGGGGGGCCGCATCGCGGAGCGAAGCAGAATGCCTGCAGGGACTTCTCGAGAGGGGATTCGGCAGGGGAGGATGTATTGCAGCGTCGCTGACGCATCTTGGGCTCGCTCTGGCCCTCCTCGTCCATCTCTTCGTCGTCCTCCTCCTCCTCCTACTTCTCGCCCTACCTCTTTTCAGTCCTACTTCTTCCTCCTCTACCTCCTCCTCCTCCTCCTCCTCCTCCTCCTCCTCCTCCTCCTCCTCCTCTCCTCACATTCCTTCTCATCTTCCTCCTCTTACTCCTCCCCCCTCACTTCCTCTCGCTTCCTCCTCCCCATTTCCTCCTCCTCCTCCTTCCTTCCCCCCCCCCGCCTCCTCCTCCTCCTCCTCCTCCTCCTCCTCCTTAACCCCCCGCCTCCCCCTTCGCTTTCCTACCCCTCCTCCTCCTCCTCCTCTTCCCGCCTCCCCCCTCCCGCCCTTCCGCAGCCATTTTGGCCAGAGACCGCAGCACCGCGCGCGCGCCGAGCGCCCCTCCCCCGCGAATGGGCGGCTGCGCGTCCGACCTCGCGGCGTCCTGCTGCGGCCATGCCCCGGCCCCCGGGGGGTGCGCCCACGGCGCGGGCAGCTCTGGCGGCAGCCGCCCAGTGGGCCTCGCGGTGTCCCAGGTGCCGCTGCCCGCGGGCGGCTGGGCGCTCGGCGGCCAGAAGGCCTACCACACGAGCGTCGTGCTGGGCGGCCGGGAGTACTTCTTCAACCCGGAGGGCGTGCAGGAGCGCTTGCATGCGGATGGCTCTGCCGTGCCCCCCTCGCACGAGCAGAAGCTGGCCACGCGAGTGTTCGAGGTCGGCCACACCCGCCGCTCGGGAGCAGATCTCCTGCGCGGGCTGGGGGCCCACTTCGGCCCTGGCACGTACGACGTGCTCGCCAAGAATTGCAACGCGTTCACAGACTGCGCGCTTGCCTTCCTGCTCAGCCGCCGGCTGCCCAGGAAGTACTCCGCCGTCGAGAGCCTGGGGCAGAGCGCCGAGGGGATGGTGCCCGCGGTGGTGGCCCTGACGCTGGGCGGCCGGTACCGGGCCAACGAGAAGGCGGTGCACTTCGACAGGGAGTCCGTCGTCATGCAGGTGGACGAGAACGCCTGGATGGGTACAGCCCAGGCCGCCTACCGGTACGCGGACGTGGACGACGGCCGCGGGGGCTGAAGCCGGAGGCGGCCGGGCGCGCCTTCGGAACCCGTGCCCGTGCGCGGGCCGCTCCGAGCCTCCTTGGAG
>CAUYUJ010017938.1:208603-219458 GCA_963575745.1 Prorocentrum cordatum
GATGATTCCCTACCGATGCTCTGCCTAGAAGGGTTCTTACTCTCTTTGCTTAAGGGGGCCGGGCAGTGGAAAACGCCCCGGCCGGTTCCCCCAGGATCCGCCCCGCGGTTCCCCCAGTTACGTCCCCTTAGCTTAGCGTCGCTTATTTCATCTTAGCTTAGCATGTTTCATCTTAGCTTAGCCTAGCTCCATCTTAGCTCAGTTTTATCATAGCTTAGCTTACCTTCATCTTAGCTTCGCGGAGCTTTAGCAAGCAGAGCACAGCATAGCATAGCGTAGCATATCATAGCGCAGCACAGCATATCATAGCATAGCCCAGCATAGCATAGCATAGCGCAGCATAGCATAGCATAGCATAGCGCAGCACAGCACAGCACAGCATAGCACAGCGCAGCATAGCAAAGCATAGCATAGCAGAGTATAGCATAGCATAGCAGCAAAGCAAAGGCAAATCAAGCTTAGCTTAGCTTAGCTTAGCATAGCGCAGCGCTGCATTAGCATAGCATAGCATACCATAGCCAATCATAACATAGCATAGCATAGCATAGCGCAGCATAGCATAGCATAGCATGGCATAGCGCAGCTTAGCATAGCATAGCATAGCACAGCTTAGCATAGCACAGCGCAGCATGACATAGCACATCTTAGCATAGCATAGCATAGCATAGCATAGCGCAGCATAGCATAGCATAGCATAGCATAGCGCAGCATAGCGCAGCATAGCATGGCATAGCATGGCATAGCATAGCAACTAATGCTGCTTTCCTAGGGGCTCCAACTTCTAGGTAGGGCCGCACTGGGGTCATTTATGATGCTGCGGATGATGATGATGCTGAAGAATAAGCGAATAATGATAATCTGATGGTGATGAATATGATGATGAGGATGACGATTATGTTGATGATGCTGATGATGATGGTGATGGTGATGATGATGCTGGTGATGCTGATGATGCTGATGATGAGGACAATGATGATGATGATGATGATGATGATGATGATGATGATGATGATGATGATGATGATGATGATGAGGCTGCTGCTGATGATGATTCAGATACAGTTTCTGCTGCAGCTGCTGCTGCTGGATGATGATGATGATGATGATGATGATGATGATGATGATGATGGTGATTCTGATGATGATGATTGTGATGATGATGACGATGATGATGATGATGATGATGATGAGGAGGAGGATGAGGAGGAGGAGTTGGGGGAGGAGGAGGAGCAGGATGAGGAACGAGGGAGGAGGAGGGAGGAGGAAGGGAGGAAAAGGGGGGAGGACGCAGGGGAAATGATGACGGAGGAGGGAGTAAGAGGAAGGACCATTGTTTATCACAATGAGCTAATGCCCCGCGGGGCTGTGACCTCCCCGCTGCGCTCGTTGCCTCTCGAAGGGGCTGTGGGCCAACGCTGCTGGAATGATGGATGAGGCTTGACGGGGGAAAGAGGAGGAACGAGGTGGGAGGAAGGAGGTCGGCGGAGGAAGGAGGAGAGAGGAGGGAGAAGGGATAATTGGAAACAGGGGCAGTGGCTCGGGCATGCGGAGGGGGATATTGCAGGTGTGCCGTGTCGTGTCTCGCCGAGACGCCACCCGCGTCTGCCCGAGTCGGAATTCCCGGGCTGGCTTCAACAGGAGGCCGACCACGTGCAAGGCGTATGGTTGCGGGCAAGACAGCATGAGCCAAACGTGTCATGGAGGAAGCAGCGCGCGAAGGAACAGCAGGTTGCAAGAGCCCAAGCGGTGTTGCCTTCAAGCTAATGCTGTTGTTTACGGTGGTTCTGCAAGTGGTGGCCTCTGTAAGTGCACACGCACCTGCAGAGCTGCAGGCGTTCAGGCCTCCACAAACAGGAGCTTAACACTATTTACCTTGGAGCGTGGTGTGGGGCGGGGAGGGGGCGGGCGGTGGGGTGTGCCGGCCGCGCGCAGCAGCAGGAAGGGGCGGGAGCATCAGTAACAGGAGCGGCAGCAGCAGGGGTAGCAGGAGCTGCAGTTGCGGATGCAGCGGGAGCAGCAAGCGCAGAGGCAGCATCAGCAGCGTTCCTTCAGGGGGCCCTGCCCCCGGCTGCGGAGGTCTCGAGCTCGTCAGCATGCGGCCTCGTGAGGGCCATCTTCTGGCGAAGCCGTGGATGCGTTGGAGGCGCGAGCTCCAGAAGGCGAAGCTGCCCATGGAGGCGCCCCGTGCCCCGGCCTCGAAGCGGGTCCTCGGTGAGAGCCGACTTTTCAACGTGTTGCTTGCTCTGCTGCTGCTTCCACTCTCCTTCATTCCTGGTTTGTCGCCTTAGCGTGCTGCTGCCGATGCGTCTTTGCCGAGGCCTCGTTGCAGCTGGGCTGTCGGTCATCAGCGCCCTCTCTCCCAAATCCGAGCGTGCCCACGATTGTAGCCGCGTCCCTGCCCCCGACCACGAATCTGACCCCGGCCCAGCCCCGACGAAGATCACGTCGACCCCGACCCTTTCAAAATGGCCAAGCGGAAAGTAGCGCAAGGACACCGAGCTGTTCTCCAAGCGTAGCCTCTTGAGGTAAGGATGGATCTAAAGAGAGGGCCTTCCGTTTTCGACTTCTGTGCTTAACCTCGGTTCTAGACGCGGGCGTTTGGAGGGGATAGTTTCGCTTTTCTGTTGATTCCTTCCAGTCAGCTCCCTTCGACATGATTCGCTTCTCTTCACCTGCGCCCTTCATTGAGTCTCTAGCTGCTCCAGGTCGTCCGTTCGGATTCCTGCGAGTCCAGTCTTTCGGTCAGACTCGTCAGTTGTTTCGGTGGGCCACACAGCCTGCCCGTGCACGCCGGGCTCGCTTCTATTGTGTGGATGGGTCGCGTGTCGTCCGCAATGGCAGCCTCACTAACAAGCAGTCGTAGTCGTGCGGATGACGTTATGGGGGATACTACGCAGGGGTCAGTGGGCAGCCTGCGAAATTCGCAGGAGGAACGAACACTTAGCTTACAGTTGAGCTGGCGTGGAAGCGAGTCGCCTGCACACATGCAGGGCCTACGCTATTTCTTGTCGGCAATGTTTTGGTCATTTTTGTCGTTCATTCTCCCACGGGTACCAGTGCTGTAAGTACACATGCTTGCTGTCTTGACCTGGATCGCGCGCAACATCTCGTGCTGTTGAGTGGTTGAAGGGTTTTCTGCCAAGGGGTTCAGAACTCACACAGGCACATAATCATCGTAATGCTTGGGATTGCTTCATGCGAAAGCATTTTTGGGATACCATGTTAGTATGAAGTACCTGGAGGTACCACGTCTGTGTCCTTGCCTTTCAGCTCAGAATTGGGAATGGAATTTCGTGACCGTTTAGACAGAGCGACGTGCACTTCAACCAAAGCCGTGGAAGCCTTGACAATTCCGGTCCAAAACTCAGCGTCGGAGCACTGGTCAGGTTTTTGGAGGCAGCCTTCTGTCTTGCCGTCGTTCGGCCTCAGGGAGGTGCCACGACGTGCAGTGGGACCTTCACCAGGTACTGGGAAGGTGGCACTCTGGGAGTGGCCGCGGGGGCCCCAGTGCGGCTGAGTGGCGCTCGGCGGTCTCGCCGCACCAGCGTAAAGCTGCCCCGCAGAGTCCTAACAGAGGAGCGCCTGGTCAGCTGTGAGCACTTCACGTAAACGATGCGGAGAAGTGGGAGGAGGAGGCGGAGGAGGAGGAGGCGGAGGAGGAGGAGGAGGAGGAGAAGGAGGAGGGCGGGGGGAACTCACTCGGGTGCCCCCGGGCCGTTTCGGGGGAGGGAGGGGCGCACACCCCGTGCACGCGTATAAACGAACCCAGACTTCGCTGGGGGCGCCCGCAGCAAGCAAAAAGGTCGCGCCGCGCCAGCGCCGCGCGTGCGCAAGTGGAAGTGCGGGGCTGCTCGGCGTCGACCTCCGAGCGCGCCGCGCTGTCCCGTCGTGCCGGTTGTGCGGGTCGTGTGCGGCGGGCGCTGCAGCACACAGCTTTCGGGGGCCTGGCAGGCCCTTGACATCCTGCCGGCGCCTTTTTTCGCAACGGGCCACTTTGTTTGGTTTCGGGGCCTGGGACCGTCGCGGATCGATCGGGCTCGAAAAATGCAGCAGAGAGATGGGGTCCAGGGCTCTGGTAGATGCTTCACGATGTTGCAATTTCTTCGCCACGCCGAATCTCAGGGGTATATACGCTCGTGCTCCGCGCGCGATGGCCAGAGGGGCTCGTGCTCCTCCCCTCATCTCTCCTCTGTCTTCCTCCCTCTTGCTCCCTCCTTCTCCTCTTCCTCTTCGTTTTACCCTTCTTCGCCTCCCTTCCCATCCTGCACCGTGCCCCGAGTATCACGTCAGCTTCCTTTGCTAGTCCCCATGGCCCTTGTCGCTCGCGCAATCTCTGCCACCCCTGTGTCCCGTTTCCTTGGCTGCCGCTCTATCGACCCGTTGTTCGCCTTGCCTGTCGACTTTTGAGGATGTGCCACTCGACTTGCTTCTTTTTTTCCTGCCCGCGCACTCCTCATCGTTTTTGCTTGCAGACGAAAGGGTAATTGCTGCCGATCCCGCCTGAGCGCAGGTTGTCTTCGCAAGCCACCGTGTCGGACAAAGGCCCGGTCAGGGGGGGGAAGGGAGCCAGTGCATTCTCTAGCAAGCCTGCCATGGAATCGAAGTAATGTTGGTGTGCTGGAGCATCCTGCAACCGAGCTCGTCAGCCATTTCTGTGACCAGAGCTTATAAAACTGACGTTGGGGACATGTTTGTCGGATGGGAACTGAGGGCCCTCGCTGCCAAGTCCTACCATCTTGGCTGCCATGTGAAGCAAAGTGTGCGTGTAGTGCTCAGTGCGAGTTGGCATGGCTCGGTATGGCTTCGTAGCGAAGGTGAGTGTCCGCGTTTCCGAGCCAGTGCCCTGCACCAGGGGGCTCTGTCTGGCTCTCTTTGAATGCTCGGGAGGGCTCCCCGGGTGTCTGAGCGGTGGTCGCCAGCAGGCGCCTCGTGGGTGCCTCGTTCGCTGCCCGGGCTCCAAGCGTTTTTTGTTTCGCGCGGCGGCCGCCCGTGGTGCGGCCCGTGGGCGTCTCGTGGGCGTCTCGTGCGCTGGGTGGGGGCTGCGGGCGCACATGGCTTTCACCCCATAAGCTCGCGACCCCTGGAGGTTCCAGAAAGCCCGATGATCTTCCAAGGCCGCCCAGGAATAGCCTGCGACTGGCCCTCAAGGCCCCCCAGAAGCGTCCCACGAGAGCTCCAAGACGGCCCCAGATGACACCCCGACGGCCCAAGGCGCCCCAAGACGCCCCAAGAGGTTCCCAAGAGGCCCCCCAAGAGGGCCCCAAGAAGCAGAAACCGTTCCATTCCCGTGGGAATGCGTATTTTTTGGGGCATATTCGCCTCTTGGGCTTTCACAGCGTCCACGACGGCCCAAGAGGCTCCCAAGACGGCCCAGGAGGCCCCCAAGAGAGCTCCAGGACAGCCCAAGAAGGGCCCAAGACGGCCCAGGAGGCTCCCTCAGACAGCCCAAGAGCCCCAGGACAGGCCCAAGAGGGGTACCAGTGGGGGAAAACCAAGCTCAAGTTTCGAGCCTTGGCCCCAAGAAGCCCCCAGGAAGCCCCCAGGAGGCCCCACGAGGCTCCCAAGAGGCCCCAAGAGGCCCCAAAGGGGCTCCCAAGAGGCTTTCAAGAGGCCCCAGGAGGTCCCCAGGAAGCCCCCAGGAGACCCCCGACAGGCACCCAAAGGGCCCCTGAGAGACTTCCCAAATTGAGTAAGCATCTACAAGAGGCCTCCAGTCCACAACCTGTGCCCGTTCCTGGGGCGCCGCCTGATCGGCACAGGTTTTGCTTCTATCTGTATGTATAAGCATGTATGTGCGTACTTATATATGTGTGCGTGCTCGATTTTATGTCAATCATTTGGTCTGGCGAAAGGCCCGCCCATATGCAGCTGCGTGTAGCGCAGTGCGCGGCTCTCTCTTCAAATACTGCGCGATGCGGGGTAGACTGTATAGAGGGTCGCTGCAGAGCTAGCCCGCGTAGGCACGCTGAGCTCCCTGTGGTGCGTGATCCACGTGATGGGGGTGGCCGCCGCGCGAGTGCGCCCACTGAGGCCGTATGTGGAGCTCCTTGTGGAGCCCGATTCGCGTGTAGCGGCGCCGTAACGGGCGTGGGGACGCCATGCGAAATTTCCCATGGGTGCCAGACTTGGAGATTCTTGCGGGATAAGATCCGCGTCAGTGGTGTGCAGTGCCGAAATATGCGGAGGGGCGCCAAGCGACCCCTCCTGTTGGAGCCGTCGGTGGAGCTCCCTATGGGGCACGATCCGTGTGAGAGGTGTCCCGAAATGGACGTGAAGACGCCATGCGAACCTTATCTCTGGGCCTGTAGGTGGAGCTCCCTTGAGGCCACGATCCCTGCCAGGGCGGTGGAGAACAGCTGCCCATATGTTCCTGGAGACCTCTCTGGGAACATCCGGGCGAAGGAGAAGAATGAGGAGAATGAGGGAGAAAGAAGAGCAGCTGCTAACGGAGGAGAGGAGGATGAGGATGATGATGATGATGATGAGGAGGAGGAGCAGGACATGGGAAAGAAGGGAAAGGCGGAGAAGGAGGAGGAACAGCAGGAGGAAGAGGAGGAGGACGAAGCGGAGTGAAAACGGAGTGACGAGGAGTGAAAACGAAGAGCAGGAGCAGGAGCACGGGGGGGAGGAGGACGTGGAGGAGGCGGAGGAGGAGGAGGAGGAGGAGGAGGAGGAGGAGGATGATGAGGAGAATGACGATGACGAGGGAGGGGAAGGGGGAGGGTGCCGAAGACTTCGTAATGCCGCCGATCAGCCGAGCGAAAGCGAGAGCCGTAAAACGTGGCGCAGCTGTGACTAGAACCTAAGCGCGCACCGCGCACCGCGCGCGTGGTTCTAGCATGTTTTTTATTTTATTAAGATGCCTGTGCAGGTACATATGCATATACATACGCATACCTATATTCATGTACATGGGGACACATTTCTACACAGTCATGTACACTTACATCGGCACCTACTCAGACATTCGCATGCACGTGTACACATACATATACATACGCAACTGCATAAACACGCACATCCTCATATTCATTTGCATGTGCACATGCGTATACACATGCACGTACACGTGCACCTACATATGTCTATACATATGCATGTACATATGTATATACAGTGCACATCCTTATTCATATAGACACAACTACGCATGCACGCATACATTTACACATCCTATACGTATACCGCATAGACCACCCTTCGGGTGATAAGGAGGCGAGGGGGGGGGACCACCGTCGCACTCGATCGATCTCACTATCGATCTCGCTATCGATCTCATTATCGATCTCATTCGATCAATCTCACAATCGATCTGGCTATCGATCTCACACTCGATCTCACTAACGATCTCACTATCGATATCACAATCGATCTCACAATAGATCTCACAATCGATCTGGCTATCGATCTCACGATCGATCTCACATTCGGTCTCACGATCGATCTCACTACCGATATCACTATCGATCTCATTCGATCGATCTCACAATCGATCTCACAATCGATCTCACATTCGGTCTCACTATCGATCTCACTATCGATATCACAATCGATCTCACAATCGATCTCACAATCGATTTGACTATCGATCTCACTATCGAACTCACTATCGAAGTCATGATCGACCTCTCGTTCGATCTCACTATCGATCTCACTATCGATATCACAATCAATATCACAATCGATCTCACATTCGGTCTCACTATCGATCTCACTATCGAACTCACTATCGATCTCACTATCGATCTCACATTGGGTCTCACTATCGACCTCACTATCGATATCACAATCGATCTCACAATCGATCTCACATTCGGTCTCACTATCGATCTCACTACCGAACTCACCATCATGACCACCATCATCATCACCATCATCATCATCATTGTCAACATCATCATCTTCATCGTCATCATCATCATCATCATCATCATCATCATCATCACCGACGGGACACCGACGGGACACCGGCGGGACACCGCGGGGCCCCGGCCGCCCGGAAGGGAATCATTTGGTCCGGCCACGCTTCAGCCACACGGGACACCAGCGGGACACCGGCGGGACACCGCGGGGCCCCGGCCGCCCGGAAGGGAATCATTTGGTCCGGCCGCGCCTCAGCCACAGGAGACTTTCTCTCGCCCGCCCACGCAGCTTCGCCTCGCCCGCACGCACGGCACGCACGAACACGAAACCGAAATCGATTTCCCGGTAGGGGGGCTCTCCGTTCCACTTCGATCTCACCCCCTCCCCCTCACCTTCGACATACACACATACATGTATGCATACACATACATATGCGTACACACTTACACGTACATGCACACATACACATGCACACATGCATCCATACTATACATATGCATATGTATATACATGTGCGTATACATATACCTATGTGGAGCGCGATTCGCGTGATGGGCGTGCCACTATTGTCGCTGGGGGCGTAGGTTGAGATCTTTGTGGGGCGCCATCCTTGTGAGGTGTGTGTGCCGACATGGGCAGTGGGACTGCAAGCCAAGCTGGAGCTCCCTGAGGTGCACGATCGGCGTGACAATTTGTGTCCTCCGATGCCGAACGCTTTGCACTGCAATTAGAGCTTGCTAGAACCTTCGCGCGCTCGAAGCGCGCGTGGTTTCAATGTATCTCTAGATCTGTGGTGCAATCTATGTGGTGCAATCTGCGTGGAGCAATTCATGTGGTGTTATCTATGTGGTGCAATCTACGTGGTGCAATCTATTTGGTGCGATCAATGTGGCGCAATCTATGTGGTGCAGTTCACCTGCCGAACTCGAAATTGTCAACTGCACTGCTCGCGCAATCATCCCACCTACCCACCCGCAACCTGGTTTGCAAAACCTATGCGGAAGCGACTGCGATGAGTGCTTGGTGTTGGCTGGTGCATCTCTGCGGCCGCGCTAGCCCGCGCATGCTCGCGCGCGCAGCGGCCAGCTAGTATGGTGCGACCGACGCGAACGCGGTGGCGCTCACCGCTCGGCTCATTCCAGCGGGCACTTCAGTGCCAGTCGGCGACTTGGGCGGGCGCGGTATCATGGCAACGTCGACGACGGCAGACACGATGATGATAGTAGCGATGCTGGTGCCGATGCTGGCAGCGACGACGGGGCAGCCAGTGACGGCGCCGATGCTGATCACGCCGACGACGATGACGGCGTCTTCGCGTCGGTGATGAAGGTTTTGAAAGGAGTTCGACATGCGCGCGCGGCAGACGCGCGAGTATCATATGATACGGATCGTGCCATCCCAGCACGCGCGCAAGGGCGTTCGAACGATTTCGGCATGCGCGCGCGAAGCCCGCTTGGTAACATTCTATGAGGATGTTGAGAACTTGTTTTGTTTTTAAAAAAGCAAGCAACGCGCACGCTTTCAGTTGAAAAGCCGTGTTGCGAAACCCTGTGTTTGTATATGTGTTTTGGACACTCGTTTTTGAAATCCTTCCGACACCGAAGGTTCTCAAAGGATTTCGGCATGCGCGCGCGACGACTCGCGCGTGTGCGCTTCGTTTGATTTGCCCATGTATTCATGAAAACGGTTATATCTGTATATGTATATGTAAATGTGTATGTATGTATGTATGCATGCATGCATGCATGCATGCATGCATGCATGTATATATATACATGCATGCATGCATGCATGTATATATATAATATAATATTATACAGATATATATATATATATATATATATTCCTCTTCCTATGTTTTTCCAAGCCCGTGGGGCGGGACCCCCCCAAAAAAACAACAAAAAAAACTCGACCCCCGGGATCTGGGGTTCTCGGGCTCCCATGGACGTCCTTGGGAAAAGGTTTCCCGGCTTTCCGGGTCTCCACTAACGCCTTGTCAGCAGACCCAGAGCGATCCGAGGGGTCATCAGAAAGGCTCAAGGGAGGCCCCAGACAGCACAAGAGCGCTCCAAGAGGGACCCAAATTGCGTCAGGACGGCCCAAAAGACCCCCAAGGCACCCCAAAACATTTTCCAAGGGGCCTTCAAAACACAATAATCGTCCCATTCCCTTCGTAAAACTTACAATTTTAGCATATTCGCCTTTCGGATTTCATCAGCATTCAAGACGGTTTCAAAGCCCCCGAGATCGCCTCCAGACGCCCGGAAAGGCCCCCAAGAAAGCTTCAAGACGGCCGAGCTGGGCACCACGATCGCCCACGAGAGCCCCAAGACAACCCATAATGGAACCAAGAGGCTCCCCAAGGGCTCCCAGCACAGACCCAAAAGGGCCATGGGAGGTCCCCAGACGTGCCCAAGATGGGTCCAAAGGGGGCTCCAGCGGGCTCAAGCCCCCCAAGACGGCCCAAGAAGGCCCCAGGACGGCCCATGAAGGCGCCAAAACGGCCCACGAGGGCCCCGAAAACACCCCCACGATGTTTCCGAATGCCACCATAAAGACCCCCAAGGCACCCCAACAAGCTTTCCAAGGGGCATTCAAGCCACAAAAATCGTCCCATTCCCTTCGTAAAACTTACGATTTTAGCATATTCGCCTTTCGGATTTCATCAGCTTTCAAGACGGTTTCAAAGCCCCCGAGATCGCCTCCAAACGCCCCAAAAGGCCCCCAAGAAAGCTTCAAGACGGCCGAGCCGGGCCCCACGATCGCCCACGAGAGCCCCAAGACAGCCCATAATGGAACCAAGAGGCTCCCCAAGGGCTCCCAGCACAGACCCAAAAGGACCATGGGAGGTCCCCGGAAGTGCCCAAGATGGGTCCAAAGGGGGCTCCAGCGGGCCCAAGCTCCCCAAGACGGCCCAAGAAGGCCCCAGGACGGCCCATGAAGGCGCCAAAACGGCCCACGAGGGCCCCGAAAACCCCCCCACGATGTTTCC
>CAUYUJ010017939.1:0-27500 GCA_963575745.1 Prorocentrum cordatum
CTTGGGGCCAACATAGGCTGTCTTGGGGCCATAACAGGCTGTCTTGGGGCCATCATAGGCTGTCTTGGGGCCATAACGGCAGTCTCGGGGCCATCATTGGCTGTCTTGGGGCCATATAGGCTGTCTTGGGGCCATCATAGGCTGTCTTGGGGCCATCACAGGCTGTCTTGGGGCCATCATAGGCTGTCTTGGGGCCATCATTGGCTGTCTTGGGGCCATCATAGGCTGTCTTGGGGCCATCATAGGCTGTCTTGGGGCCAACATAGGTTGCCTTGGGGCCGTCATAGGCAGTCTTGGGGCCGTCATATGGTGTCTTGGGGCCATCATAGGCTGTCTTGGGGCCATTACAGGCTTTCTTGAAGCCATGTCGGCTGTTTTGGGGCCCATAGGCTGGTTAGGAAGCGTGCTTGGCCATCTTGGAGCCGCCCTTGGCAATCTGTGTCCGGCTTGAGGCACCACTGGGTCCTTCAATATTTGAGTGGAGGCGGCGTTGTCAGTTTTGGATTGAACGCCTTGACCAGAGCAGTGGCCGAGAATACACCATTCATGATTCCAATCAGTGCACCATGACACGTTCCTCGTTCTCATGATTTGGAGTTTGCTTCAGCCGTTTTGGCAATTGAAGGAGTTTCGTCACCCGACCTCCGCTTAATGAAGCTGTTCTGCTGCACGCTTTTCTGCTGCACGCGATTGATGTTGGATGATGCATCGGAGTCGGAAGAGGATTTTCAGATACCAGTCCCGGCAGTCGCATCGGATTCGGATGAAGATTTCAAAAACCAGGGCCAGCAGCTGCAGATTCGGACGAAGATTTTCAAATACCACCACCAGCAGCAGCTGCAGGTCATCTCGTTGCCGTTCCAGCCCCCGTTCAACCGATGGCTGCCCCTGAGGTTTTTCGGACCAGCAGTGCGAGCTTGTATCATCCAGCACCAGTGGTGAAACATGGGGTTCGGTTGATATCGCGAGAGGTCAGGGCGATCTGTGATCGTTTGGAGCCTTTGCCAGAGGATGCAGTGTCATCTGGAGTCCCATGTCTTAGCAGCATAATTGTCGGTGGCACTGGGAGCCAACGCGATAGGTTCACCCTGTGCAGCGCCAAGAAAATTAGTGAGTTTTGTGGCATTGCTGAACCGAACTGGCATCAATCCTTGTGTGCAGTGAGCCACGCATACTACCAGGCGTTGAGAAACACCGTGAAATTGTTCTCATCGTGGATGTTGCACTGCACCAGCGTTCGTCACTCGTCTGATGGTCAGCCAGATGCTCGAATCATTCATCTGGTCCAGCTTCGCATGAGAGCATACGATGGCACCAAACATTCTATTCGGGTTGCGTCGCCGAGCTCGGCTGGGACTGGAGGCGCTTGCATATTAGAGGACAACAAAGCCAAGTACGAGGTGAACGTGGTGGCGGCCATGAGGTCGTTCTGCCTGCAGCAGGAGAAGGGCGGCCAGACTCGTATCATGAACTTTGCCATCAACGAGCCCTCATTGTTGCAGAGCGGGGACGGCACTAAAGCAGAATATCTTGATCGGTACATGGCCCATCTGGAGATGGAGTTGGACCCACAATTGGATTCGAAGTTTTTTTCGCACAGTGGACCTTATCATAAGTGACGAGGCCGGGGCCAACACGAGGTTCGAGAATGAGGTTCGACAGAAGCACCCCGACCGAGCATCGTTGCACTTGTATTGCGACGCACACAAAAAATCCAAAGTAGCCACTCTTGGATCGGACGTGCAGCGCCCGATAGACACGAAGATCATCAGGTTTCAGCTGAGCATGCGCGGTCACCACGCCTCCCTGCGCGCTGCGATGCGAGATATCATTAGAGAGCGGTTGGTCGTCATCAATGCGGCAAACGTGGATGCCGAGGCTGAGGATTACCGACGTATTGCGATCAATTCTTTCATGCCGACCGAGTGCGCCTCGGATGTCTTCAGGCAGAACATCGTCACTCGCCTGTTCAATGGAGATTGGAGGAGGTCGGACCGAGTAGAGAATTACCGTTGCGGCTGTTGCGCATCTCGGGAACAGACTATGCTTATCATGGAGACCGTTGGCGTGAAGGCCCTCACGTCGTATGTGGCCAATGTGCTGGATAGAAACAATTGGACTGGGGCGCATCACTCCGTGTGTGGGCTTGCTCTTGCATCCTTTTGCCACAATATCTTGCCGATTGCGTATTGCGAACATTTCAGGTCATCTCTACTCGCTGGCGGCGACGACGATATGCACCGCCCGCAGGACATGCCCGACGACCCCCGCCAGGATGATCACAAGGACGTGAGCGTGTGGCGCGAGGAGAACAAGTCCCGCGAGAGCCAGTCTTTGCAATGGTTGATGAGCGGCCGCTTCAAAGACGACCTATACTTATGGTCCAGGTCATTTCTCCCTTCCCCCAGTGATCCGTCGCCCTCCTGCCGCCTCCCCGACCCCTCCTACTATACCTTGCCTTCTCTCCTCCTCCTTTCCCGCTCCCTTCTTATTACCTGCCCCTGGTCTTCCCACTTTCGCTCCTCCTCCTCATCCTCCTCCTCCCTCTCCCCCTCTTCATCCTCGCCTTGCTGCTGCGACCTCCCCCCATGCTGCTGCGCCTCAGGTCCCACTGCCACTGCCACTATCTCATCCTGGACGAGCTCTCGAGATCTGGCACTGAATGGGAACTCAAACAGCAGAAATGTCTCGTCGACTACGGCCCCAGAGATTACCCGATATGGGCAGCATCCGACGATGAGGAGGCCCATAAGTTTGCAAGTGTGATGTCTCGCGAAAGTTTCCACTCCGACTGGCCATTGTTGACAAGGGTCCAGGAAGACTCCCAGCTCGACGTGTACTTGGTTCTTTCCAGATCGGCAGCTGCTTCTTACGAGCTCGTGGAGGTTCGGCACAGGAGGCCGCCGTACAGGACGTTCAACTTGCTTAGGGACCCGACCACGCTGGACTACTTGGAGGGATCTCCTACGTGCGTGTTCGATGAGTACACGGCTGGATTCGTTTCCCACTATAAGGCGCGTGGCGGTTTGAATGGTCAGGTTGCGAGGGCCGGGCTATCATCAATTCTACCTCTACTCAAGACGAGCACGGCCATGATAGAGCGCACGCACAGCGAGAACCTGAGGCAGAGTGAATCTGGGAAGTATTCTTGGGGTATCGATCTACCCTCTATGGGCGGCTTTGCGTTGTGCAGACAGCAGATGAAGGTTCAGAGGTCAGTCTTCCGAGCGGCCCCAGCGGTCAGCGCCGAGGCGCGCAAGGTGGATGCCAAGCGCCTTGAGCGCAGCGGCGTGCACTACTCGATGAGGCCATGGGTGTGGAGAGCGTTCGTGCACGTGGAGGCGGAGAACCGTTTCGTCGACGCCGCCCTAGGCGCCGAACTGTCAGCCAAGTACCGCGCCCTCACCCCTGAGGAACGGCAGCCATTCGAGGACATGGCAGCCGTCGCGCTACAGGAGTACAAGAGTGGCAGGCACGGTTTCGGCCATAAGGCACGGCAGAGCACGACGACGCCACTGGCGGGTGCCAGTGTGAAAGTACGTGCCTTCAACGATGCCGCAAACGGTGATGGGCTGAGCCAGGCCGTGCACGACGTCGTCTCGACGACGGGGTCCAGTCAGATCTTCCGACGTGCAGCGGTGGCAGCCCAAGACTACAAGAGACGCAACAGAATTTCAGCTCGCCAGGACATCTCCGACGAGGCCGACCTCCGTGCGAGGTCCGATGCAGATGCTGACAGATATGCCAAGGACTGGTTCTTCATTGGTAACGATGTGCCCGCCAACGAGCGCTCCGCCGACTTCGCCGTCCAGCGCGCCATGATGCCGACGGCTATTTATGTTCGGAAGCCAGAGTCGCTCGCGTCCGAGGTCATTCGGTCGTTGGACATCGGCAGCGTGAAGACAGAGGCTGAGAAATGGACAGCGCTGCACCTCCACACCCGCAAGCAGGACATCAAGCCGCTCACGGCGCCAGCGCGGCCTCGGCGCCTGTGTTGGGAATCCGAAGGGTGCATCTGTCAAGGGCCCGAGTCGATCGTGAATGTTTTCAAGGCCAGGCTGATGATCGTGTGGCGCGTGGCCGAGCACGCCGTCGGCGAGAAACTCTTCAAGGCCAAGATGATTGCGAATAGGTACGTGATTAGCATGTCCACCCCAGCTCCCCCGAATGACAGTTCCGATGGAGAGCTCGCGGGCGGCTCGCCTGCGATTGCACCAGCAATCGAGAAGACGTTGTACTTTCACATTGCGCTCCACTACGGCAAGCCATGGAGGCCGACGTTCATTCGCATGGAGCGTGAACCTGAGGGAGATCGTCTGGACTGCATTGGTCTGAGGCCTGTCCGTCTCGGCGCTGGGGTGCACCAAGTTCTAGATAGGCTCACGTTGAAACAGTTTGCTGACGCTTGCTTCGGCGAGTCGTGGGACATGCGGCCCTTCCAGGCCAAGTGGTACGAGTTCTACGCGGACAGCCGGAGAGTAGCGCAATGCCGTCCTTGGGTGCAGCGAGTTTTGGAGATCCCGATCGTGGATTGCGACCTGTGGACTGTCCGACCTCCACCACCGAAGCCTCGGAAGAGGAAGCGGCCTGGGGAGGGGCCGTCGGGCTCTGGGTCGAAGCCGAAGCACGGGCCAGCCATGCTCGAGGGCGGCCCGCCCAAACCAGTGCCGATCGACGACCTCCCCGACGACGACGACAGCGGCGGGGATTCCGAGAGGCCCCCTTCTGACCCAGAGGAGCGCGGGAATGAGCCTGAGCCAGAGACAGATCTCGAAAATTTGTTCTTCTCAGGCGACGAGGGTGGCGGCGGCGATCCTGGGCCGTCGGGCAGCGGCGGTGGGCACCCTGACCCAGAGCCAGGACCTGAGTTCGCCGAGCCTGGAGGTGACGTGCCTCCGCCTCCAGCCGACGCTGATGATTTGTTTCAGGCCGCTGCCGCAGCAGTTGACGCAGGTGGAAGTGAGCCTTTAGGCGGAGGCGGAGGGCTTCCGCCAGCACCCGCAGCTGCGGTCTTCGGGATGGAGTTCGGCACCATTCGCTACTACCCCAACGCGTGCCGTTTTCAAGCCGATTGCAGGCGTCCTGAGCACAACATAGATTGCACTTGCTGCGTCAATAGAACCGCAAGGGCGAGCGCTGTGGCGAACCGTGCTGGCCAGGGCAGGCCGTTGGGTTTCCTGATGGCTTGGTTGCTGATGGACGGGCCGTGCCCCAGCCAGTACGACCACGTGCACATTTTCAACCCCAGCCTCGATGCGCGGCGCGAGGGTCGGCGTCGCCTCCGTGAGGCAGCTGCTGCTGGGAACGCAGCCGCGCAGGCGCTCCTGGCCGTGGAGCGCCACAGGAGGGACGGCGAGGATGACGAGCCAGACCACGTCCCCTAGACGGTTTGTGAAAACAATGCGAGGTCAATGCACGTGTTGTTGCTACGATTCTGATTTCGCGTCACTTCTTCTTTTGCCAGTCACATGTCCCAGCATAGCCTGAGCAAGCCTAACACAGCCAGGACAAAATAGACATTTGAAATGGTGCATGCATCTCACGTTCGACTGGGTATCAAGATACACGAATTTACGGCAATAACATCAAGCGCAGCGCAATGCAATCGCAATGCAATCGCATGCAATTCATGAGGTCAGCGTGCCAGCACGTGGGCATGTTTGAAAGATTTAGGCG
The DNA here is from genome assembly GCA_963575745.1 of Prorocentrum cordatum. Classification (NCBI taxonomy): domain Eukaryota; class Dinophyceae; order Prorocentrales; family Prorocentraceae; genus Prorocentrum; species Prorocentrum cordatum. The sequence goes on from CAUYUJ010017939.1 coordinate 5,677, forward strand.
TCAGACTTCCGACGAAGCCTAGCTTGCTTCCAGCTCGTGTTCGCCGCTGCTACTGCGGCTGCCCTTTCTTATATCCTCCTGATGTTTCCACGTATCTTCCCCCTCTCTGTTGCTTCTCCCCCGTGCCTGCTGCTGCCCATGCCCCTCCGCTAATTATGAATAACCCTACTGCAGCTTCGCTGCCTAAGTGCACCATCTGGACACGACGCGCGCGTGCCCGTGCCCCGCGTGAGGGGCGTGCTGAAATGGTCGGCGTCTCTGGGGCTCCAGGGTTCCAGGGTTCGGGGCCTCTTGGCCCGAGGGTTCCCCTTTGGGCTCGGGGTGTCTTGGGTCAGGGCCCGCGGCGGCCTACGAGCTCGCTGGACTCAGCGCGCTGCAATAGCGGGAAGGGCGTGGAGGGGGGAAGACAACGGAAGAGGGGAGGGCAGCAGGAGCGGGGCGAGCAGGGACCCCAAACCGGCCCCAAACGGACCCCGAAGCGACGCCGCCGAGGCCTTGGATATCAGTTTGGCCTTAGCTCCCTTGCGCGTCGTGCATGCCGTTGCTACCAGCAATTGCACAGCAAATGCAACGCAGCAAATGCAACACAGCAAATGCAACGCAGCAAATGCAGCGCAGCAGATGCAACGCAACAACTAGAACAAGGGGAGTTAGCGTAACTTATGGAATCGTTTGTCATGGTACAAGACGAGCTAAACGTAACGCAATGATAAGTGCGCGAGCGTGCTGTGCCGTGCCGCGGTGCCGTCAGGGGCGTGGGGGTCTGTGCCGTGCCGCTCGTGTTGTGCCGTGCTGCGGGCCAGTCTGGGGCTCTGGGTCGCAGGGGGAGCTCTGTCTTGGAATGGGACCGCCATCCTTCGGGCTTGATCACACACAGAGCGAGGTGGAGATAACAGGAGAGCGCGCGAGGGACCGACGCCCCGCGGATTCGTGGAGAAGGAGGCGGGTAGGAGGAGAACCCGCCTGACCGCTGTGCTGTGCCGCCAAGCGGCCTGGCAAGGCGGTCGGGCGGGATCGGCCTCGCCCCGACCAAGCTGTCCTTCGAATCTGAAGCGTTCGGCCTTCGGCCCGCCAGATATACAAGGCCTTCGGCCCTCGTCCGCCAGACCCAGCGATCCGCGTGACGGACGCGCCTAGATGGGCGGTGCACCAAGGGCTCCAGGGAACCATGGCCCAGGAGGGCTTTCCAGAGCCCGAGGGTGTCACTGTGGGGCCAGGGTGTCCTGGGTCAGGGTGTCCTGGGTCGGGCTGTCCTGGGTGTCGTCCCCCCCCCTTCCACTGAGTACCCGACGCATGGCGCCTGCCCTGCCCGCCCCGCCTTCGCCCCCGCGAGACATTGCGGCACCGCGACACCGCGGCACTGCGGCACGACCACATATGCAGGGCGTTCGCCTCTCCGCCCTGCCCCGACGCCGCGGCATCGCCGTGCCAAGGCGCGGCAATATCGCGACGCCGCGGCAGCCGCGCGACATTCCCGCCCCATCCGATCGCACTATGGCGGCCGCGCAGGGGGCTCGTCTCCCCCCACAACTTCGCGTTTGCATCGCTGCTACGCCGAGTCAAAGCGACGCCGCGGCACCGCGCTTATGTGCGCGGTGCCTCATGTATCGCTTCTTGTTCTGGCTTTCATCGCGATGCCAGTGCCAAAGGTTGCCTCGTGATTTGCGCGCGGGCTGCATTGGCTATGAGGGTTGCGCGGTGCGTGCTTCCTGAGAAGCCCAGGCCCGCGTGCGCAATGCGCTGAGCGCGGCGGCGCAGACCATTATCCATTTGCTCCTGGGACAAGTACGGCTCTGGGTACCAGTTTCATCTCTTGCTGCGTATCGCCGAGGGGCCAATGACCGGCGATTAATGCGCAGTGCATGCGGGCCCGACTGAGGCTGGGGGGCCCGTGGCCGAGGGCTTCGCTCGAGGCCGCGGGCCGATGGCGCAACGCCCATGGGCGACGGTGCATGGCTTGCAACCGAGATGCATTGGCTCGCGCGCCGCGCCTAATGATCTCGCGACCGCGTTCTCGGGCGCAGCGTTTGTTATGAGGCCGAACGCGCAGAGCTCAGCGCGCGCGGCCACGGGCGCGCGGGCCCCTGCTTCAAGCTTGCAGCTACATGTTGAAGGCGCGGATTGGATGCAGAGGGCTCGGGGGCTCTGGGCGCTCGGTTCCAGGCTCGGGGCATGAGGCGGGCCTTGGGCCCAGAGCTCTTCGACGAGGGCCCGACAATTCGGGCATAGGTCTGTGGCTCAGGGATTGCGCCGCCAGTTTTCTGGCGCTGGGCGCCAGTCCTATGGCTTCGGGCTTCGGGCTCAAAGCACCAGGCCCATGGCTGAAATGGGTTGCGGCCCAGAGGTGGCCGCCCCATGCTCATGGCGCAGGGCTTGGGGCGCGGGGTTCGCGGCAACATCTGCGACTCTCGGACGGTGGGTTTGGGTTTAACTTGGGCCCTGGGCGCCCTCAGTCTCTTGCCCAGCGCGCGCTGCTCGAAGCTCAGGGCTTGGGCCCTGGGCCCTGGGCGCGGGCGCGCCCGCGCCCGTTTCGCTCATTCGAGCATGTGTGCGTTATTACTTCAACAGCGTTCGCGGCGCGCGTGCTACCCCGCTCGGCCGCTGACGCGCGCCCGCGCGCGCGCGCCGCCCCGCGCGCCTCAGGCGCTGGTGTCGGGCGGCGCGGCTAACGCCATGGGCGCGCTGGCGTGCGGCTGCGTTTGCGGGCCGAGTAACCGCTACATTCAGCTGGATGCGCCGCCGCCCCAAGCGCTCGGGGCGCGCGGGCGGGGCCGACACCGCTGTGTACGCGCTGCCGTGGCCCGCCCTGGCAGACGCATGCAGGTCGCCACGTCGACTACGCGCGGCGCGCCGCGGCTCCGCGTGGCGCGCCAGCCCATCGAAAGCGGAACGCCGACGTTTCGTGCGCTGGCCCATTTCATCAAAACCCAACCGCGGACCCATCGGAAACCCATCGGAAGGCCATCGTAAATCCATCAAAACGTCATCACAAAACGAACGAGTTTAAGGGTGGTTGATCAACACGTCATCATAACGTCATCAAAACGTCATCATAAAGCAATCGAACGGGAGCGTAATGCCGTGCCGTGAAGGGCAGAGGCGCACTGGCTTGCCAATGCTGACAGGTATTTCGAGCCGCCTGCTCAGCGGGGGCAAGGGCAGCGTACTGCGAAAACGTACTATGCCATGTGCAGATGTCGAAATTGCAGCGCAGGCACCGCCAAACCATCAAAACACCACCAACATCGATCATAAACCCATCAAAACGTCATCATAAACCCATCGTCATTCGGAGCACGCGACCAAAACGTCATCATAAGGCCATCAAAACGTCATCATAAACCCATCGAGAGGCCATCAAGGAGCCATGCGTTCTGGCATCGAAAATGCTTCGGGCGACCAAAACCTTATGGCGGTTTTACATTGCACGGCGCAGATCGATGCTCGGATTTTCGCAATCTCCCCCCCCCCTCGAGCACCCCCCGATGCCTGAATTTTCGCAATCTACCCCCCCCCCCCCTCCCCCTCGCCTGGCCGCTCATTCGGCTGCGGCCCCGTCGGCGCTGCGCCAAGGACCGCGCCGCGTTGGCCCCATGCGGCTACGCACGTGGGAATATACAGCGGGCGGCCGCCCCTTTCCTGCGCGTTCGCGCGCGCGCCATGCGAACCCGCCTGCCCAGCCGCCTTGGCGTCGGGGCGCCCCCGCCCCCCCACGCGCCGCGCTGCTGCGGGAGACCCTCGGCACCCGCGTCGCGGGGGGGCAACGGTGCGCGCGCCAGCGCCGCTCGATGCGGGCCTCCTGGGCAATGGCAGCGGGCCGCGCAGGCGCGCTGCGAGGGCCCGACGGGCTTCCCAGCGCGCCGCCGATCGGGGCGGCCCCGTGCGGGCAAGCGCGTTCGGGGCTGTCGTCGCTGGGCGGTCTGCATGGACCAGCACGGGGCGGGGCTGCTCGCGGCGCCCGCGGGCGCCGCGATGCTGGCCCTGCGACGTCGCGCCCGCGGCCGACGGTCGGGCTGCAGAAGTTCGTGGATGTAACCAGCCCTCAGTCGCGCGCGCGAGCGCTGGAACTGCGATCTCGCGTGCACGGCGCGGGCGCATGAGCCGCGCGCTGCGCGCGATGTATCTCGCCGCAGAGCCGCCGCCGCTGTGGCGTGTTCGACGCGACGTGCCTGAGAATCGGTTTATCAGGTGGGGCTCTCCTGGTAGGGTGCGCCAGCGGAAGCGGCTGTTGCCGCGGCCATTCTGTTGGAAGAAGGCTGCGTGGGAGGGGTAGATGTCGGTCGGCTCGGCATGGCCAGGTGGTGGCTGACCAGTGTCGAGGTATGTGCGAGGCGGGGCTTGGGCATGGGATCGGCCCCCGCATGGGTGAAATTGCGGCGCCCCCCCCCAATGGAAGAATCCTGGTGGGGGCAAGTCTGGCGGGGCCCGCCCCGAGGGGCATCCGCTGCGCGGGCTCGGGTCATGCAGTCGGCGCCGCGAGCATCGGCTAGCGCGCGGCGGCGCGCGGCTGGGGGCGCCCCATGCCCGCCGCAGCAATGTCTGCGCAGCGCGCCCCGAGCAGCGAACCTCGCAAGAGGCCGACGCGGTTGGCGGACGCTCGGGTTCGACGCCCGCGGCCTCCTGGAGCATCAGGTATTTTTCAAAATCCTATCGGCCCCTCCCAAAAATAAATAAGCAATTCCCAGCAATTAGATGAGTCCATCCCGAAGTAGATCGGGCCCTCCCAGCAGTGAATAGCCCAGCCCTTCCCAGGGCACGCAGACATGTCCCTACCACAGGTAGATGGGGCACTCCCAACAAGTAGATCGGCCCCATCACAGATAGGCGGCTCACAAAAGTAAATGGAACAATCGCAACAAGTAGGTCGGCCATTCCCAGAAGAATGCATGTCCTTCCGAGAAGTAGATAGGTACCCTCCGAACAGCAGATGGGCACTTGGCAAACGTAGATAGGTCCCTGAAGTAGGCAGGGCGCTCCCCAAAGTAGACAAACCCCCATCATGCGGACATTGGAACATCCCAGCAAGTATACAGGACCCTCCCATATGTAGATAGGGCAATCCCAAAATTATATCAGACCCACCACAACAACAACAAAAAAAACAACAAGTACATTGGGCCCTCCCAAAAGTAGAATGGCGCCTCCCGAATGCAGGTAAGTCCGTCCGAAGGTCGATCGGTCCATCGCAGAAGTAGATATGGCCATCCCAGCAAGTATACATGTTTTCCCAGAGGTAGGCAGGGCCCTCCCAAACGTAGATGTGCCCTTTGTTTCCGCGCGGGAGATCGCCCCCCCCAGATTAGATGTGATCCTTGCGCAGGGCGGTAGGACCCTGCGAACAAGTAGATAGGTCCGTCTCCAAATGGGACGGGCATGTCACAAGAGTAGATAGGCCCATCCCAAATGAACATGCCCTTCCTAAAATGAGAAAGGGCCCTCCCAGCGAGTATGGAGGCCATTCCAAAAAGTAGATAGGCCCCTCCCAAACAGAAAAAAACAGATTCTACAAGTGGGGATCTCCTTCCCCAGAGAAGTAGGTCCCTCTCAACAATAGATATGTCCATTCCAAAATTAATTCGGTCCCTCCCGAAAGTGAATTGGCCACTCCGAGAGGTGGATATTAGGAATTTCCCAACAATTCGACAGGTCCGCCCCAAAAGTAGGCAGGTCTCCTCCAACTTAGATGGGGAACTCTAAACAAATTAAAGCGTCCCTCCCGAAAGTGTTGGTACGACCCTCCCAGAGGTGGAAACTCCCAACAAGCAGATATGTCCCGCCCAAAAGTAGGTCGGGGCCTCCCTACAAGTAGATAGGTTCCTGGAAAGGATGTGGTTTCCTCCAGAAAGTAGTTAGGACCTTCTCAGAAACCAAAAGTGGATGGGCCCCTCCCAAATATAATTAGGAACCTCCCAAGAAGTATAGGGCCCGCCCACAAGCATATAGGACCCTCCCGACAAGCAGATATGGTTCCCCCACAAGTAGATACGCCCCTCCCAACAAGTAGAGAGGTCAATCCTAACAAGTAGATAAGATCATCCTCAAACCAGATATGTTCCTCACACACGTATATATGACCAGAAGCCGTTCGGACCCCGCCAAAAGTAGATCGGACCCTCCCAACAAGTAGATAGGTCCCTCCAACAAGTAGATAGGACCTCCCCAAGCAAGTAGGTAGGACCATCCCAAAAGTAGGTAGGACTCTCCCAACAGGCAGAACGGATCCTCTCAACAAGTCGATAAGACCCAGCCGACCGTAGATGGGAGCATCCCAGATGTAGATAGGACCCCCCGAACAAGTAGATTCCAGGATCGTCCCTAAGGTAGGTAGGACCCGCCCGTAATTATGCAGGTTTTCCAATAGGGTCCTTCCATGGGGTCTTGTGATGCCCCCCCCCATAGGGCCTCCGTGGGCCCATAAGGTAGGGGGGTTCGCCCATGGGCCAACGCGGTCTCGAAAGTGGTGCCGCCCGCTGCCTCGCGATGGTGTGCGGTGCTGTGCGGTGCGCGTCATCTCCGTCAGTGACCGTGCGGTGCCGTGTCGGATCCGCTTGGGTGCCGCATAGTGTCGGCGCGGTGGAATGCGGTTTCTTGTTTGGCCGAGGGCCCATTGCAGTGCCATGGTATCGTTGTCTGCAATTACCTACGAATTCCAACATGATATTCTTTGTCTTTACATCGATGTTTGGCTCCGATCAGTTCGGGGCTTGTGATTTCAGAGCCGGGGCCGCGAGTCGGCGACCCGAGTCTTCTCTTCTGCTGGAGAGCCGGACGGATGGGCAAGCGGGCGAAACCCGAACCCAGCGGCGCCAGCCAGCTTGCGGGTCGCGGCGGCGGCACTGTGGGCCGCGGTGGTGGCGCGGGGGGCCGTGGTACTAAGAAGTCCAAGATGAAGGCCGCCGCCGAGACGTCGAAGGAGTCCCAGGTCATAGGGCCGTTGGTAATCAGGACCAAGAGCGTCGACCTCACTGGCCCCAAGGGTTCCTGCGGACGCTGTGGCTTCAAGGAGGACGCCGAGCATCCGTTCCCCGACGTCAAGTTCCCAGGTGGGGAGATCAAGAAGTTCCCCTTCGGCTGCTCATTCCACGTCCGTGGCTTTGTGAAGGGGAAGTTTTGGATGGATTACACTTGGCCTACTCTTTGCGGGGCTTGCGAGAATGACAGCGAGTTGGCCGACTCCTTCGAGGCGTGCTGCCAGGCCGCCGACGGAAAGCGCTTCTCGGCCACGTTGCCGCAGGACGTCACGATGGGCACGCAGACTGGCATCACGGTGTACTCGGACTGCGTCCTCATCACAGACGCCCAGTACCAGACCGACATCGCCCCTGCAGGGGCGCAGAGCTTAACGCCGCAGCAGGCAGGGGAACGTGCCACAGAAGTGCAGAACGAGCACAAGGGTGATGCGGTCACGGGGACGCTAGCCTTGGATGCGACGTCGCCTTATCTCAAGGTGCGCAGGTTCACCACCACCCTGAACACCCGCAGCGAGAAGGCTCTGTCGGCCGACGATTGCTGCCGTGAGGGCGCGGCTTCGTCATTGGAGGAGGCCGCCAACAAGCTCATGCGCGAGCAGATGCCCATTACCTTGAGGGGGAATGTTGGGATTCCGACGGTGGCCGAGCTCAAGGCCAGAGCCTTGGGTGCGGCGCGGGGCCTCGGGCTGATTACCGATCCGACTCCTCCAGCAGCTCCGACGGGGAAGCTGGCCATCGCCGACGGCAGCGTCGACGACGGCGGCGGCGCGGCCGCGCTCCCTCCAGGCGACGTCGGCGCGTCGCAGGGTCCAGCGTCGCTTGGACCAAACACCGACGACACCAGGCCGCCCAGGTCCGCGTTCGACAATGCCATCCCAGTGCCTGATTCGGTTCCAGCTGGCGCTGCCCGTGGCTCCATGGGCGACGACGCGGGGCCGCTGCCGTCAGGTGCCAGCGACCACAGCCGCGGGGCCTCCTCGATGATGACATGGACGCCGCCGTCCGTCAAGAAGCCTGGTGTGGCAAACGACGCTTCGGAGAAGGCGAGGCTGAAGGAGCTCAAGGATTCGATCTCCTTGGGGCGCATCCTCACGAAGGGTAAGGACCATGGCATCGGTGATAAGATCTACGCGCTTCGGCGCTGGAAGCCTGATAGCGACGTCTTGGGCGGCGAGAAGGACAACTACCTCAGCGACATCGACTGGTGCACGACTCTGGGTGGGAAGGCCATCGAACAAATGGGGCAGGATACCCGCCTGCGGCTGCTCGGGAACATCAAGCACGTGGACCTCTCGGACGCGGTTCCTTTCAAGCTGCAGCTCTGCGCGGTTGCGGCCAAGGAGATGTTCGACGTTGGAGGCAAGGTCGAGATCTGCATTCCCTGGGAGCAGTGCGCGGTGGGATGGGCCTCAACGTTAACGCCAACAACTGAATTCCCCAAGGTCCTTCACCTCCTCGCTCCCTCTCCTCCCCCTCTCCCCCTCCTCTCCCCTTCGCTCCCCCTTGATCCCCTGATCAACCCCCCTCTCCGATGTTGTTGGCGTCGGCGCTGGGGCCCCTGAAGGGCGAGTTTTCGATGCTTCATCCTCGGTTCTCGGCTGCTGGGGTGCCTGACGCAGAACTCGTCGAGACGGGATGGACGTTCTTCATCAACAATTTGGTTTTGCCGTACACCAAGCAGGATAAGATCCACAACTCGTGGATGATGGACCTGATCGATCAAATCCTTCCTCGCGTCAAGTCCGAGGCGGTTCGCGAGGAGGCTGGCGTGTGCAAAGACCTCGCGAAGGAGATCTACGTGCACGCCGAGCCCCTCCGCATCCTCATAGACCCCTCGCCCACAGCGCTGCTGGAATGCGATATCAGGTCTGAAGTTCGCAAGTTCCTTCGTGAAGAAGCTGGGCCTGAGCGGCGCGTGGTCGCGACGACCTTCGGCTCGAAGTGGAAAGCGTGCCTTGAGGAGTACAACCGTTCCTACCACACCGACGTGAAGTACGGCGAGAAGGTCTCCTCCGTGGAACGGGTGCTCGGGGGCGTTATCAAGACTCTGACCGTTCAAGACATTTCTTCGATCATCGCGAACCTGAAGGAGTGGGGCCCGTTGTTGCGCCTGGGTGCTGCGAGAAACATCATGAACCATTTCCGCGACAAGCTGGAGGACTTTATCAAGAAATCTGTGCTCGCGTCGGACATCGGACACCAGGCGGTGCCAGATATCGAGGGAGTGACAAAGTTGAACTTGGAGTTCCTCGATCTCCTGAGCCTCACCCCGAAGCTGCGTGCCATCTCTGAGGACACGGTCCAAGCATTCAACAAGATCTATGCCGACCTGGAGATGTTCCAGGAGAAGGTGTACATCAAAGGCAAGAGCGACAAACTTGTGGAGGCTTGCGACGCCTACGATCCCAAGCGCGATGAGACAGTGCAGAAGGTTGCCGCCGCTTTGACGGAATCTCAAGGCACGCACTTCGGCTCGGGCGAGGTCGTCGCCAAGCTCATCGGATGTGCTCGGACTTGCTTCAACCACGTTGTGCAGATGGGCCTCGACTTCACCGCAGAAGACGAGACAACTGATACCTGGGCCGAGACCGCCGAGATGATGAAGAAGATGCTGGCAGTGGCAGCTGGCGCGGTCAATCGCATCGGGGAGTTCGACGCTGACGCGCGAGAGATCCACAGGCTGGTGGTCACCAAGATGATGCTGATCCAATTGGTGCTGTCCATCGGAGCCGTCACCGCCCGCAAGCCGTTCGCCGACTTGCACGTGGATCTTGCTGATGACGCGCAGGAGGTCCGCGGGAGAGGCAGCCATCACGACGTCGTATGCCCTTGGGGTCTGGGGGGCCGGGGGGATGGGAGTGCGGGTGGACGAGGGGAGTGCGGGATACTGGAGTGAGGGGTGGAGGACCCGAGGGGTCCTTGCAGATTGATGGGGACATATGGTGGGATGGTGGGCGGTTTGATGTCACGATGGCTGTCTTACCTTGAAGGCTTGGCGCGTGCTCCGTTCGCATCTCGCCAAGTTCGTCGAGACCGCCGCCGAGCCGCCCCAGGATCCCGAGCAGCCGCAGGGAGAGGGGGCCTCGACCACGCAGGGTGCGGATGGCTCGGACGGGGCCGACGGCAAGAAGACGCCCGAGGTTACGATACTGGCCGACTTCAAGGCTTTCGAGGTCCTCGCCAAAGTGGCAATCAAGACAGGCCGCGACTTGCTCAAGGAGTTCTCGACGGTGTACTGGGACCTGGTGGCGGACGCCACGGAGTACGCTGTGAAGGAGATGGATGCCTTGAGCGGCGGCATCATGAACGGCGGCGGCAAGAGCTGGACGGACGGCGCCTCCAGCTTGCAGAACTGGGAGGAGGTCCTGACCCAGATCAAGGCCACGCTCTTCAAGCAGAAGGGCTTGGCAACCAAGGCGCGCGCGCTGAAAGGCGACATACTCAAGCAGCTTGGCGAGCTCAAGAAGACGGCCGACGAGCACGGCAAGATGAGCGAGTTCGGTGGCCTCGAGGCGTCGGCGCTCAAGGCCGTGGGCCGCGCGGGGGCCACGCTGTTCGAGGCGCGCTTCGCTCAGCTCGTCAAGGGCGGAGTCCACGCGAAGGACCACAAGGAGAGCTTGCTGGCGTTCAGGGATGAGCTGCACGACGCGAAGTACTTCAAGGAGAAGGACATCCACCCAGTGATCGCGGCCAAGCTGGAGGAGATGCTCACGCAGGCCTTCAACGACACGTTGTAGATGTGGAGGTTTGCGACGCTGGCGGATTCGAGATCGGCTCGGACACTTTCGGGGCTGTCGGCCCCAGGGTAGCTAGGGGGCACCGTGGTCAGGTGGCCTCGCGCGCCGCCGCCCCTTTCAAGCAGCAAGTTGCTGCATGTGGTGATGATAGGATTTATGAGGAAGGGGAGGTGGAGGAAGAGGGCGACGACGACGACGACGACGACGACGACGAGGACGACGACTACGACGACACGATGGGGTATCACCATTTGCACTGCACGAGTGGCGGCGGCACGCTTCTCGGGAGGCGCTCCGCGGAGCGCGGACGAGGTGTGAGCGCTGTTTCTCTCAGGGCGGAGGTGGGCAACCTATCTCATCATGCCCTCATTGTCGTCCAACTTTCCCTCGTCGTCGTCCTCCTCCTCGGTCCCTTCACCCCCTCCAGCTTCACCTTCACCTCCCTCCCCTCTCCTTCCTCTTCCCTCTCCCTCCCCGTGCTGCTGCCTTCTCTCCCCGCTCCCTCCGCCCCCCCCCAGACACCATATATTGGAGGCCGTCGGCCCGCGCCCACCTGCCCCGCGATCCGCGCGAGGGGCGTGCCGAGTTTGGTGGTGTCTCAGGGGCCCCAGGGCTTCAAGGCCCAATGGTCCCCCAGAGCCTCGGGGCACCCCTTTGGGCTCAGCAGGGTGCTCTGGGCCCAAGGCTTTCCGCGCCGTTGGTCACGCAGGGCTTTCGCCCCCTCCGCCGAGGGCCCCAGTGAGGCCCAGAGATACCCCAGTCGGGCTCCAGGAGTGCCCCAAACAGTGCACCACCCCTACTTGGACATCGCACCATGGGTGCATTACAATCTGGCTATGTGGTGCATTCATTCGGCGGTTTTGGGGGTCCACACCTTGCCTTGCTGTGGCTTATCTGGCCCTTTCGGGTTCTAGTTGGGGCCGCGTCTGGGGCCCGAGGGTTCACCGAAAAGTGTTCCGAATGGCTGCCCGCGATAGCCTTCGAAGGGGCATCCAACTGAATAGTTGCAACTGGTGTGGTCCGTGGGGGCACCTGCGGGCATTCCTTGGGGTCACCCCGCAGCGCCCCCTACCAACGGCCCGACTAAGGCGCCTATATGCCCCCAGACGTGCGCCTGTGGCCCCCAACTTACTCGAGCTGGGCCCCCGCGGGGCTCTCAGAAGTCCTAAGGCCTCGATGAGGCTCCGAACAAGGCTTGCCAGCGGTGGCATCCACGCGGCCCCCTTGGATGCAACCGCAAAAAGTGAGCGACCCACGCCTCGCAGGCTCGGGTGGAAGGAGGCGGGTAGGAGGGGGGCCCGCCTGGCCGCCATGCTGAGCCAAGCGGCCTGGCAAAGCGGTCGGGTGGGATCGGCCTCGCCCGACCAGGCCTGCCTCCGAAACTCAGTCTCCTGCAGGCTCCAGCCCATGTCCTACGCTTTCGGCTCTTCCTCCCGCCAGACCCCGCGATCCGCGTGACGGGCGCGCCGAAATGGGCGGTGTTTCGGGGGCCGCAAGGTTCCAGGGCCTTGGGTTCCCCAGAGTCCCATGGGGTTCCCTCTGGGCTTAGGGTGCTCTAGGTTGCTAGGGCCCGCCTTGGCCTTGGGCACATGAGGCCATCGCTTCCTCCGCCGAAGGCCCCCCAACGTAGGGCTGTCGCCCAATCCGCCTTCGTCCCCGTGGGGCGCCGCAGCGCAGCGACACCGCGACATCGTGGCACCGCGACATCCATGCAAGGCGTTGGCCCCCCGCATTCACCCCCCCCCCCCCACGCCGCCGCGGCGACGCGACGCCATGGCGCGACGGCGCCCCGACACCGCGACAGCTGCGCAGGGTATCCACTTGGGCCCTCGGGTGCATCGTCGACGGATGCCATGGATTGTCGGCCGTGCATATTGCGCACGAGCAACGAAACACGGGGGAGACAATTGAAACTCGCGAAATGACATCTCTCGGGTCGGTGCCATCAACAAATTTCATTTTGGTTGTTTGCGCCACGACAAGAACACGTTGGTTGATCAATAATTTTCTTTTTGAAAATCGCGAAACGGCCGTCCATCAAAGATTTTCGATGCGGAAATCGCGAATTCTGCAGCCACCAAAGATCGACAACGGCTCCACCCATCAAAATCCATCAACCCGAGACCCCACTACAGGCCCGAATATAACTGTCAACTCTTTGAGTCTGGCAATCTCGCGGTTCTTCTCCTGCAAGGCGGACTTGGAGCGCTCTGCCTCGGAGGCCTTCTGCTTGGCCGAGACCGACGGCGAGCCACCAGAATGGGCCTCGGGCCAAAGAAGACCAGGCCCTTGGGCTGCGCGCAGGACCCGCACTCCTTCTTGTCCGCATGATTCCACCAACGTTGCCCAGTAGATGGATGCTTGCACCACTTGCACAGCCACTGCTGCGCCATCTCCTGGCGTCGCTGCGAGTGGCCATTCGGCGGTGCCATGAAAGCGGGGGGCCCGCGGAAGAGGAAGGCGGTCTGGCCGCGCACGTCGTTGCACAGTTTGGCCCGTGCCCACGTGCCGTTCCGAAGACGTGGGACACAAGCTCGAGGTTCACTCAAATCAACTCGAGCCGAAAAGGGTGAGGAGGGGGAGGAGGAGGACGAGGAGGGGGAGGAGGATGCAGGGCGCGCTCATCTTTTCCTCTCCCGAGGGGCCAGAACCAGATTATGTAGGAATCGACAGCCAGCTGAGATCTCAGCGAATTGGGATGGCAGCGCGGAGGATTCGGCCTCGAGCCGAGGTCAACTGAGCAGAGGCTTCGCAACAGCACCGCCGCGACAAGAGGCGGCACGCTGCGACACGGCGAGGAGGTGGAGGGGAGGAGGAGGTAGACTTGAGCCGCAACACCAGCGGCCGACAAGCACGCACGCCCAGCAATGTACTTCGGAGAAGCTCGCTCTGCAGGGCGCGCCCATCTTTTCCTCTCCCGAGGGGCCAGAACCAGATTATGTAGGAATCGACAGCCAGCTGAGATCTCAGCGAATTGGGAAGGCAGCGCGGAGGATTCGGCCTCGAGCCGAAGTCAACTGAGCAGAGGCTTCGCGACAGCACCAATTCCCATTCTATGCCCTGGCCGTTGAGGCCGTCTTCAGAGGGCAAGCAATCACATAAAGTCACTGGCACGCGAGCTGATTCAGACGACTTGCTTCGATGGCCCCGGCTGAGGCCCACAACCACTTGGCCCCTTCAGTGCACATGCCTGACGGATAGGGCTCGGCGCGGGAGGTTCATTTTTGAGACGACCCCGGGATCGCGCCGGAAAGGTGGACGCGGGCCTCCCCGGAAAAATCACACACCCCCTGGCAAGAATAACACAGACGAGAGAAAGAGGGAGGAGCAAGCTGGAGGTGCCAGGCCAAAATTTTTGTGCGCTTGCGCCAAGGCACTTTGAATTGGCAGGAATTAAAGACATAAGCTCGGCAGGCAGGATGAGTGGCTAATCTTTTCATGTTAGGTGTGAACCATGCCAGACTACTGCGTGGATTCTCGGCGACCGCCGGGACCCGGGCCCGAATGCGCGAGCCAACGATCCGGCACGTGGCGAGGAGGGGGCGGTTTCCCGCCAAGGCCCGCTCGAGGCCCACAGGGTCCAGGTCGGGTCGCCCGAAAAGGTAGGAGTGGGTTCGGTACCGCCCGCGGGAGGCGACGCTCCACGTGGAGCAGGGCAAGGCCAGCCAGATCCCCCGGACCAGCTTGCTGCTGATCCACCCCGCGATCAGATCCACGACCACGGGGTTGTTGAAGTTAAAAGCGGGGTTAAACTTAGCATCGACCTCAATGACTCCCCAACCGCCACACTTGCGAAGACCGCGAGCGATACCCCCAGTCCCTGAGAACAAATCAAGGAAAACTTGGCCTTTGTGGGGAGCAGCGGCGGAGGCGGCCGAAAAGGCTTGAGACCATGCTCGGTGGATGGCGTCCCGGCTCAGGCGAGTCGCGGAGTCGAGGGCGTCGCCAGCCTTCCAGAGTCCAGCACCTCGGGCGGCGGCGCTCAACCCCTGCGCCCTGGAGGCGCTTGGCAGCGCAGCCGCCCGGAGAAGAGGCCGGCGAGGTTGGCCTCGACCCACTCGCCGAACGCCTTGATCTCGGGGGACAGCTTCTCGCACTCGGCCAGGTAGCGGGTCCGTGCGGTACCGCCGCGTGCTGGACTCGCTCAGGTGCCTGAGCCGCTCCTGGACCGCTCCGAACTCCCTCACCTTGAACAGCACGTCGTGGGGGGCGGCCCCGTGGCGGACCTGGCGCGGGTGCACGTCCTCGAGCCCCGCCAGGCTGGCGCACGCAGCGAAGTCCTGACGGAACTTCGGGCCGGAGAACGGCCACAGAGGCTTGTCCGCCTGGCTCCGCGACTTCAGGGCCTTCAGGGCGAATCTCGCGCTCTGCGCGGCCTCCGACTCGAGCACCATCCCCTCGTCGAAGTGGCCTGTCTTGCTCCGGTCGGGCAACTCCTCGGGGAACAGCAGAATGGCCCACCGGTTGATCCGGCTCCGCCGAGCTGGCGCCACCAAGGACCCACCCACCATGCCAATCAGGTCGCTGGGCAACCTGAGGTACGCGTCCCAGGCGACGAGGAGGCCGAGGCAGAAGTCGAGCAAGCCGCAGAACACGCCGGCCCCGATGATCGCGAAGACCCCCTGCTTGGGAAGTGGCCTGCGGGTCTTGCCGGGAGCCATCTTCTTGAAGCCCTTGAGCGCGGCTCGGCTGCCCTCCAGGGCCCCTGGCCGCTTCAAGCCCTGGCTCGGGTGAAAGAAGAGGACCGCCGCCAAGGTCTTCTCGCCCTGGTCCCGATTCCAGCCGTCGAAGAACAGGTGGTCCAGGTAGCTGGCGAGGGGCCGATCTAGGTCGGCCACGGTGCTGATCCTCAGCTCCTCCCCCCGACTCCAGTCCAGGAAGTCGGTGTAGGCCCGCTGGTACTGCAGCTGTGTCCCGTGCCCCGCTCGAGAGGTCTGCAGGAACGCCATGCCCTCCGCCGCAGCCCTGGAGGCTGCGGGCAGAAGGCGGCGGCGATAGGCCGCACGACGAGCCTGCAGGGCGGAAGCTCGCGCCGTCCTCTTGGCCCGTGCGGTCCGTCCGCCGCGAACTGCAGCGGCTGCGGTGGCTCCCTGAGCCCGGACTGCTCGAGCGACTGGACGGGGTGGACGAGCTGGCACGGCCACCGCCGCGGTCTCCGCTGTCGCCGATGGGCTCGACGTCGCACCGCGCCAGGCCGGCGGGGCGGGCCTCGGGATCGAGGCCGTCGCCGAGCCCGCAAAGCCCGAGCGGGGCTGCAAGCTGTCCGCGGGCCCGCTGCACGACGGTCCGCTCGAGCTCACGATCGAAGGCGGCGCCGGCCGAAAGGCTCGCGCCGGCCGCGCCTCCAGGCCTGGCCCAGGCCGCCGGAGCATCGCGGAACGCCGGCCCGCGTGGGTCGCGCCTCCAGGCGCCGGCGCGGGCCGAGAGGCTGCGAGAGGGATCGTCTGCAGGGTTCAACTCTGATGCAATCCATCGGACCACGAATGAAGTGTTTGAGAGAATAGAAAGACACAGTAACTCCTGACATGTTCGATTCAGCAGTGGGGATGTCGAACGCCCCTTTCCCGTAGCTAAGACCGCAGACATATTGTCGCACAGAAGCAGATGACGGCGACCGAAGCTGCTGATGTTTCGTAGCTTGCGCCGGGCCCCCATCACAAGGGCCCGCCCCTCCGCCCGCATGATATTCTCCGACGAGGCGAACCGGCCGAACAAAACGGTGGACCAGGCGTCGAAATCCCCGATCTGCTCCCCATCGATGTGGAAGAAGTCGGTGACCCCACGGCGGGCTCTCACTTGGGAACTTCGAGGCTTGGAGGGGCCCTGAGGGGCCAGCCCGAGACTCTGCTCCCGGGCGCAAATGGCATCCTCGACGCAGTACCTCCACTTCTCCGCACGGCTGGCCACGGCTCGAACTGCCTCCGAGTCCCAAGCCCGCTCGCAGCCGCCGAAACCCCCGAAGTCGAACTCGGTGGCCCCGGAGGCGTCGGAGGCCATCGCGCACGGGTCGAACGGCCTCTTGGCGTCGACAGCGGCGAACGGCAGAAGTGCTGCCGCGATCCGCAGCTCCCGAGTCACGCAACTCCAGAGACGCCACCGCTGCTCCCCGGCCATTTCACAAAAACGGAAGGCACTGCTGAGGATAGACAAAAGCTCACGTTTCAACAGGAAGGCCCAGGTTAAATGGCCCAGGACCCGGCGCAGCTGGACCCCGGTGCACCAGCCCTGACGGCAGAGCTCCAAGAGCCCCAGGCGGATTTTCCACAAGCGCCGGGTCGAAAGCGAAATGATTCCAAAGCTGCGTTCGAACGTAGACGCCCCGACCATCCCCTTACAAACCAGACCACGGGATCCCAAGGAAGCTCGGACGGCGGGAAGCTTTGAACGCGGAGCAGCACTTTTCGCTGGTCCCGAGGAAAGCGACCCCGTCGACATACGCGGCAGCGAAAGGCCCTTCCTCGAGGCCGGCGGCTGCCCGTCTATCCTGGACAAGTCTGGAGGGGGGGGGCCGGAGTCAAGAACAGCCTGCTCTACCATACACTGACAGAAGTATAAAGACCAAGACCACCCCATGCCGAATGGGTTGTTTTTTTTTAATTTTAAAACACGCGCAGACGAGGACGGGAACGAGCGGTCCCCCGCCCCGCGAAAGCTCCCCAGAGCTGGCTGGGCAAAAGATGCCTCGAGGTGGACGACAAGAGAAGGAGGAGGACACACGATATTTCAATTCCCTGCGGGCAGACCGATACGATAGAATAGAATGCATTCTTTTTAGTTTTTTTAGAATGCATTGTCAAGTCATCTTCCTGCTGCTTGGCCTCCCTGCCTTTGTGTGCAAACAAACCATGGCACAAAAGAGCACACAAAGAGAGCAAGGCATGGCCACCCAAAGAGCAATAAGATGCAGAGAAGCTCGCAATCATTGATCTGGCGCATATAAAGAGTTCCATGCACTAGCCGTGGGCAGCTGAGAATACTCGGGGGCGTTGAAAAACTCGTTGCTACCCCTAGTATCGAATATCAGTCTCTGCCTGACGCCGCCACTCTTCCACGCGAAGAACACCCCCAAGGTCGCGTCGAGACGGCCTCTCCCAGAGGTCTTGTTCATCTCGATTCCGGATGATCATCCGAAATCATTCCATGACTCCAGATTCTGGATGATCCCCCCAAGTTGTAGCTTTACTCTAGATTCTGGATGCGCTGTTGAATAGTTATTTTCCAACCCGATAAATTATAGTATATAGCTCACACAACTTATTTTATATCGACATAAGCATTCGGTGTTCCCGCGTGAGACGTCCTCGACAATTTCTGACCTTTTCCACCCCTCGCGCTCGGTTTATCGTAGATTCCCCCCCCCTCCGCATTCGTCTCTCGAGAGATCCGTGCAGCGGACGTAGATTCGCATGGGCGACTATATAGCGACTTAAAATCGGGCGAGGGCTCAAACAGCAAACACGTAGCCTCTCAAACAAACAAACAACAAACAACCAAACAATAAACACAAACACGTAGCCTCTCTGGCTCAAGTATAGTCTGGCTCGCTAGTAGTTCGGCAATTTTCGCGTGCGACACCTACCACGGAGATGGCGCTTAGAACGTGCATGCTCCGCAGCAAGGGCGATCTAGAGGCGTTCAGGAAGACGGGCGCGCAGATCATCAACTGGGGCCAGGACAGGAAGACGGGCGAGATCCGCATGGAGTACTGGATGCCTGACGCAGAGCCTGTCAAGCAAAAGCCGATCGACGTTGATACTACGGACTCGGCCGACGAGGAAATGCCAGAGGCCTCCCCCGCGCCGTCCCCATCAAGGCGCCATGGCGCCTGGAGCGAGGCACAAGCAGGTGCTGAGCAACGAGAGGTCCAGCCGCCGTCCATCTTCGATGCCGCCACGCTCCCCGACGATGTCCCCCTCGATGAGCTGCTCACCGTGGCAGGGGCGCCGAGCACGAACAAGGGGGTCGAGGTGGGCGCCTCGGACACGGAGGAGTCGCAGCAGCAGGACCGCTGGACCGACTCGTACGACGCAAAGCTGGAGGAGAGGGCGAATAAGAGAGCTAAAACACGTGAGCTCTCACGTGGAGAGGGCGCCGAGGCGCCGACGCCACCCGCGCCTCCAGGCGCTGGCGAGGCATCCAGGCCGCCGCTGTTGTCGCCGACGCCGCGCCCGCCTGCACATGCAGAGGGCGCGGCGAGGGCCTTGGTGCCGACGCCGCCGCTCCAGACTCCTGCTGACCAAGAGCGCGCGGCCTCGCCCGCCGCCGTGCCCAGCGCGGCAGCGTCCGCCGCCGTGCCCAGCGCGGCAGCGCCCGCCGCCGCGCCCAGCGCGGCACCGCCCGACACCCGTGCCGTCGCACCTCCTGAACCTCAGGCTACACCCCGAGGGACTGACATGGAGCTGCTGTCGCAGATGCTGGACAAGGAGTTGCCCGACTTCGCCAAGAGCGACGCCCAGGAGGAGCTGGCGTTGGCCATGGTCGAGAGCGGCAGCAAAGACGGAGGTATGAGCATGCTCGAGGCCATGCTGACGAACGAGATGTCCGACCAGAAGCGCGACGGCAAGACTGCCGATTTCGGAGGCGACGACGAGGAGTCCAAATTCAAGCCAGACAAGGTCCTCGAGAACTGTTTCCAGGCTGGCTTCAACTTCCCCATGGACTCCGCCATGGGCGCACGGTTCAGGCGATATTTGGATAAGCGGCAGGACGAGCAGCGGGCCTTCGACGAGGCAGACAGGGCCGAGAAGAAGCGGCTCAAGATGGCGTGGGCGGCGCAGAAGTGGGATGTGTACGAGGACAGACGCCCGCCATGAGTAGACGAGGGGAGGCTGACGAGAGGAAGGAGGATAAGACGAGGAAAAATGAGGAGGTCAAGGCTGGAGGAGGCTGGAGGAGGAAGGAGGTAAGACCAAGGATTCACGCGGATGAGGATGAGGATTACGAGGGCTCTTTGCTGAGAGTGGCGACGAGCTCCACGGGAGGCCCCTTCGGGCTCAAGAGGCCTCGAGACCCTTGCCCCGTTCTACTCATCGTTTTTCCTTGATGCTCATCCTCTCATCACCCTAATTTCCCCTCCTCCACATATTATCACCGTCCTCCTCATTGTATTTTTTCGCGGGCACCCCGACCTCAACTGTAAGTAAGATCTGCCCCGCATCCAACTCTGGGTCGTCCTTCCTCTCTCTGGATCCCTCGTCATCTTCCTCATCTTCCTCCGTCGCCTCATCCCCTCACTCAGGCTCGTCGTCTTCCTCCTTACCACCCTTCGCCTTCCTTCTCGTCCACCTCCTCCTCCCTTTCCTCCTCCCCCTCCTCATCTGCTTCTCTCGTCAACCTGCGCTCCCCGCACCTCTTCCCACCTCTTCCTGATCTCCCCCCCGCCCCTCCGCTGCTTTCTCCACCGTCTCCTCCTCGTCCTCGTCCTCCTCCTCATCCTCCTCCTCCTGCTGCTGCTGCTGCTGGTCCTCCTCCTCCTCCTCCTCCTTCTCCTCCTCCCCCCTGGCCCCGCATCTTCCGCCTGATGGGGTCCGGCGGCGAACGCGGCTGAAGCCTGCAAGTTATAGGTCGAGGGGTGACGAGATTACCGTTCGAGTCGACGTTGGCCCCCCCCGCGTAAGACTTCATATGTTCCCCCTTCGCCCAAAATCATCATCCTCCTCGACCTCGCGCGCGGGGTCTCCTGTGCCGCGTTGTGCGGGCCCCCCTCGCCGTCGACGTCGTCGTCGACCTCGTCGTCGACGTCGGCGTCGACGTCGATGTCTACGACGAGTGTTGTGTGATCGATGCATCGCCGATTCAATCACGGGCTTCGCTGACGCCCCCCCTGAAACCCAAACACAACGACGAACGCGGGCCCCCGACCTATCACGTTTCCGTAGCGGTTTTGGCTCAAGAGTTTCAGACACGATGTCCATTAAGCTAGACGAGGGCCTATATCTCGCGATCCAACCATTTGCCACGAATGCGAACTTCATCAAGTTTTCAGAGGACATGCAGGATGCGCACCTGGACCAGCAGGGCATCATATCACACAAGGACCTGGTGGTCGCTGTGACAAAGGTTACACGAGGGAGCGTTTATTTTTCCTCGGAAACAATAGGGGGGATGGGGATTTAGGAAGACTCACTACTCCGATCCCAGTAACAACAACGTAATCTTTCTCACAATCGCCACACAAAGGAAATCCAATTAGGCAACATCTCCCGTGCGCACATAATAGTCGTCTGGAAAATGCAGGAATATGACTCCTCCTCGTTCAAGCGTGTCCTCCTCCTAGACCGCATAATGGAAGTAAGATGTGCGGCTCGTCGACAGATAGTGAAAAACGAAAAGGACGAAGCAGAAGCAATAGTGGAAGACGAGGAAGGGAAAAATAAAAAGTCTCACAGGGCAGAATAAATACCTCCCCCCCCCGCCACCCCTTCCCCCTCCCCCCCCCCCCCTCCTCCTCCCCTCAACCCTCCCCTCCTCCTCCCCCTCCCCCCCTCACCCTCCTCTCCTCTCTCCTCCTCCTCCTAACTCCTCCTTTCCCCCTCCTCCTCCTCCTCCTCCTCCTCCTCCTCCTCCTCCTCTTCCTCCTCCTCCTCCTCCTCCTCTTCCTTCTCCCCCCCTCCTCCTCCCCCTCCCTCTGCAATCCTCCTCCTTGTTTTTTCTCGCGCAGGTGAGGCCGTCATGCAACGTGAAAAAGTTGGAGGCCGAGATGTGCATGAAACAGCTTGTCGCGGATGGCCAGATCAGCATCAAAAAATCGGAGAAGAAGGCATGGGCTGAGTCGTTGGGCAAGCGATTGCGAACGTTGCTGAGACAAGTGCGAATGCAGAAGTCCAAGCCCTCCCAGTGGTTCATCGACGCTGGCTTCGAGCACGACGGCAGCCAAGAGGACGGGGGGACCAACCAGGAGGACGAGGGCGGGGAAGAGGAGGCCGCGGTTGGTGACGAGGAGGTCGACCCTTCCGATGTGGAGGGAGCGGCTCCGACGAGAAGGCCCGCGGCGACCCAGGACTTCGACTACAACTTCGACAAGGAGATGGGGCTCGCATATCGAGTGTCATGTGGTTTGCCAAAGGCCTTGCCTGAGTACTGCGAAACCTTGGAGCCTCCTCCGAACGCCCACCGC
>CAUYUJ010017939.1:32500-95000 GCA_963575745.1 Prorocentrum cordatum
GGTGCCAATGGGCCCCCAACCCCAACCCCACCACGTAGGACAAGTAGATTGATGAAGATGTAGAGGGGAGGCGGGGGAGAGAAGTGGGAGGACGAAGAAAACGAGGAGGTGGATGAGGAGGAGGGAGGAGGAGGAGCAGGAGGTGGAGGAGAAGGAGAAGGAGGACGTGGGGAGAACTCGAGGAGGGAAAAGGAACTGGGGAATCCAAAGACTATGGGGGGGAAGACGTGGACGAGTGAGGGGACATTAGAAATAACAGGAACAAGGACGGACAGGAGGAGGAGCAGCAGGAATGGGGAGGAGGACGAGGAGGAGGAGGAGGAGAAGAGGAGGTAGGGGGACGGAAACGGGGGAGGACGACGTAAGAAGAACAAATGGTTCGGCCTCTCAGGTTTACTTTCTCCCTCCCGCTCTCGTCCTCCACCTCCTCTTCCTCCTCCTCCTCCTCTTCCTCCTCCTCCTCCCCTCCCTTCTCTTCCTCCTCCTCCTCCTCTTTTTTTCTGGCATGTTCTTCGCAGGAAGCCATGCACACCTACGAGGGCATCTGCCTCGCGGGCCACAAGTGGGGGCACCGGGCCAACACTTGGTACGAGGAGGAGTGCAATAAGTGCGAGGTGAAAGTGGATGTCAGCACGGAGCGCACCAGGGACCTGATCTTGAACAAGGGGAGGCTGCAGTGGGATCCGAAACGCAAAGCGTTGGGCCGCACCCTTGGCAGCGATGTTCCCGAATTGAGGCTCCAAGCAGGAGATCGCCTGGAACCGTGTAGGGGCATGGCCGACATCGGGGACATGGAGCACGTGCGATTACCGATCACAGTCGTATTCTGGAGGCGGCATTATGATGTTGCGAAGAGATGTGCCGACAAGATTGTCCGCAGGTGCTCGCTCTTTTCGAATGGGCTGGGGACGACGCCCGCCAACATATGCATCGACGCGCTGCACACAGTGTACCTTGGAATCTTGCAGAGGTATTGTCAGCATGTTATTTGGCACGCCATCACAGACAATGTATACCAGGCGCCCCTCCCAGCGGCAACGGTAAAAGAAGTCACCGTCCGCCGCCTGTTCGCCGACTTGAAAATTTGGCACCGAGAGCGGGGGGTCGACCAGAGCTACCAGCTACAAGCGCTGACAACAAAAATGTTGGGTTCACGCAAGAGCCCAGACCTAAAAACAAAAGCTGCGGAGACGGCCCCCCTAGCATTGTGGGCCACCGACTGGTGCAAAAGGCACCCGCAGGGCATAGGGAGAGACTTGCAGGCGGCAGGAGAGTGCTTGGCTGAATGGATGATGACGATCAAGAGATCGCCTGCAAAAGTGGCAAGGGCAGACAGACAGACTCTCTTGGACGCGGCCTTGCGGCATCTGGCCATCCTGGGAGATCTGGGATATAACTATCAACCCAAACACCACCTCTGGTGCCATCTGACATTGAATGTTGGTATACACGGAAACCCGTCTGGGTATTCATGTTTCTTGGACGAAGGGTTGAACAAAATATTGTCATCCATAGCAGGGGCCGCGCACCGAGCCACTTGGGAGAAAAGCATTTTCGATCGCATTAGGCTGCTTCCACTCGTGAACAGTAGTTCTTACTTCGCTAAGCTGTGAGCGACTTTGAGCATGAGGAACAAACACGTGGCCTCAAATAGTCAGCCCCATTCCTCCATATTATATTTTTCCTCCGCCTCCTCCTCCTCCGCATCATCCCTCCTGCTCCTCCCCCTCCTCCTCCGCCTCCTCCGCCTCCCCCCCTCATCCTCCTCCTCCTCCTCCTCCTCCTCCTCCTCCTCCTCCTCATCCTCCTTCTCCTCCTCGTCCTCCTCCTACTCCTCCCCCTCCTCCTCCCCCAGCTCGCCTTGTGTCTCGATCAGGCCCTCAGTCCACTGGCACGTGCGCGGTGCGAGGCGCTGGTAGACGGCTCTGACTGTGACCCCCCTGCGTGCTAGAACACCGTGCCGACAAGAGCTCGGGATCAGAGGGTGGAGGAGAGAGGGGTTGGCGTGGAGCGGGAGAAGAGCGAGGGAGGAGAGGAGATCGAGGGAAGAGAAACAGCGGGATGGGTGCCCACGGGGAAACGCCCCCCTCTTCCTCCGCCTCCTCCCCGCTGCCCCCTCCGCCCTGAACCCCAGCAGCAATTTGATTGCTGCAAGACCCCATCCGAGCAGCTTCTGACGCGCACATATGGGGAAACGCGCGCGTCGTACCGAACCCGTGGAATGGGAGACCTGGCAGGCAGCCGCTGCAACGATTCTTAAAGATGTCAGCGGATCGGGCATGCCTGACCCGCTTCGCATCCTAAGATCGGTCGACGCCGACAACCGCTGACCCCAGGAATAAGTCAAACAGAGATGGCCAACTGTGCGAGCGGGGTAGGGAAGGTGAAGTGGCAAGCGATTGGGGACTTACGGCTGGACGCATCTCGAAAACCTATCCAAGGTGGTAAGGGGGGTCCTGGACATAGGGGGTGCAGGGTGCTTCGCGGGATGGGGCGAGTCGGATCACCCCCTGCTGCGGCGTGGAGACACCGATCATTGCCATGCGGGAGATGGGGGTCAAAGTTGAATCGAAGTGTTGGGACACCGACGCATCAGTTTACAAACAATGCCTACACGTACACGAGAACGACGGCTTGCACGTGCACGTGGGCCCAGACGACGGCGACTTCAACAAAGTGCCACGGGTATAATATGACTGACCGCCACCCTCCCAGACACAACGCTTACGGCCCAAGGGTCCCTCCTCCTCCACCTCCTCCTCCTCCTTCTCCTCCTCCTCCTCCTCCTTCTCCTCTTCCTCCTCCTCCTCGACATCCACTCTGCCCCCCTGCTCCCTCCTCCTCCTCATCACCCCTATCCCCTCCTCATCGTCCAATGTGTGTAATGCCTGATCACCCTCCTCCCTCCCTCCCTCCTTGACCTCCTCTGGCGGCGACAGCTGACGAGTGGGCGCCCCTCGCGTCGGCCCTCTCCGAGATCGGCGAAGACGCCGAGGCATTGTCGCCCCAACCGTCCCCCCCCCTTAACCCGCCTCCCATTCATCCCCAGTCGGACGCCTCACAATCCGTGTTTCTCCCCAGGGGTAGGAAGACGAGACGACAACGACGACGGCGACGACGACGACGACGACGACGACGACGACGATGGGGGAGAGGCAGGAGGCTGAGGAGAGAATGGGCATGATTGTAGATTATTGTTTCTGCGCACTCGCAGGTTGAGCATCAGAAACTCACAGTGTACGACGGTCTCATCAGCGGCCACCCTTGCCAGCCTTTCTCCAAGCAAGGCAACGAGCTCTTGTTTTCGGACGAGCGCACGAACGTGCTGAAGGGGATCATCCAGTGCATCTCGCACCAGGCGAACCACCCGTGCTCCATTTTCAAGTTCTTCATTTTGGAGAACGTGCTGGGCTTCGCACAGAAGCGCAAGACCTCCGACGCCGACTCCTTCCCGACGTCTTGCCTAGATGAGGTGATGGAGCTTCTGAAGAACGAGCTGGGTCCGTCGTGGGATGTGTGGTTCTGGAAGGTGGACGCTAGCCGACACTCGCTTCCTCAGCAGCGTGAGCGGATCTACTTAGTCGGACGCTTGGCCATGCGATTCAAGCGCCACCACCCTGAGTTCAATCCAGAGACTATCATGATAAAAAGGATCTCGTTGAGGCAGATTCTGGACCCTACGCTCCCGAGCCAGACCCACAAGCTCACCGAGATCATGACAAATAATCTCGAGAACTACAAGCTAGCAGCTACGAGGAGCCTTTCGCTGCCGACTATGGAGTTCGGAGACGTGGTCCTCGTGTGTGATCTTTCCCGCGGCTTCGACAAGGTTCGCAGGCCCTCGTGGGAGCTTGACGTGACACCCACCATCATGACGCACAATGAACTGTGGGTGTGGGGGCTCAGTCCCACTCTGCCGAGGTACGACAGGAAGATCACCTCCTACGAGAGAGCGATGCTCCAAGGATTCGCTCAAGACATCGTTGACCGCTTCAACTCGTTCAAAGCCGCCAACCGCGCGATCGGCAACGCCATGGCGGTTCCGGACATCGGCCTGGTGGTGGCGTGCTTGCTGGCAGATCTCATTGCCTGGAGGCCCGCTCTGCCTGATGCGTGATCGGGGCCAGCAGGCGCGGCGCGGTGATCATTTTGCTGGGAGGGGGCCCTCGTCGCAAGAGGGATCGAACAGAATGCACTTGCATGCGCGGGAGTTTGGACAGCGTGGCGCTCGCCACATTGATGCCAGAGATCCATCGTCGGCATCTGGAAATTGAATGTACGAGTCTACTCTCGACGAGCGCCAAACATGGTTTACATGTCTTAAGAAGTTACTTGGCCGACTCGAGGCGAGATGGCACGGATGCCCGCGTCTGCAACCACCAAATTAAGGGGAGTGTTGAAACGAGGAGGAAGAGGAGGGGGAGGAGGAGGAGGAGGAGGTGGAGGAGGAGGGCAACGACGATCGTGACTCATCGAGATGCTAACTTCTGGCTGCATGGCGAACTCGCTCCGCCCACGGAGTCCACCCACCAGGAAGCGAGAGAGAGCGATAGAGAGAGAGAGAGAGGAACATGACCACTCGAAATCAGCATAGCGATACTAGTATCGAGAGACATAGACACAGAGAGAGAGAGAGAGGAAAAGGGGAGCGTGGGGGAAAGAAAAGAGGGAGAAACAGTGGAAAGGGGTCCGACATATATACAGACATACACATGCACACACACATACCTACATACACGTATACACGTGCACACATACATACATACATACATACATACATACATACATACATGCATACATGAATACATGCACACATGCATACATGCATACATGCATACGTGCATACATGCATGCATGCATGCATACATGCACACATGCATACATTCATACATGCATGCATGCATACATGCATGCATGCATGCATGCATCCATACATACACATACGTGTGTAAATATGCGCGTAAATTTGCACACATCTATTGATGAAATATGTGCCAAGTCACACATTATAGAAACACAAGAGAAAGAGGGAACGCACGAGAGAGAGAGAGAAAGAGAATACGGACTACACATGCACATCTACGTATACACGCAGATACATATGTAGGAGAGAAGCGGCATTGACCACGAAAGTGTCGACGACCTGTTTTGCTCGTTTTTCCGAAGTCGGCGCGGCTGCCGCCGACCCGCCGACCCACCCCGACCGACCTGCACCCGACGCGAACTTCCATTTCAAGCAACGAGCTCCGGTCTGGGCGGCCTGCGCCTACAGCCAATAACAAAAACTGGTGGGGCATCGGGGTTCGAGGGACAGCGGCTAGACTTTGCAATTCGGCCACCCTGCCACATATGCATCTCTCCTCCCTTTTTGTTTTTCCCAACCTGTGCCCCGCTCCTCTCCCTCCTTCTCCCTCTCTCGCGCAATTTTTCCCGCGCGTGCAATGCGCCGCCGAACCATCGGCCACGGGCCACGGACAAACGCGCCGCAGATATGGGTGATGGACGGGGAACAAGAAATCAGGAAGGTAACGCCTCTACCTCCCCCCCTCACCAAGCACGCACACACGCACGCACAAAGGCCCGCTGCGTATTCGTAGAATGGTGTTGCATGCGCACCGCGATCGGATTGTGCGAACGCACATTTGCGCGCGCACACGCAAACATGCGAGCACGAACGCGCGCGCGCACAAACGCGCGCGAGAACGCGCGCGCACGAAACACGCGTTCAAAAACACACGCTCGCAAGACGATCCATGCGCAAACGCGCGCACACATATGCTCAAACGCACCCATATGTACATACGTCCGCATGCTCGTACAGTTCCATCTGATGGGCGCAGTGCGCATTCGACTATATAGCCCCGTTTCTGGGATCACATGCGCGCTATATCATATAATCCCGATTCTAGATGAACATATACAACATGCTGTTTTTCATGTTCGACTCCCGAATCGGGATGAGCGAGACCTCTGGGCTCAGGTTCACCAAGCCGGCGGCCTGGAGGTCTAACACGAACTGGGCGTAGGTACCCTTCGCACGTAGCCGACTGTCGACGCGAGGCTTGAATTTCTGCACCGCCTCCCGGCTGACACAGGGCCGCAACAGATGCTGTCGCCACTCCTTCCAGAAACTTAAGGCCGCACCGCCGAGGCACCGGCCCCCCTCGGCCAGGACCCCGCCGGTCGGCAGCGAGACGAGGTCTCGCTGGTAAGGAGCCGTCTTCACCGGGTCGCCATACCCGGGCCTGCTCCCGCACAGCTCACTGCAGGCTGCCGCGGGGCTCACCTCCGGGGCGCCGAGTCGCTCCCAACCACGTCGGAGATGCTCGACACCACGGACCTGGGCGAGAGAAAGTTGGTGCGAGACCTGGGCCTCGCCGTGGTTGCACAAAAGGTTGAGGGCGGCCACCGACTCGCGCACGCGCTGGTCGACGAGGGTCCGGCGGAGGACCCGGCTGCGGACGCTGCGGCTGCAGCGGCCAGCGCCGGGCGGCTCGCGCGGGGCCGAGAGGGCGGCCAGGTTGATAGGCAGCAGCTCGCGAGCGACCACCATCCCAGCCGAGGAGCCGGCCGGGCACGGCCCGAGGGCGGCCCGGCCGGCGGGTGGCTCCTGTGGGCTACTTGCCCCCGCGGCCGCCACCGCGGCCGCCTCCGGCATCGCCCTCCTGCTGGCCGCCGCCGCCTCCGCCCCCGCTGCCGCGGCCCGCCTGGGGCCGCTTGAGCTCCGCCGCCTGCTGCTGGATCTTCTGCTGCAACGACCCCTTGTCGTCGCCACCCCTGCCTGCGCCGCCTCCGCCGCCGCCGCGGGAGGAGATGGCCCGCTCCTCGCGAAGCTTGCGCCGCTCCTTGAGCACGCCAGCCTCGCGGTGGAGCTCGGCCGTGATGTAGTCCTGGAGCTCCGGCGCGATCATCAGGTGGCCGCGCGTCTCCGAGGTCCCCATCATGAGGTAGTCGTCCTCGGCCCCGTCGATGCCGTCGGGGCGGCCGATGGCCCTCTCGCGGTAGCGGTGCTCGATGAGCTGCGCCCGCCTCGCGATGTACTCGAAGGCGGCCAGCTCGCTGACGTTCAGCTGGTCGAACGACATGGCCACGTCGAACACGCGCATGCATAGTTCGTGCTCGGCGACGCCGGGATCGCTGGTGGAGAGCCCGGTCTCGTGCCTCCACTTCGCGTGGCGTGCCCGTGGATGAGCATCCTCGTCGGCCAAGAAGCGCAGGCACCAGCGAGTGGTCCGCGGACCGAGCACTGGCCAGAAAGGCCAGCTCGTCTCGCTGAGGAGGTTGACGGCGTCCTTGGACAGTCGGCGCCGCTCCCCCTCGGAGTTGACTTTGATGCTGAGCACCCGGGCGTCTAGGTCCCCGTCGCCCCCGAGCTCGTCGCGCTTCACCACCCTCACGACGTGCGCCTCCGACCCCATCAGCACGAGCCCGAAGCCACCCGCGACCGCGTACCCGTCGGTCGCGCCGCCGAGGAACTCCGTGCGCACGGTGCCCGAGCCCGTCGTGGCAAGAATCTCCCAGCAGTGCCCGTCGGGCGGCGTAGGCAAGGCCCCATCTGAGACCTCCATGTTAGTCGGAACCTTCGCTGCTCCATCCCCTGACGGCGCTCCCGCCACTGGCAACGGCTGCTTCCCACGGAACCGCCGGCTCGGGTGACCGTTGGAGAGCGCCTCGGGGCGACAGAACTGCAAGGCTGCCGCGTAGTCGAGCGGAGTCGGCTCCCAGTCGGCGCCGTGCACCGAGCGTCTCCTCCGTAGCTTCCGGCCTTCGGAGGTGGAGTCGATGGGCTGGCCCGTCTTGTCGAGCACCACCACTCCAGCCAGAGGCCCGACCGCTAGGAGGTGCGGGTAGATGTCCCCGTCTGGGGTGAGGCAATAGAAGCACTTCGTCACTAGAGCTGGAAGTACTGGGTCGCCGACGACGTCTGTGCACTCCCCGGGCGGGCACTCGCAGATGATGATCCTCACTTGCCAGTCCCGTCCGGCCTGCCAAAGGACGCCGACACGTTGACCAGCCTCCATAGCCCACGGCACAGCAGCAGCACCCCGCGGCAGCGCCGATCAAGAAGCAGAGAGCGCACAGGCCTATGAGGAAGCCCCGCAAGCTACCAGTGAACTCTGAGAGAAGAAGGCACCCACCTGCGTCCTCGTGCCCTGGTACCAGCACCTGGACCGCCTGGGGCAGATGACTGAGGGCGAATGGCAGGGCTTTGGCTCGAAGGAAAGAGATGACCCCCATGCGCCGCCCTCTGAATTAGACTTGAGCCGCAACACCAGCGGCCGACAAGCACGCACGCCCAGCAATGTACTTCGGAGAAGCTCGCTCGGAAGGAGGAGGAGGAAAGCAGCAGGAGGCGGAGGAGGAAAACGAGAAGAAGGAGGAGGAAACGAATGAAGAGAAGCTAACGCCTGCACGCACGTGTACGTACCTCGGCCATCTGCTGTTGCCCGCGCGCCTCCCCCTCGTGCCATCCTAGCCTCCTGCTTGTTCTACTTCGCGGGACGCAGGCGCGAGGGTCGGTACCAACGGGACGCGCTGGGCGCGAGGCGCACGGGCAACAGTCTACCTTTCCAGACATGGGGTGTTTTGATGTGGTCAATACGTGGTCCCCAAAGATCCCGACCCTTTCCCCAAAGCCAGCGTTTCACCCCAAGCCGTCTCTGGATAGTCCTGGGACCCGGAGATGGCTCTTGGAGGCGTAGAGCGGCCAGCACCCCCCCGCCATTGTTTCCATAAGGCGAGCAGGTCTGGGAGAGGAGGGCGGACCCTGAGATCCGACGCCGACGTCGCGAGAGAAAAAAAAAAATAGGAGAACAAAAAACAAAACGGGAACCTATTGGCCCTTTTTTCCTGCGCAAGCTTCCGAGTCAGATCAATCTGTGAGGTTCCCAAAGACCCAAACCGAAAACGCCCAGCACGAAAAGAATTGAGACGCCAGGATCTGAGGATGGAATTCGGGTGTTGCTAGAAATGCCCCTGGCCCAAGGTGCCCCCAGCTTTTCGCTATATTTTGGAGTCCTTGGGGCCCTCTGGGCCTCGTGAGGGGTGCTCTGGAGGGGCCGTGGGGGGCCTCCTCGGAAATCCTGGGAACACCATGGGCCAGGGGCACTTCTAGCAACACCCGAGGAGGGGGAGGGCGAACAAGGGGGGGGGGGAGGCGTTGGCGGCTGCCCCGCGGCAGACGACGCCGTCCTCCGTCGCGCCCTCCGGCCCCCCAGCTGCAAAAAAAAACGCGCGCGCACGCCAGGGGTTGTCGGGCACGCACTGACCCGGGTCAGCACAAACCTGGGTAGGCCAAGGCCAGGTCGCGAACCCAGGACGGCCACGAAGCAGCTCCCAAACCCGAGTCAGCGGACGGCGGGGGTGCGGGTCGGCTCCAGGTGGCTTGCAAGCACGGGTCAGCCAGAGGATCTCAGAGGGGATTGGCTGACCCCTGTTAGCGATGACCCTCGTTAGCGCTGACCCCCAAGGTTTGCCCCGAGAGAGGCGGTAGGCACCTGGGG
Organism: Prorocentrum cordatum; assembly: GCA_963575745.1. Lineage (NCBI taxonomy): Eukaryota > Dinophyceae > Prorocentrales > Prorocentraceae > Prorocentrum > Prorocentrum cordatum. The sequence continues at coordinate 42,004 of CAUYUJ010017939.1, forward strand.
CGGGCGACGCGAACGAGGCCGCGCCGTGCTTGAAGTGAATGGCATCGCCGCCCCGGATCCCGTAGACCCTCATCGCGAGATCCGTGAGCGGAGGGCCAGACCTCTGCTGGGGTGAAGAAGGAGGAACGCCCCCTCAACACCGCCACCTCCTAACACTCTCTCATGATGTGTTCCTCCTTCCTCCTCTCGCTCCCTCCAAGGTGCTTAGGGGACATAGCTACCCCGCCCCCGGGGGGTCCTCTGCCCGTCGTGTTCTTTCACTATACCTTTACAAGTTATTTAGTTGGATCCATCCCCCCAAGCAGTGGTCGCTGCTGGGGGGGATGGCTGCGTTCGAATCGAGAAGCCGACAGCGACAGAAAGAGGAGGAGGAGACGGAGACAGAGGATGAGAGGGATGCGGACAGTTAGATCTGGGGAGCTCCGTACATCGTCGCGGGCATCGGTGTGGGCGGGGGCGTTCTGATTTTTCCACAGCGCGCATTACGTGGCAGAGTTGGAAGGCCGCTGTAACGACGGGGGCGTGGGTCTGGCAAGCGGCGCATGTGAGAGCCCAAGCCTGAAGGTACTTACAGGCGCGGAAGCACACACGAACTTGTCTGCAAGACAAGCGCACGAATGGCCTGTGCGCACACTGACCATGCGAACGCTCTCATACACGCACAACCGCAAACAAACACGTATACGCCCAATGCCCCGTTCACACCGAAGTCAGATGAGCAAACCAGAAGCACACGCCGGTGTAAGTTGCAAGCAAGGGGCCGATGAAGACCACAAGGCCTGTGCAGAACAAGGCCAGGCAGTCGGTGAAGACCGTCGTGACTGTCTGCCCCAGAGACCTGAGTACACCATCACAGGCTTACGTACACGCGAAGCCTGCGTACACACAAGACTGGGGGCAGGCGGAGGAAAGAGGGGGGGCAGGAGGGGGTGATGAGAAAAAGGCAGGGGCGCACGCCACGCGTGCGCAAGTTCCTGGTACCCGATGGCCTCTGCGTAGACTCGCTGATGTACCTCGGAAGAGAAGCAGGCACCCTCACATCTAGACCACTCTGTCCTGCTGCCCCTCCTCATCCTCCTCATCGTCCTCCTAAGCTTCGTCATCAGCATCAGCATCACCAACAACATCATCATCACCAGCTCCATCACCACCTCCATCATCATCATCATCATCATCATCATCATCATCATCATCATCATCATCATCATCATCATCATCATCATCATCATCATCAACATCATCATCATCATTATCATCATCAGCACCATCATCACCACCATCAGCATCAACATCATCAGCATCATGAGGGCGGAACGTCGTCGTGCAGATTATTCTATATCATGCGGCGTGCAGCAACTGATGAGACACGCCTCTCACGAACGCTTAACAATCGGCGAGGGCCCTGAAAGTTTCTCCAGAGACCCTCTTTGTAAGGTCAAGGACGCAAGGGTTGGGCTTGTGCTGGGGTCACAAGAAATCTGGGCGGGAAAACTTTAAGCATAAATGGGCCGCGGTCGCCTCCCAGCTCGCAACTCCCACTCGCTCTCAATCCAGTCTAAGACAGTGCCATGGGGGCGGAACGTTTCCGTGCAGACTCTTCTATATCATGCGGTGTGCAGCAACTAACGAGGTACGCCTCTCACGAACGCTTTACAGTCGGCGAGGGCCACGAAAACTTCTCCAGAGACCCAAAGCCACGATGTGCCCCGAAACCATGTATGCCCTGGGAAACGACACACACATGAGTTATTAAAAACGCCCCTGGCCCGAGGAACGAGCCAGGTGGCTGGCGCGAAAGATCTCGGCGAGCTTTTTACACAGGGAGATGGGGTAAGGCTGGGCTACCAAGGTCCAACACTTTCCGTTCGGGGCTTTACCAGACATCTCGAAGTGCGGGCGGTCCGTCTTAGAGCACACCCCCCTCCCGGAAAACTAAAAAAGCTCTAGGGACCTTGAGATCTCATCTGGAACATTTACACAGCATGAATTTGATTGCTTTTCTCCAACGGGTTCCGAATTGGCAGAAGTCGGCACGCTGAGTACTTACACGCCTCAAAACTTCCGGCAAGACCCCCAACATGGAGGTGAGAGGGTTCTCGACGATGCATGGTATTCCCAGTTTCAAGCAAAGGCGGAACAACTTAATCGTGAATATTGTCAGGATGTTGCCAACTCTCACCTTTTAATTATCTACGTCGCTGAGGTTGCCTAAGCCCCACGGGTACTCGTTTGAGCGCAGCGGGGGAGGGCGGCCACGAAGCGCCCGGCTCAAGGACTGACAGGGCGTCGCTATCATCACGCCTTTGACACTGCCAAATAAAACTCTACTCAATACTTTCTGCTGATTCTTTTTTACCGACAAGTCATGATCAGGGCCGAACGCGATATTTGTCTTTTTCCCACTTCGGTCGAGACGCCTCCACAGCTGGCGTAAACGCCCTCAAAACTCCACTCCGCGGCAGAGAGGGGGCCGCGGGGGCGGGCAGTTTGTCGTGGAGGACGCGGCGCAAGTTGGTCTCGCACCACATCTCAAACTGCTGGGAGCTCTCGGGCAGGCGCTGCCACTGCTCCTGCACGCGGCCGCCCTTCTCGTAGCGGGCGACGCTCTTGTGGCTGCCCCACCGGCCTCGCTTCATGATCTCCTCGAGCGCCCCCCTCAACTGCAGGCGATCCCACGACGCCCCGCTGTGTCTAAGCTGGTAAGGGACCAGCTCGGACAGGCCGAGCCGCTTGCGCGCGGCCTTGAACTGCTTCAGGTAGCCCGCGTAGATGCAGTCGAACAGGGGGTCGTCGCCTTCCTTCCCGCGCTTGAGGTCTTCGAGCAGTTGCGTGGTCCACGCGTCCTCCCTGTCCCAGACCACGGTGTCGTCGTAGATGCCTACCTTGGTCGGCCGCAGCTCCTCGGACGGCCGGATGGCGATCGCCCAGCGCGGCCCCGCGTTCGCCGACGGCGGGATCAGCCAGTTCACCTTCAGCTCGTGGATCTCGCCCAGGCGCCCGTAGGTCACGAGGGCGACCAGCGTCTCGATCGCTATCGTGCGGAAGCCCGCCCGCGCCAGCTCGACCATCGCAGCGGCCCGCACAAGGCGCGCCTCCGGGAGGCGGGGCTGCCCAGGCGCCCGGCGGCCCCAGCCCTGGAGGCCGCAGTGGGCCCGGGGCAGCCGGAACATGCCGGTCCGCCCAAACTCCGGGCGGAGGCCCTTGATGGCGGCCAGCAGGTAGTGCCCGACGCCCCCGTCCATCCCGTTGAAGAACCACTCGTCGAACACCTCGATCAGCGCGTGGTCGATCTCCTCCGGGGAGTTGAGCGAGAGCCCGACCCTCGCGCAGTCCCGCTCGAACTCCTCCATCACCTCGATGTACCGCTTGTCGACCTTGTCGCCCGCAACCTTCGTCTCGAGGAACGAGCGCCCGAGGGTGTCGGCCTCCGCCGAGAAGCGATCCTGCCTGGTCAGCGTCGCAGTCGGCCCCCTCGTCTTGGCCAGCTGCGCCGCCGGCGCGCTCCGCGGCTGTCGCGCCGCCAGCCTCTGCTTGGCCGGCCGAGGCGCCGTCGCCTTCTCGCGGGCGCAGCGGCCGTTGCTCGCCGGCCGCCGCGCCCCCCGCCGCCCCGAGCTGACAGTCGGCTCGGGCGGCGCCGCCATCATCCGTCACCCGCCGCGGTCCCGGCCCATGCCGCCGCGACGGTCCGTTCGCGGGGTTGAGCTCAGACGGCAAGCAACGAACAGGGCAACGGATGTTCCTGGCCAGGCACAGGGCGCACCACCTTCGACAGCAGATGTTCACTTTGGAATCGGATGCCCTCCCCTTGCAGAAGGTCTGGATCTGGCCCAAGTTGTCACCCAAGAACACAATGTAACGACCTTCGACTCCCGGACGTTTCACGAGCCGCCGAAGGGCCCAAATCACCCCCTTGGCCTCCAGGATGTGAATGGGCCCCTTCCGGGTGAACCTACCGGAGCACGCGTGCTTCCAGGGGGCCTTGAGGATCCAGTCGGGGCTGTTGTCGGGGAACTCGGGGTCTCAAGTAGCGGGCCGCCGCCCGCGATCGTTTCTGGATTTCTGCGCCGTAAACTCAAGAGCTCCGTGAACCAAACGTCAGCGGTCTGAGCGGGTGAGAGGGGCAGCGGCACTGGCAGGCTGGGAAAAGGGATGATCGCAGATGCAATTCAACACCCGTCCTCGATCATCCAGCTACATTGTTCGAGACCGATCGGTCGACCGCTCAACCCAGCGTCCGCGAAACCGATCTCGGCGGAAGTGGCGCGGAAGCGCCGCGAAATAAAGTCGGAGATCCCGACTCGCACAAGAAAGTAGCCTGCTGCATGCCATCACTCACCCTGGGGCTGGTTCTGCTCTGAGCGTCCGCGGGCCCGACGCTCGTTCGCACGCCTGTGGCGCGCCGCCCGCATCGCCTCCTTCGCGGAGGCCGCCTCGGCTGAGACCTTCACGCTCACGTAGCCGTCGTGCATCGCGGTAGTCAGGTAGCCTCTCTCGGCCTCGAGCTTCGTCAGTGCGTCCGCCAGCTGAACGGAGGTGTCGCACCACTCCAGGTCGACCCCGTCTTGGCTGAGCATCTCTCGTAGGGCCGCAATGACCACTCGAACTCGACGGTCTACGATCTGGCCAGCATCCGCGAGCAAGTGGGTGACTAGGCTGTCCGCATCATCGAACCACTTGGCTGGGATCAGGGTCGCAGCGTCGTCCACCAGGTAACCCATCGGCTGGTTGGGCTTGTCCATCTCGTAGTACAGCGCCCGGATCCACTCCAGTGCTTCAGCTCCCTCACTAAGTCCGCGGGCTTCAGCCCCCATCGACGCTCGACAAACTCTCTTCATACGTGAGCTTCCCCAGTCCAAGAAATGACGCACTGGTCCTTCGTGATGTTTGTAGAGGCCGTCGTCGCTGAGCAGGCGCACGAACCCGAGCTGTGACTTCACCTTCTCGCCAATGGGGCCTAGGTCGTAGTCGTCGACGTTGTTGAGGCTGCTGTCCGCGAGCACGACTGAGCGTAGGTCCTCGTCGTTGTGTAGAATGTCGCTGCGGAAGCAGAGGCACACCTCACGCGTCTCCTTGCAGTAGCGAACCAGCTTATTCATCTCCAGTAAGTGCTGCACGGTCGCATGGTTCTTCTGCTGCGCCAGCCAGCTGTAGCCGAATGAGACGTCCATGCGGAGCTGCCTCGACAGCCATCCGAGTGAGCCAATCACCGACTCCGCGGCACTCCGCTCCCCGTCCGTAGCCATCGCCTCAGTCTGCTTCGCCCTGGCCGGGGACATCACGACAGTCTCCATCTGGTCGATGAAGTGCGTCATGCTGATCTTGATCGTGTAGTCCGCCATCTGCTCGACATCCTTGCCGCAGTACCTGAAGGGCGGCTTCTCCTCCGTCAGCAGCAGCGCCCGCTTGAGCTCGTCCGTCGTGGCCTTGAACAGGTCGCTGCTGGGGTCGCTTGTCGCGAACAGGTCGTCCACGTAGGTACCGACGAGGCCGACGAGCCTGCTATTCTCGAACAGGAGGAAGAACGCCCTCTCCAAGCGGCTCTCCTGCCACGAGTTGCTGCGCAGCGTCCTCCGTAGCTTACTCCACCATTTCCTTCCAGCGTCCTTCGTGCCGTAGATCGCGCCGTGGCAGATGAACGCCGATCCTTGCTCAACTCCTGGTGGTAGTGGCGAGGGAGGTCGCAGTACGAGCATCCTGTCGACGTCGTCTCCTTGTAGGTAGGCACTCGTGGCGTCGAGCTTGTAGAGTGGCCAGTGCTTCCTGGCCGCCGTGCTGCAGATCACGTGGAACGCCAGCAGGGACGACGTAGGCGAGTCCGCCCTCACGTGGACCGACTCGTAGCAGCCGACCGTCACCAGCCTGGACTTCGCCTTCAGAGGGAGCTTCGGGTCGTACTCGTTCTTGTTCGTGTGTACCCATCTCGACGGTATCGCCTTGACCCGACCTAGCAGCTCCTTGGCCGCGTCGCCCGCGACCACGGTCACCGCCCTGAAGTTGCGCCAGTTGTCCCACTCCTTGGCCATGCTCGCGTCGAAGAGGAGCTTCTCCGCCTTCGTGAGGTCCGCGAGCTTGAGCTCCTTCCCTCTGGACTTGCCGGCCAGCCAGGCGCACTGCATCCAGGCGTAGAAGACAGCGTCCGAGTCGGGCTCCGCGAAAAAAAAGCTCCAGACATGGGCCCTCCTCTCTGCCGCCGCGGCGGCGTGCGCTCTGGCCCGTAGGTCGGAGGGCCAAGCGGAAACTCGCCAGCTCCAGGGGGTCTCGGAGGAGAAGTGGTAGGCTCAGGTTGGATATCATCATCGCGATCGATCTCACCACCTCGGTTATCATCATCATCATCATCATCATCATCATCATCATCATCATCATCATCATCATCATCATCATCGGGCGCCGGTACGTCTTCACCAGGTACGGATCCACGCTCGTGGGATGGCTCAAGTACGGGGGCCTGTGGGGTGAGATCCTCGCCCTGCTGTGCCACGCTCGGCTCCGAGCCATGGCCTCCGGGGGCAGAGCTCAAGGGCTCAGGATCGCCGGGGCCAAACCCCCCGCCCGGGGCCCCCTCGGCCACCTGTGGTGCCGGGGCGTGGCTCGGAGCAAAAGCGGCTGCACTCGGTGCTGCCGCCGTCGTTCTGCCTGGTAGCGGGGCCCCCTCGGGGAACTCAGCAGCTCCCTCTTCCAGTCCTTCGCGTCGTACGTCCAGGAATCCGCGAGGTCCTCGGGGTAGAGCAGCGCCTCGCTGATCTGCTGGCATCTGGTCCCAGGTGATCAGCTCGTCCTCCGTCGCGAACCTCAGCTGCTCGGGCCTCGCCAAGACCGCGCCGCCACCATGCCGTAGCCAAACCGCGTGAGGGCTGCCCTGAACGGCAGCAGGTCGAAACGTAGCGTTGATCCCGTCGGCCATCTTGCTGGGGTCGCGGAAGTCGTGGCCGATCACGCGGGCGACGCCGAACCAGCGGTGGAACAGCGCTGGGGACTCGCCGGGCCTGACGTGAGTCCTCCTGAAGTAGACGTAAGCTCCGACCGGGAAGGGCCCCCTCGTAGGTGTCGACCTCGCTCGCTTCGCACTCCTCACTCGGCTGTCGTTATCCATCTTCACGAAGGCAACCTTGGCCGCCTCGCGCCAAAACAAGTTGGAGGCCATCGCGGACTCGGGGTCGAGCGCTGCCTCCTGCACGTTCAGCTTCTCCGCCTCGGCGTCCTGCAGGATCGAGCCGGGGATGCGTAGGCCGCGCGTCCCGAGCGCCCAGTTGGACGGCGCGTAGCCGTCGTAGATCACCGTCTCGTTGCGGACCTGGTTGATGATCCCGCAGAGCGTCCGTAGGTCCTGCGTCTTCGTAATCTGCGCGTCCTGCACCACGCGGTGCCACACCTCCTTCCAGACGCCGCCCAGCCGCTCGATCCTGCCAAGCTGCTCGTGCGCCTCCAGCGCCGCGTTATCTGTCTCGACGCCGTTCTCGAACATGTGGGCCACGAACTGCTTGGCGAACTCCTTGCCTCGGTCCACGAACAGCGACTGGGGTAGTCCGGCCCAGCTGCACCAGACCATCAGGAACACGTCCAGCGCGACCTTGGCCGAGGGCGCGTGGGTGCCCTTGTGCAGGTACCAGACCACCTGGAACCGCGTCCCGTCGCACACGATGTTGAGGAACGCGTGGGTGCCGCCCGTAGCGTCGTGGGCGAACAGGGTGTCTAGCATCGCGTGGAAGTTGAACTGGTAGCGTCCCGGCATCCGCACCGGGCGGACGTGCTTCGCCCTGATCATGTCGCCGCAGGCGTCGCACCTGAAGTCCCAGACGGCCTCCAGGAACTCCTTCTTCGCTCCCGATCTCCTCAAGCACCTCGCCAGCGTCACGTTGGTAGGGTGGCCGAAGTTCACGTGTAGGTTGCGGATGTCGCGTCTGGCCGCTGGGTCGACTGCCAGCCACCGTGCTCGCCTCTCCTTCTCCTCGGGGGAGAGCGCGGGCTCGAGGTTCGCCGCCCCCTCGGCCCTGACGCCTGCCAGGTCCACCGCGGGCCCGTCCTCATCTGGAACTCCATCTCGTGGGGAACCTTCTTGGGTAGGCCGCTCGCCCTCTGGTGCCGAGGGTCTCGCCGTCCGCTGCTTGCCTCGAAGTCGCCGTCGCTTCGACTCCGGGAGCAGCTGCTGTGTCGCCTCCGTCGGGTAGCAGTCCACCACGCCAAGCCCCTCGATGACGTGCTCGCTGACGTCCAGGTCGATCTGCTGCTCGATCGCGTGCAGGGCGAGCGTGTCGAGCTTGTCGGGCCACTTGGCCGCGGCCCTGGTCTTCTTCTCGTTCTCGAGCGGCACGTGGTCGTGACTGTGGTCGCACTTCAGGTCACGCAGCGCCACGTAGACCGCGACCGCTGTGCAGCTTCGGCTTGTAGTGCGGCTCGCCCGTCTCCCCGTCCGCATAGCCGAGCATGCAGCCATGGGGAGTGCACTCAAGCAGCACACCCTTCTCGACGAGCTCTCTGGTCCTCTTCATATCGGGCTCGTTGTAGGCGCTGGAGCCGAGAGGCTGCTCCAGCAACACGTGCCTGCCGCGGCTCACGCGGTCCACCACCATCTGGTCCGCCAGGGCCAGCAGCCGTCTCGTTGCCTCCTGTGCCTCGTAGACGGTCGCCGCCGCAGCGCCGCCCTTGGCCATGTTGCAGCGTCCCCAGTCTCCCCACGGGCCGCACGGCATCGTGATGACCGTTGTGTAGGGATCCTCCTCCAGCGACTGGTAGCGAGCGAGCTGCCTGCCCTTCCGCGTAGCGCCGTCCCAGCCGTCGGAGATGTCCAGGGGCTGACCGCAGATGTAGCCGCACGTGGCCGTCGCGAGCAGGGCGAGGCCGAACTGACCGCAGAAGATCTGCTTGATCAGCGTCTTGCCCCTCGGCAGGCGCCTCCTCCTTACCGTAGTGCCGGCCATCACCTCCATGGTGGTTGCCTCCGCGGTCATCAGGTCCTCGTGCATGGCCTGAACCTTCTTCGCACGCCTCGAGCTCGCCATCCTCATGGACTCGTCCTCGCCCTAATTAGTCGATCTTCTTGGGATCCTCGAAGACCTCCTCGATGGTCTCGTGGTGGGTCCGCTCCAGCGCGTGCGTGGCCAGCACCTCCGAAGAGTCGATGCAGTCCGTATGGATGCCGTCGCCGTCCTGACCGTCCTCAGGCAGAAACTCCTGGAACTCCTCGCCGAAGACGCTCGAGTCCGGGAAGTCCAGCAGGTTGACTCTGAGGTGGCCGCATGCCGTGTCGATGAGCTTGTAACCGTACACGCCGAGCTTGGTGAAGTCCGCGATCTTCTTCTCAACGTCGATCACGGTGCCGAGCCTCTGTTGCGAGCCTCGGCTGATGAGCACGGGGGCGTCCTGGTCGAGCTCCGCCGACTCCAGCGCGAACGGCTGGCCGCCGATCCCTGCGGGCATGCTGTACACCGTGTCCGACCTAGCTCCTCCATCGGCGCCTCGAAAGGTAGTGTTCTTGGAGCGTGGGTCCGTCTTCAAGCGCTTCTCGTGCAAGGCCTGCTCGTAGCTGATCCTCCAGGGCTTGCCGTGCATCGTAGCCTGGCACGCCGTGTCCAGGACTGCCACTACCGGTGGATCCTTCCTCCTCGTAGCGTATGCGTCGACCTCGTCGGGCACGGGATCGATCATCAGGACCTTGAAGCCCAGCACGCCACTATCCTGCTCCTGCTGCGCCTCAGGGGCGCTGTCCGCACTCCACTCGCCGATCGCCGAGAGCCAGATCAGGTACCACGCGAGCCGATACTGGTCGAGCCTGAGCTTGCCGCCCGGCGCCTCCTGACCTATGGACTGACCTCTTGATGATGTTGACGCCGTAGGCCACCGCCGACGTCCTCTCAGCGAACTCGGCGAACGTGAGGCCTGAGTACTTGCCAGTCTTGATCTTCTCGATGCCCTTCGGCGGGTCCTCGACGTTGAGGCCGTCCACGTCCTGGTCGAAGTCCGCCGGGTACGCCGCTTAGATCTCGTCCCCCCGCCTCGTGCTCCTCGGCCTCCGCGTCGGGGTTCACGGCCTCGCCGCCGTCCTCGGGTTCCTCCTCCAGGTCGGACCCGGGGACCTCGATCTCCTCCGCCGCGCGCTGGGTCCTCGGTGCTGCCGATCTCGACGAGCTCGCCTCTCCCGTGCCAACCTGGGCGAGGCGTGGGTTCTGCCTCAGCCTGGTTGCCGACCGTCGCGTCGTCCGGTGCCCGTCGTAGAACCTGCGCCCTCTCGGCGTGGAGAGCAGCGAGCACATCATGAACCTCCAAAGTCCCTGCCCGTCCTTTCGTCCAGATCCGGGTCGATAGGCCTTGGTGACGTGGATACCGCTCTCGTCGCACATGTGGCACGTCAGGTAGCGCGTGATCCCGTTGGCGCCCTTGTAGAGCCTCGGGTCCGCGTCGAGGGCGTGCTCGCAGGGTACGCTCATGACAGACAGGGGCGGACGGCTCCGTCTCAGTGGCGGCTCGTATATGATGTCGATCGTCATCGTCCTCGGATCCGCCTTCGGCTTCGGCTTGGGTCGAGCCTTGGGCCGAGCTTCTAAGCCACTAGCCGAAGAGACGTGCGCGCTCTTGACGTCACCGCCGTCGCCGCTGTAGTCCGTCACGCTGAAGTAGCTGGCCTTCGGCCTGTCCGAATGGGGCTGCGATGCCCTCGATGACTTCGGGTAATTCGCATCTCCGTGCCAATGTCCGATCTGTCCACAGCTCGCGCAGCGAGTCGTCTTCTTCAGCTTGTCGATGCGCGCGCGCCGCTCAGGGTTCTCGCCTGGGCTGCCCCTGCCACGGACCGCCGGCCTGTCCCTCGAGCTCGCCGCTGACTGCGACCGATCTCCTCGACCGCGTCCTCGACTACGTCCTCGACCGCTGCCCTTGCCATGGAACTTCTGCTTGTGCTGAATGATGGCCGCGAAGCTCTCAAGCGCCTCGTCGTCCATCTGCTCTATCTCGTCGAGCGTCGCCTCGTCCTCGCCAAGGTAGTTCTCGTACGTGTCATCCCCGTTGATGGACTGGGCGCCCTGGCTGTTCGAGGCGGCGTCGTCGTCTTCGTACTCTCCATTCTCATCGGTGCCGGCCTGCCACGCCGACTTGTGCTGGTGGTGTTCGCGGTGCTGCCGTCGTTGGCCGAACCGCTGTGGCCGCGGGTCCGGCCTCTGGTTACTCTTGCCCTTCCACTCTCGCTCGTGGATGTTCGGATGCTGCATGCGTAGGGCCTTGCCGAGTGCGTCCTTGTCGCACCTGTTGCCCGCGCTGCTGATGATGCTTGCATGGTCGGACTTCTCGAGTCCAGAGAACTTCAGCAGCAAGTGGGCCTGCAGGTCGTTGCTGATGCTCGTCTCCTCGCTGACCTTCTTGAGGTCGTCGAACGCCTTCGACCGCCTGGTGATATACTCCTGCATGCTCTCGCCAGGGGATCTCCACGCCGACTTGTCGTACAGCGCGCCATTGAACAGCTCAGCCGCCCGAGCGGGTCTCTCCTTCAGCACGGACTCTCCCAGTGCGTTCAGCAACAACTCCAGTCCGTCGGTGGCCGCCCTTTTCTTCTCGCAGCTACCGCCGCCCTTGCCTCCGCTCTCGATGGCCTCCATCTCGAAGGTGCGCAGCTGCTGGTGCGTGAGCGACCTGACCGCATCGTAGGCGGTGCCCGAGAGACCGTTCATGAGGTTGATGGGCACCGCTATCTGCATCTCGTCGCCCATGCGCCCGTAGAAGGCATCACGAGCTCGCTCTTGGCACTCCTCGAAGAGCGCAGGATCACCATCGTACAGCGGGATGTCCTTCTCGAACTCCAGCTTCGACACTCTTGACATGGTCGCAGAACTGCTGCACACCGCACTCGGTGCGCGGCTGCCGGAAGTAGTTATGGGAGTCGCAGTGGAACTGCTGCACACCGCGCGAGGCTGCGCGGCTGCCGGGTCGCCAGACACCGCCCAGGTAGTCCAGCTTGTGTGGGTGCGCCAATCCCCACGCCGTGGATGCCGGCCTGCTCCCTGCAGGCTGGCGCGCTTCCCCCGCCACGGGGCGCGCTATGCAGACCTCCGCGCGACAGCTGCGGAGGCGGGAGCTGGCCGGGGCGAATGGGCCAGCTCCGCTACCATCAAGTAGCGGGCCGCCGCCCGCGATCGTTTCTGGTTTTCTGCGCCGTAAACTCAAGAGCTCTGTGAACCAAACGTCAGCGGTCTGAGCGGGTGAGAGGGGCAGCGGCACTGGCAGGCTGGGAAAAGGGATGATCTCAGATGCAATTCAACAGGGTCCTCCTCCCGGAACTCGTCGGGGTCGTTAGCGCCTTTGGGAACGTAGATGGCGTGCTTGCCCCCCAGGGCATCTCGAGAACCTGCGAGAGCGTGAGACCGATGAGCCATATCTTGCCGAACCCGAAACCGAAGCCGCTCGTCGACCCTCCCCACCTCTTTCACGCTTCTCGTCCCAGATACTCCCAACCACTCCCCATCCTGTAGGGCAGGCATCCGTCGCGACGACCTCGCAGTGCCATGGCAATTTCCACTGAGCCAAGGCGAAGGGAAGTAACGCACGCGCTGCACTAAACTCGGCCCGCAGAGTGGGCCAGAGGTCGACCTGCCCCCCACCGACGTTTCTCATGAACTGGTAAGTCGGAGACAAAACCGACAACAGAGTGCGGCGGAGCATGAATATGAACGCGAGGTGGCCTACGGTCGACTCCAGCTGGTGCCCAGATGCGGCCCCGCGATCAGCAGCCAGGTGAGCAGGCTATCAATCTCCCACATTCTCTTCAAGGCGGAAGCCACCATGCCAACGTGACCATCGATTGCCGCACCCAGAATCTCAGCGTTGGTCTGGGCGTGGGTGTGCTCGTGGGTGGCCAGGCCGACGCCGTCGAGGGCGTCGCACGCCTGATCCTTCAGAGTCAGCACCTCCTTGCGCCTGCTTGGCGACCGCCCCCTGCACGAGGTAGAGGGGCCACTTGAACCCCATCGGGAGCGCCGCGAAGCAGGGGTGCACCCAACGGTCTGGTGACCGACAGCCACTCCCCCTCGGCCTCGTGGATGCCGAGCTCCTCCGCCCGCAAGGGCGGCAACGCAAAATACCGGCTCTACTCCACGTCGATCTTGCAGTGGTAGAAGGCGTCCTGCGCGCCCCCAGTGCCGACGAAGATCTCGGCGTCGTCGTCGACCTCGATCAATCCCGGGGATTCGGCGGTCGCCAGTTCCACTCCAGGAGGGTCTCGAAAGCGGCGATTGCTGCGGCGAGCGTCCACCGCCAGCCGCTGCTTCCCCGACTTCTTCTTGACACAGAAAACGGCGGCACGCGTTTTGCACGAGGTGCACCACCCCAAGACTCCAATAAACTCCAGCCGGTTGACAAACTTGCTATACGCCTCACGGTCACCCGACAAGGTACACTCCATGTAAGGCGTGATCGGCTCCGAGTTGTCAGCCAGCTCCTAAAATTCGATGTCAGATCAGAACGTACGTTCTTCAAAATCTACCAGCATAGATGCAGCCTCAGCCGGCGCAACGTCAGCCGCGCGCGGGCAATCCTTGCGCGAGAAAGGCACCGACAACACCTCTTCTTGGCAGTCGCTCACAATGGGCTCATCCGAGTCGCAGCCGGCTCGGGAACGCAGAAGCGCGCGGGCGGCTTCATGCGGACGGGGCACGATGTCAATAACCTGAGAGCGCTGCATCACGCTCCGCACGTGCTGGGTGGCCTCGACCTGAGCCTGGGAGCCCCCGCCGCCGGGGGGTGCCTCCTTCCCGCACCCACTCAGCCAATTCAAAGCGTTGATGGCGTCGCCGGCACGGTCAGTGGCGGCATGGCGGCGAGCGACCCGCTGACGCACCCCTCGGCTCAGCCCGGCACGGCAAGGCCCCTCCTCCACCAGCGTCGGCAAGGGGAAGAGCTCGCGCTGCATCGCGAAAAAGTTGAGGTAGCTCAGCGCGACCACGAAGGTCGCGCCGAGCGCCAAAAACGCGCCCGGGGGCGCTGCCCCTCTGAGGTAGAAGCGGCCTGCAGCGGGGTCCCTGCAAGCCGCCGTCGCACAGCTAATTCCCAGCCGAGTCTCCAGCCCCTTCCCTCGGCGCCCGCCTTTGCCTTGGGGCTCGCGGCGGCGGCGCGCGCTTCTTGGGCCTTCTGGCGCTGCTTCTCAATCTCAGACATCTCCTTCGCGCGGGTGGCGACGTGCGCCGTCGGGGCGGGGGCGATTCCAGCAGTCCGCTGCTGGTGCCCTGACCAAAGCTCCTCGCCCTCGAAACGGCCCTCACCGGGCCCGCGGCTGGCCGCGTCCAGCAGCGGCTGCATCCTCCTCGCAAGCACCTCGAACGCGGCCAGCGACGCAAGGTTGAGCCGGTCGTGGCACCCCGCGTGGTCGAGGAGCCTGCACATCGCCTGGAGCTCGTGCGCGAGGCGGTCTGAGGCGGCGATGCGATTCTCCGCCAAGTACTTATGATACCACTGCATCGGTGAGCCGCCTGTCCGCTCGATGTTCTTCGCCACCCACAACATCGCGCGGGGGCCCTCGCCGGGCCAGTCCTCATAGAAGCTCTCATGCATCTTCGCCACTGCCTCCTTCCAAGAGCGGAAGCGTTCACCATGCTCGTCGCGCAGCACGGCAAGGGCCCGAGCGTCGTCGTCCACCTCGTCGGTCGAGCTCGCGCCCTGCCCCTGGGTCAACTTCCCAAAGCCTGACGAGGGCTTGGGCATCAAGGCGGTGATCTGCTTCCACCGCCGCTCCGAAGCCGCCCGCGTCGTTGACGCCGATCCGGCACAGCACCGCCGCGCCATCGCCAGACTTGCCCGACACCGGAATGCCCGACACGGCCAGCAGGATGCGATCGCCCAGGCGGCAGGTATCCTTCTCCGCCAGGATCGTCGCCACCGTGAACTCGGTGCCGATCGCGAACAGCTCGCTCGGCTCGCCGACGACCCAGCGGTAGTCAGCCTCGTCCTCCACCACGGCCGGCGCCGCGCCGAGGTCGTCATCCGCCAGCGGCGGGGTAGCGGCCCCATGCGCTCCGCCGGGGTCTCCGCCGTCAGCACCTCGCCGCGCGTCGCCGCCCGCGCCCACCTGCTTGCCGCGAAGCCGCCGCGGGGGCGGCGCCACGCCGCCACCGCGCCAGAGGTCGTCTAGCGCCACCGCCTGGCCGTCCCACAGCTGCGCAAACGGCGTAGCAGCGACCGCCCCGTCTCCCGGGCGCGTCGTCGCCTTCGCCAACTGCTTCGCATCCATCATCTTCAGCCTGAGGGCCCGCGGGCCCACCTCCTCGAGGAACAGGCACCGCGGCGACGACACGTGCGCGGGCACCGCTACGCCAAGCGCCAGCACCACGAGCTCCTCGACGTCGCCGCCGACTAGCTCCTCGGCCACCTGGCCCCCATCGGGCGACTCCGTGACCCACTCCACTTCCGTCGCCGGCCACAAGCACACCCTCTCATGAAGCAGGTCCCCCCCCGCGTACAGGTAGCGGACGGCGCTCCTAGGGCCGGGCATCAGGCCTCTCGATGACACCGCCAACGCGGAGGGCAGGCCTCCGCGCCGGGCTGCCGGCACCACCGCCACGCTGTCCGCCGCGCCTCGCGCCGGCCAGGTAGCCGCAGCACGCCGCCACGACCGCGTTCCCGGCCGGCACCGGCGCGAGGACCACCCACGGCGGCCCGCCCGGGCAGCTGAGCCCAGGGCAGGGCGGGCACAGCGCCTGCGGGCAGACCAGCTCCGGCGACGGGCAGGTCAGGTTGGGACAGAGGGGCGCCGGCGGGCACGATGGCGGGAGTGGGCAGGGCCCCCCGCCGCCGCAGGCGGCGGTCCAGCTGGCCAAGACGCCAGCGACCGCGCCGCGCCCGATCTCCCACGCAGCGGTCTTAAGGAGATCGCTCACAGAAATCGGGAGCACCATCTGAGGCGCGACGCGTCAAAAACTTTGGGCATAAATGGGGCGCGGTCGTTTCCCAGCTCGCAACTCCCACTCGCTCTCATTCCAGTCAAGGACAGCGCCATCATTATCACCCTCGGCATCCTCCAAGGCCTCCGCAGTATCTGCCTCATCTTCCTCCTATTCCACGTCTTCCTCTCCTGCTCCTCCTCCTCTTCCACCTTCTCGGCTCCTGCCCCTCCCTCCTCCTTGCATATTGTGCCCCCGGCTTCTCCTACTCCTCCTCTTGCTCGCTTCTCCCCTCCTTATCATCGCCATCCCCCACAACGTGCTCAGCATCGCCATCATCTATCGTGGTCAACATCACAGCCATCAGCAACAACCGCAAAACAACAGCTTTACCGGTAGGACCACCTTTCGGGTGAGAAAGATGCTGCCGTGAATGGATATAACTCTCGGTTGGCGACGGGTGTCGGATCGGGGTCGCGATCTCCCTATCTAGCGATACCTGCGCGCGCATGCACGCGATATATATATATATATATATATATATATATATAGAGAGAGAGAGAGAGAGAGAGAGAGAGAGAGAGAGAGAGAGAGAGAGAGAGAGAGAGAGAGAGAGAGAGAGAGAGAGAGAGAGAGAGTGAGCGTGATCCACCGCCGCTTCACTATGGAAAATCCCCCCCCCCCCTTTCCCCCGCAGCCCGGGGGTCGCCCCCCCCCGCACCCCCTCTCCGAACATCGCCCCCTCTGCTGGGGCCCCCCCGCCCCCCCCCCTGCCCCCCGGCCCCCCCCCCCATCCCCTCCGGAAAACCGGAGGGGGGGGGGGGTCACTGCCGATTGGGCCCCCCTGTCCTCCGGAAAACCGGGGCGGGCCACTGCCGGTTCGACCCCCCCCCCCCCCCCCCAGAAAACCGGGGGGGGGGCGGGCCGCTGCCATTTCGACCCGGTGAATTTTTGTTTCGTCCGCATCTGTTTCGTCCACTTTTGTTTCATCGGCTTTTGTTTCGCCCGCTTCTGTTTCGTCCGCTCTCGTTTCGTCCGCTGTTGTTTCGTCCGTCTTCTGTTTCGTCCGCTTTTGTTTCATCCGCTTTCGTTTCGCCCGCTTTTCTTTCGCCCGCATTTGTTTCGTCCGCTTTTATTTCGCCCACTTCGGTTTCGCCCGCTGCGTCTCGCATGATTCGCGTGGAAATTGGGGGGGGGGGGGCGGGAACAGAATGAATTTAAACCGGGCAAATAACATCCGGGTGAATTCAAGCCGGGCGAATTAAAACCGGATGAATTTAAACCGGGCGACTTAAAACCGGATGAATTTAAACGGGCGGGTGAAAGCCGGATGACTTTTAACTTGGCGAAAGAAAACCGGATGAATTCAAACTGGGCGAATTGAAACAGGATGACTTTAAACTGGGCGAGTTAAAACCGGCTGGAGTTAAACTGGACACGCAAAAACACATGGATCCATCTCTGGGCAACCATGTTAGATACCCCCTGGGTGGCCTGGATACGAAAAAAACACATGCTGGGTGAATATTTTGTCTGTATATTCAGCATCCCTGCGACATGTCCCGATCGTATATCATGGTCAGTGGGCTCCGCGACTATGCCGGACTGGTGCCATTGCGCTGCGTCGCCTTCTCCAGCGACCTCTAGCTTGATTCGCGAGAATCGTCCCAAGGATCACTGTTGTTCCAGCGCCCCTGGTTCTGATTCCTGGAGGAGTTGTCCTGTCCGTCTTCTCTTCTGCTTGAACTCGAGCCGCTTGGCTCACTCTTGCCCTGGCCCTTCTCCTGCGGTCTCGCCTTCGGCGTGGGCGGCGGTGGAGGCTCTGGCAAGGTACTTGGCATCCCAGAGTCACGCATGAACTTGTCGTTGTATTCGTTCAAACTAAACCACTGCCACGTTCTGCTAAGGCCAGTCATCAGTCCAAGATTCATCCGCCCACGATTGGATTCTGTCATAATCGACCCAGCGAGCATTGGTGCCCGACGCGGCTGGGCCGGCGGGCGCAAGTGCATAGGGGGCGGCCCGATAAGACTGCCTTCCATCCCAGTAACTCGGTCGCGATGCTGGGCGAAGGCACTGCTGAGTTCGCTGTCCCGGGGCGGCGGTGCCGTTCGGGGAGCTGCCTTTAATGATTGCGGTTGCAGCACCTGCTGGCGACTCGTCTGGGATTGTCTCGGCGGGGGAGCTGGCTGGGCCGCTCTCCTCCTTTTCCTTATCAAGGCAACTTGTAATTCCAATGGGATTGTCAGCATTGAAGACTCCGAAAAAGCTGGTGGCTAGACAAATCTTGGCACTGAAATGGGATTCCATAGACGTGTGTCTGAAAACCATAACCTCTTGGATGCCTGAACAATTCCGTCGTGCGGCCTCTGATACTTCATTTCCTAATCCGTTGGTCCAATCATGAAGTAAGTCAAATGTCTCGACTGCGGACCGGATCCGACAATCCAAAGCATAAGCATCTTGCACGATTTGACTGGACCGCGGATCGCGCTGCACTTTGCATCCCGGAAACGCAACATGTATCCCCGCGGACATGCGCGATACTATGACTTCGCGCAAAGCTAACATAATCCGCCCCCATCTTCCATGAGTAGGGATTCGATCAACTGGTTTGTTCCCTATTCTTTCCACAAGCTCGGACAATTCTGGCGGTACTTCATGAATGATGTCTTTGTCCAACGGCATCGTATTGAGAACTGTCGATAAATATTCAAGAGCGAATTGCGTTGCAACTTTTGTGACTTCTGGCCTCTCGTATGTATCGCTGTTATACTTATCGTTAGACTTGCAACCAAAAGTAGAAATCAACTCAAGCAAAAAAAGGCAGCGTTCTATTCGGAACAGTCAGCGGATGACGCTGGGCGATATGTTGGTTGCATGCGCCGTCCGACATAACAACATTCTCTTCACGTACTGATATTACTTCATCAATGCGGCTTGGCCGATGATGAACTTCAGCAACGAGTCGGAAATCTATGTATTCTACTTGTTTCGACGCAGACGCTCGATTCGCTACAGTCAAATTCTCAGTCAACACCCTAACTGATGGACTGATAATTCCTGTTTCTTACATCTCTTGTTCCCATTTGTCCCAGCCCGTCTCTGGGCGAATTTGTTCGGCCCCAACATGTTCCCAATCGAAAACGGCGAGCGCAGAGCATCTCATAGGACGAGCGTATTGGTCCAGGTCTGGTGTCCAAATCAATGACCACAACTGAGCAGCGGTGGGGTGGGTGTCCCCATGCTTGTGCTTTAGCCAGTCAATGAATCGGAGCTTGAGGGGTTCCAGATACTGGAAATATGGTTCTTGGCGCGCCGGCGGCTGTGCCGAGGCGCCGTCGGGACTCCAGGAAGAGGCGGTCACTGGCGGCGAATAACCAGCCAAGGCAGCCCGGGAACGTATGTGTTCCTGATTAACCATGTGCGCAGGTGTTGCTCAGCCTTGTTCAAGTTGAACAATGCATCAGCAGAGCTCCTGTTCATTGCTCACAGCCTGTTAGAAATCACCTTAGATCGGTTCTCCCCTCTTGGGGTGGCATCAAGACGTGGGGCCAGTCCCAGGCTCGTCCACGCAGCAACCAATGCATTTTCTCCAGGCGGTTGTAAGTAATTCACTCTGACGCTCGTTTTGTATCTGACAGGGGTGAGGCATTGCAAACAGTATCCGAAACCAGCCCTCGCGGCATGGTATCGATTGCAAATCTACCTCCCATCGTCTGTCCACATTCTCCGCGTGATGAGGGCTGTTTCTTCCACGGACAGTGTACTTTGCCCTGCGTCGGCCACTTGCTCATCAGAAAAGATCCATGTTCTGATTGTGTCAGGCGAGAAAACAACCTCCCACGCAGACCATTCTGGTGAAAATACCAAATTCCACATCATCTGTTGCGCGTTGCTTCTACCAGCTTGCTCAACGAATGCCAGTTGCACAATGCGAGAAATGTCATTGAAACGTGCTTGTCCCGTCGTCACAAGAGTTCCATCGCGACAGATGCGATGCCTCAGGCGGGCCACTACCCGTCATTTAAAGACAACAATATATTGCCAGTTCTCCTTATGCGTCGCATCAGTTTCCCAGAAAGACGGGGTAATGGCGCGAGGCCACGATCCCTGAGTTGGGGGTCCACCGCCGGCTGGGGCAACGCCAAAAGCCTGATATACCCTGGCGGGTGGAGCTTCACCGTCCTTCCGCTGGCTGAGCCAGTGAGGGACGTGCTCAGCATATCCCACGGGGAACTCACGCCTCGTCGGTATCAACCTGAGAAGTCCGTAATCAGGTGCTTTGCGCAATCCACAAATCTTATTCGGGTACTGAGGGTCTCCAGTCCCTGATCCTAGCGTGGGCTCCTTTCTGGTGTCTAAGGATGTGCCGCGCAGCAGGTGCCCGTGGCATCGCGCCACCCCAAACTCGCAAGGGGCACGCGTGCGCTCTATGCTGTGAGCAAAACAAGAATGTCCTTGACACGCACGATAAAACACTGGCATGGGCTTGGAAGCTGAGGACTAAGTCTCCGTGTTCCTCATCAACGACTGTGTCGTGTGAGGCGTCTGGGTTCAGAAAAGACCGCCAGTGCTCTCTTTATCTGTGTCTCATCAAGAATCGTAATGTCGTCGGCCCTTATGCCTAGAACATCAATTTCTCCCGCCCGATGATCGGGCGCATCCGGCGCAATGTCTTGCCATGTTCACCGCGCACTCACTTACACATTGCGCATGGGAGTGCGCTCGGTGACGGCACTTTCTCCAACACTCTGAGCTTCCCAGCATGGCGGACCTCTGGCCCTGCTTCAACAGTTTTGCCTCCGCTTTCTCGGCTGTGCCGGCAGCGTCACTCGGCAATACTAGAGGGGCGAGTGCATTGTAGGCCTCCTGGGGGATGAAATCTGGTCTGTCACCCGAGTCAAACTCTGCTTTGAGAAATTTGATTGCCCGGTCAAATCCTTCTACCTCTACCTCCCCAAGCAGAGCAAACATTGGGTCGTGTACCGTGCGGGCATTCTCCTTGATCGTATGATAGGCACGCCCACGAACGGCTGCGATGCGGGGGGGCACTGGGCTAGCCCTGTGGGCTTCAATGATCTCCTTTCGGACTTCGTCACTCGTTCCATCACGGGCGTTCTCTCGTTGTTGCTGATCAGAATACAGAAGTCTCCCATCAGAAGCAAATATTGCATGGACTCCTAATTCGACCTGGAAGGTCTTGCTCCTCTAAATGGAGCTGCTTATGATGAGGCGCCGGCGGAAGAGTTACGCGCAATGACAAATTTGTGACTCCTGGACGAGTATCTGCATCAACGTCTTCCGCGATTGACAAGTGAGACTTCCCCCCGCAATAGGGGGCCCTCAAGCTTTTGTCTTGAGGTTCCGCGGACGCGCGCCACTTTCCCCATCCGTCTTCGCCGCGGCTGACCCTTCGTTGCTCCTGGTTGTACCGGTCAACGCCACAGGGTCAACGACCGTTTAGATATTTGGAACTCCCCCCGAAGGAATGAACTCCGGGTAGCGAACTGGAAGCGAGCTCCCGCAAATAATGAGCCCAAATTTTATAAGACAGCGAGTATTCAGCGGGTTCGTTCACTTTATATATATATATATATATATATATATATATGTTCCTCTTCCACCCGCCGAGCGCCACGACGGATTTCGATTTTTTGGGAGGGCGACGAGGGGACGAGGGAGAGGCGGAGGAAGACGAGGCCGAGGGGGGCGCAACGACAACCCCAAAGAGCAGAAACGACAAAGCGGGAGGACAGGAAACGAGAGGGGAGGCGACAGAGCGACGAGGCAAGACGACAAGAGGCAAAGCGACAAGAGAAGAGCGGGACCGGAGCCTCAGGAGCCGAGCAACGCCGAACTCCAGGAATGACTTCAGCAGAAGAGAAGGACAACGCCGCACTCTGCAATATAAGCTCGAGCTCATCAGAAGGATCAGCACAACCACCACGCGAGTCCCACATCAGGATATTCGTAAACCTGCCCAGCGCCAGCGCCCCCGGTTTCCAATCAGGCAGAATGCCAAAGATATTGTCGGGCCAAGATAGCACGCCGCACACCACCACGCGTGCGTCGACATGTAAACCGAGCAGGGAGACCAGTAGCCAATAAAAGCAGTGGCCTCCGAGCATCCCCAACTGATGCCAAGAAGCATAGGACAAAAGAAGAGACCACTGACCAATGCAATATGATGAACAACGGCACCGCGAACATGATATGACAATCATGAAGTCGAAAAGGAAGTGATAATGAAAACAAGCAGCCGGAGCCTCAAGGATGATGGCGAACACAGTCGGACTCAGCAGGCGGAGCCCCCCGGGGACTCGGCCCAATCTTCATCGAACTCTGCGGCCCCCCAAGGCCGCGGCTCGCGGGCACCTCGGCCGAGGCCCCGCCTCTCGAGCCTCCACCGCCTCACGGGCGCCTCGCGAGAGAGGCCCCGCCTCCCCGGCCTCCTCCGCCACCAGCGCCACGGGAGAGGCTCCGCCCCCCACGCCTCCGCCTCCTCCTGCGGCAGCCCGTCCACCAGCGGCCAGCGCCCCATGCTCCTGTAGGAGGCGTGCCGCCTTCGCGTAGCCGATGCCCCGCCTGGTGAACTGGCGCCGGGCGCCCCCGTCCTTGCCCTGGCCCGCGTGCATCGCCAAGAACCGCGACTGTTCGAGGAGCAGCTGCGCCACGCTCTCGGGCGTAGCGCCCGGCATGGCGGCGAAGATGGGCACCGTGTCCATGGCCTCAGCGCACGCCGGATCGATGGGCTCTTTCTCTGCCGCGGGCAGCGGCGCCGCGACGGGCACCTCCTCGGCCTCGGGCTGCAGCGCAACGGCCGCGGCAGCAATCCCCAGAGAGCTCGGCGGCGGCTCCTCGCCCGCAGCCTGCGTCGGCTCCTCGCCCGCAGCCTGCGTCTCGAGGTCCAGCACCACAGGCGATGCCGCCGCATCCAGCGGGGCCGGGCTTGGAGCCAGGCTGGCCGCCGGGCTGGGTGCCGGGCCGGCCGCCGGGCTGGGCGCCAGGGGGGCCGCCCAGCATGGCGCAGGTGGCGGGCAGGGCGCCAGGCGCGCCGCCTGGCTTGGAGCCGGGCTGGGCGCCGGGCTAAAAGCCGGCCCCTTCTTCTCATGCTGGTCCTCCTCATCGTCCTCGTCGTAGTCCTCCTCATCGTCCTCGTCGCCGTAGGCCTTCTCGTAGCCGTCCTGCTGTTTGCCATCCGAGAAGCCGCCCTCCGTGGAGCCGGCCGCCGAGATGCCCTCCGCGAGGCAGCCCGCCCCGGAGCCATCGCTCGAGCTGCCCTCGGCGAAGTTGCCCTGCTCGAAGTCGTTCCCGGGGTCGCCCTGTGCGGCGCAGTCCTCCTCGAAGCTGTTCTGCTGTTGGCCCTCCGCGAAGCCGTCCTCTGAGAGAGTCGGGAAGAAGGCCTCCTCGTCCTCGCCTGCATCCGCACTGTCGAGGGCCACGACGGGGACAGGATCGAAGTGGTGGAGCATCAGCGCCGTCTGCGTCATGGCGTGGCAGGCCGCTGCCTCCGCAGGAGGCTCCCCAACGCGGGCGGGAGCCGACTGCCCTCCCAAGTCCGCCTCGAGGATGGGCGCGACCAAAGGCGAGCCTCGCCACGAGCTCGGGCTCCGCGGCCCGCGGTCCTGGCGCGTCGCGCTCGGTCGCCGCGGCAGACGGGCGCACAGCTGCCTGCGCCGCCTCCATGGCGCGCATCTCGGCCTCGAGCCCAGCGCATCGGGCCTCGAGCTCCGCCACGCGGCGCAGCGCCTCCGCCGGGCGCCCAGCGGCCGCCTGGCGCCCGGCCTCCTGTCTGGCCCGCCGCACAGGCCACGACGAAGGCCTGGCCGCCGGGGGCGCTGCCGGGGGCTGCTCCGCCGCCGCACGGGCGGCCCTGCAGCTGACCGCAGCCATCTCCTCAAGCTCCCGGCTCCGGACGCCTCACGCCGCGAGGGGAGGCGGCGCGGGCCGCGGCGACGGAAGGAAATTCGAAGATGGTCTTGAGCCACCTCCTGAAACTCTTGAGCCATTTTCATTTGCTTGTTTTAGATAGCGAAGTACACAGGTCATCATGTCACCCCTCAAAAAGGCTGCCTCTTCAACAGCTAGCTCTCTAACGTTTTCAAGCTGGAGTCCGCCAGGGCAGGCTTGCCAGAGCACTATTAACTCATTGCGAAGTGACAAATGTGCTCGGCTCGATTGCGACCCAAAGCGTATAACCAAAAGATCTCGTACCAGTTTGACGACTGGCGACACGGGGTTACTGCCTTCGAGATCAGTTGGAGGCATTAACAAATCAAAATTTTACTTGCCCCCCTCTCCGCCACCCTCACCAGGCCTCTCAGGCCGGGAGGACTGCGGGTCACTTAAGTAGGTTCCGCAGGAGGGGGGCCCGGCAAGTCAAGCACGAAAAATCTGAGTCCTTCTGGGGCACTCACTTTAATACTTTTTCTGGCTAGCTCTGGCTGCGCCCGGTTACCCATGCCATGCCTCCGCGGGAGCGCCAGCTGCCTTTCTGTCATCTTGGAGATCGAACCGCGGAGGGTCCTTTGGAGGAGGCGTCGGAAGTATAGTCAAAGTCTTCGAACTTCCGGCACCCTGCGCATCCGCCAGCGCTGCAGGCGGACCATCTCTCAAAGGGGGCTTCCAATGTGGCCGAATGTCTGGCGGAGGCGCCTTTGCCCCTCCCTTTGGCGCCTGATCGGGTTCACTTGGCTTGGCCAGTGACTTCGGAGCAGGTCCAGGGGGGGGGGGCGAAAGCGGTTTCGATGCATTGTCTGGCAATGGTCCCCAAGGATTCCTGCATCGTGGCGGCGGTGCTGTAGGAGGCAGGCCCCCTTCCTGAGAGTCATTATCCGACCCGACAGCCGCCGTGTCCCCCTGGCCTTCAGGAATAGGTGGCACAGGAGGTCTGGCTGATTTGGGAGGCGAAGGCTTCGGTTCCTGAGTATCACCGAAACGCGGGGGCGGCATGGCTGCGCTAGAGGCAGACCCGCCCGCCGGCCGCGCCGGCGGGTCGGCCTTCGCCTCTCCTTGGCCACGAGCCGCGCGTTTCTCTCCTCATTTGCTCTGCTGAAAAAACGGGTGTTCGAATTTGAGTCTGCAACTTCTACTTTCCAAATAGTCTCATGCGTTCTCCATCGAAGGATCATGATGAAGGTGCGGCGAATAATTGTCCTGTCAATCGATTGGTAAAACATCGGAAACCAACTGGCAATGCTGATTCCTGATTTTGTCAATCAGTTCAGCTCTCTCTTTGCTCTTCGACCGTACACCATTGAAATCTTGGTCGACAGCTTCGCAAAATTCCAACAAGTGTCGCAATATCGTCCAGGAGCCACCCCCGCGCGCAAAGAACGCGGCGGGGTGCTAATGGTAAATGCGCATCTCAGTCATTACCACCTGATCGGTATATTTAATGCATTGCTGTGTAGGACCACCATCACTGGCAACGGATTTCGGACAACTCCGACATGCAATTTCCGCGGAATTCCAAGATCCATCGTTGAAGGTTTCTTCCTCCATCGTGCACCGCAGGTGGGTCGAAGGGCCCCCATTCAGGGCATGCCAAGGAATATATTCCGACGTTTGTCTTCTTCGCATTTCCCCCGTGTGCTGGGTCGGAAGGAAGATTTGGGATCCTTCGAGGATTGAACGGGGCGTCCCAACGGATGTTCCGCGGGGCTGCCCTGTTCAATTTTGGCGCGCAATCAACTCTGCCATTATATTCTCTTTTACTTTAAGAGGTAGCGTCAAGTGGACACATTTCTCCTTTTCTGCGTGCTCAATGACTGCCGCCGCTTCCCACATGACGCGATCAACAATCGTCCTCGGTTCCCCCGGCGCCGCGCGGTCACGTCGCACAATGAAGAATTTTGCCCAAGTCGGGGTCGCATGTTCCGCAGACAGAAACGGTCGCTTCGCACTGTCTTGAAGCAATTGATCCGCCAACCACGCTTCTCCGTTCGATGCAACGCGCAACCCGTCGTAAGCTTCGCTATGCACGAATGTTTCATTGTTCCTTATATTTCGCAACAACTCGTCGTAATCTTCTCCTGGACACAAATTAGTCTTGCTGTAGAAGCGTTTAGCCAGCTCTCCAGCATTCAAGGGCTTCAAGGAGATGACTCTTGCAGATCCTCCAACTCCTCCAGTCACGCATGTCCCCTTCATATAGGTGCGCTTAGCGGCCTCAAGAACCGGTCCAATTATTTCCCCGTGATCGCAAAAACGGACAGGTTTGCTCTTCGGGTCCCCTGGAGGCCCAATGTAGAATCTACATATCAGCGTCGTGCTCGGGTCAACGCGGGACTGGAAGTACTGCCATTCCTGGATTTGCGCGAGATCTGGAGGCGGACCGTCACAATTGCTTCTGACATTGCGTTGCAAGTCCTGCTTAAATGTTACCCAGTCCATGGGCCCACAGACACTCTATTGTACTATCGCTGAATTCCTGACTCATTGGATGTCTTCAATTCCTCATTGAGTACACTCGCAACATTGTCCGTCCGAGAGTACTTGATACCATTCCGGGTCATCACAACCTGCTGCATCCACCGTCCGCGAGGCATTTGCGGCACCTTTTCGCCACAAAGAAACTCTTTGTCGTCCTCCTCTGGTTCTAGGTTGTATGTGTGTTTTAGCTAAACACTGGTCCACTCTTTGGTAATCACTCTTGTCTCGGGGAGACTCGTCTCGTTCAGCTCAATATCTGAATGATCCGTGACAGTCACCCCAGTAGCGTCCATAATATTCGGGTATCGCTCCGTTGTGTACATAACCGGTACTTTAAGCTTCCCTAGCGGCTTTGCCGTTCGGGGGCTGAGTATCCCCCATTTCTCGGCAACCCTTTTTGCAATCCTGGTCGGGCTGTTAGGAAAGAACTCGCGTTTGAGGCGACCGTCGTCCTGAGTAGAGATGTCATCATCATCGCTTCTGTCGGAACTATCCCGACAAGCCTTGCAACAGTGATCTGATCAGTCTACGTTCTCGTTGTTTTCCCTCGGCTGTGCCGTCGCCCGTTCCTTCGTCTGCTCGTCGGACGGCCCCTTGTCGCCCGCGGGGTTCACCTTGGACTGCGCCCAGGTGATCCCCGCGAGGTACCTGCGCCCTATTGCTTTGCGCAGAGAGAACCACCTTTCCTTCCTAGTCATCTCGAGCGGCTGCGCCGCCGAGAGACCAAAGGTCTGTCGTCGTGGACGGGGGGGCGGCCGGAAGGCTACAAGCTGGCGCCCGCGGCCCGCGAGGGGGAAGCGGCCGCGGCTACGCGGCGGCTCCGCTGAGGGGGGCGCGGCCGATGGCGGCCCCACCCCTGCTCGCGAGAGAAAACGGCAGCAGCGCATATATCATGGTGAGGGGGGGGGAGATCATGGGGGGAGTGCGACGCAGCGCGCGCAAGAACAACATGAACATGTCTTGCAAACTCGCCTGTGCAATCTTCCGCAAGCTTGCGATCCTTACCGCGGGCCTCCACGTGCGCATGCATGCCGCCGCACTTCCGCTCCGAAACACTGGTCGGAATGTTGGATGTGGAAGTAACGGCCCACGGCTTCTTCATGAAATTCCCTTTTCTACCTTTCAATCCATGCGCGCATCCGTGCAATGCTGTCTTTTGCAACCCTATCTCTCTCTCACAAATGCTTTCACTTGAGGCCCCCTCCAACACTGACGCTGGCTGGGCCACTCAATGCAAACTACACCCCCCCTCCCACACACACACACGCGCATTAACGACAGCACGGGCGATCTCTGACGTGCCAAAACAAATATCGAAAATCAATTCGGATTCCTCAAAAACTTCGAGGAGACCTATGAGGACCTTTACGGAAATAATGAGCTTCGTTAACGTATTGCCAGGGAGAACCTCCGGCGCACGGGATCGAACTCCAGAGCGAAATACGTTTGCCCTTGAACTCTCCGATATCCGTGAGTGATTTGCGTTTGCCTTCTTCGGTCCTCACATCCTCGCTCTCGGTGTATCGTGTGACCCTGCGCGATATATCAACGAAATATATTATATTACCTATTTTGCTATTTGGTCCACAGCTATACTCAAGTATTAATATTTATCCGTTCCACTCGTCTCTGTCAGTTGTTGGCTCTTTGTCAGGTTGAGCTACCTAAAGCATCAATCCATTGTCATCCGACTTGGCCGCAGCCGCATCGGCAAATTCATCGCAGTACTCTTCCTGATCCTGGATCTCAGGAGATTGTGCATGTACATCTGTGGCGTCTGACTCACTGTCAGTTATTTCAAACACAGCCTCAACGTCTTCGTCTTCTTTCCATCCTCGCTGATGGTAGCTTTTCCTGGAACCATCATTGTCGCTCTCGGAGGGTCTCAGGCTGTTAACACTTCTGGCTTTGCCGGGTGCATCGTCAGCCCTTTCTTTGGCGGCAACCGCCGAGCTTGGTGCCGGCAAAGGATGCGCATGGACATGTACCGCACCAGACTCGGCTTTGCCGTCTGTTGAGGTGGTTGTTATTTTGGCCACGTCTTTGATCGGCACGGCTGTCGCTGGCTTACCTCTGGCGGCTCTGCTCTGCACCGTGCCCCCCTGATGCACCACAGCCTTCAGAACTATCCGCGGCTTGGGGCCCCCCCCCGGGTTTCAGGGGGAGTCCGCCAGTGAACGCCGATGCCAGATAGTCTTGATATCGGTTGACCTTCCAAAACTTAGGGGTAACAATGTAAACAAGGTAAAACGTTTTCTACCGATATCGGCAGCTTCGTTCTGGGTACGTTCGCGCAGTAAACTAACCACTCCACGGGTCAACTGTTCAGAGCTAGCGGCAATATCTATACGGTGGGTTCTCGGAAGGTGCATCAATTCCATCGAACCTCCCGCTTTTAGCACCTTGCACACTGCTTGGTTATCTTCCATAGATGTGCATTTGACTTCTCGTTGTAACAGAATTTCCCACGGCGACAGGGCTGGCGGCAACTCAGTTCGCGAAGCAAGATCCGCGGCAACAATGTATGCCTCAAGTGTGCTATGGGACACGCAAGTTTGCCGACGAGAAGCCATACTCTGATTAGCTCTCGTGCATGGTGCCCATACTACCTGGTGGCTTGCACTCGCACTGCGATGCGTTCTTAAGTCACTAGCAAGGTCTGCAGACTACTGTCGGATCGTGACATCCTCCATTTTGTCGCCTACCCATGACGTCATATTGTATGTAGCCGTGGACTTGATATAACATATCAAGCGAAAGAGGTCCATGTCCTGATGTTCAATCCATTTCGTCTGGACCGGGTTCCGCGGCTGAGCCGGGGACCTCGACTGACCTGTCTGGGGAACCTGCGTCAACTTGGATCCCGGGTGCCGCTGCTACGGCCTCCTCTGCTGGAGAATGTCCTTCTCCTCGTGGACCTCCATGTCCACCCTCCAAATCAGTCAGCTCGGGGCCAACAGGCGAACCAGCAGCAGGGTATGTCGCAGGGTCGGTATCGGTTAGTTGTGCATAAAGTGTCACACAGTATTCAAACAACTCAGTCATATCGTACTCAATGGCTCTGACCACTTTCGGCTGTCTAGGTTGATATGGCTCAGTCGGCTGCGCCGCTGAGTCACCCCCCGGTTCCTCGTCGTCACTCTCCACCTGTTGTCCTGAGGTGGGCGTTTTCTTCACCTTCGGTGGTGGAGGGTCAAGGACTGTTGGTAACTCCCCCTGCCATTCAACGCACTGTGTAAACAAATGATGTTCACATCCCAAATATCGCCCTACGTTAGTTGGTGGGTCGATCTCGACGCCCCCAGGGCAGCCTTCGGAGGCTTCTTGTAAGAGTCGCCACCCTTTTTCGAGGTTCGCTTTTGGCCCCGATAATTTGAAATCACAACTACGCCAAGGACTACATTTGATGAAACCTTCGGAAGTCACATGTCCCTCGCAATGCTCTCCCCACTATCCACCCGAGTCAGAATGTTCATAAAGTGAAAGGATTAAGGGACATACGGGATCTCGCATGTCTCTCCAAGCAGGCGGCCACTCGTCTCTCGGCAGGAACATCCATTTTGGAGTTCCCCCTATTTTGGACTGAGTGTAAGCCTGTTTGGCATCCGCCTGTTGAATGTCATGCCCCTCGAACAGGCCATAGGTATCCGCCGCCTTGCTGGCCTGCGTAGTGGCTGGGCTGCTAGAAAGTTCCTGAACTACAGCTACGTCTCTGTGCTGATCTCTAACGTCTGACCCATCAAGAACAACTCTGCCTTTATATTTGCGGTCTTTGTGTCTGACTGGGAGTTCTGTATTCTTTCCTACCAAAGTGGCAAACCGGCGTCCGAAATGGGTCGTTTGCCCCTTTCTTTGTCGAACAACATCGTTGTATTCCATCGCGCCTGACTCATCCCAAGTGCCGGCGATTCTTATCCCATTCGGCTTGCAATGCTTTGCGGGCATCGAGGTTCACCGCAGCTTCGGCCTTGGACGCGGGTCGCGCCGCGGCCGCTATACTCCGCGGCGGATTTTCCTCAGCCGGTAATTCGTGCGCTTATCCTTCGATTCGAGAATCATCGGTCAACGGATTGCACAGGCAGTCTGCATCGAACCTTTCTTTTTCACGATGCAGTGGAAGAGATGATTCAGATGACTGCAATAGCATACGGGGCACGCTGCGTCGCGAAGCGGCGGCCTCCGGACTCGAAGTCAGGCTGCTCCCGTTGGACTTTATCTGTCGTAGGAGTGCTAGGACCTCTCCGACTGCGTCGGGAAGAACCCCATCTCGCAGAATTGCCCCACCATACCAAGTCTGCTTCCACTATGCTTCTTCATCGCCGGAGGTGCCCTGGTCACTCCCAGAGCCTGTATCTGCGGAGTGTTCCTCTGCCGCTCCCGCAGGATGCAGGAGTGCGCGCCAGTCTACTGCGGTTTCACCTAGCACCCTAATATATAATTTCTTTCTTCTGCGGGTTTCAGCACCTGAATGGGCGTTGCCCTCTGGATATTCAGTGCCTGCGTTGCCGCGTTGCGCGTTCTGGAGATCGAATGCGTCGATTCCACTATCGCGAAGGAGGGCCATGCAGGGCCTCGGGTCAACGATCCCGAAGAAACCTCTGTTCTCGAGTCGGGATTGCTCCACCGCTTTCCTCCGTTCCGCATGGCTCATGTTGAACCATCGACTTGGGTGAATTCCCGGATTGGTGGAAGTAAATAGTTTCGTAAGCCATAGTGCTCCATCGCGTGGGTCTGGGTCTGTGACCCAGACTCTTGCCACGGGTACATCGTCAGGATCATAATACAAGGGGACTCTAATGCTGCAGGTTTTCCGTCTGCCTTTTAAGGGCAGTTTTCCGGTTAGTTCATCCTCACCGAAGCTGCAATAATGCGTGGATCTTCGTAACATTCCATAGCGTCTAAGTTCTGCGTGGTTCGGGCAAGAAGCTGTCCCGGTCCAGGCGCTCTCGTCCGCGGCTGTGCTATCGAGAAATTAGTCTGGCGAGCTCATGTATATTCTGTATGAGCGAGACCGAGTTTTTGCTTCGTGTCATCATCGGGTCTCGAATCGCGCTGGGGATCCCTACCGTCAGGTACAACAGGCACGTCATCCACAATGACTTCCCCCGGACCATCGTCATCGGAGTCGTTGTCATCTCTGGGTGGAAATGCGGCCTCGCCTCGTGCCGGAGGCTGTGGTTTCGGTGCACCTGGGTCCCTGTCACCGAACGACTGTGTCGCCTGTGATCCTCATCTGGTTCCTTGACCAGCTGGGCCGTCAGAGGTACCGCTTGGGGGCGTAACTATACGTTTTTGACCGTTCTGTGCAACATCATATGCTTCACGCATAGGAAATGTAGGTTCCTGGTCTGGCGCAGTACCGTCCAACATGTTGCTGTGGACTTGGTCTGACGTCTCGATGATCGGGCGCTTGTCAGCTGGCGTCCGCCCGGTTTCCATTTTCAGATCGTCGAGTTGTCGCAATGGTGTCACGCAGCTCTCTGGTCCAAACATGCCCCCCGCTGTGTGTGCATAGCCGAAGTAAATCCCCATAGCCGTCGCCCCGCCTGTTCTGGCGATCCGAAACCTAGATTCTGGGGGAGGCATGAATCGAACAAGGGAGCCAAATGAAAGAAAAGGGGCTGCCAAATCATGTCCGAATCTGCGCCTCCATGACGATTCACCGTCGTCCGGGATCCTTGCGTCATAGCAAAGACAGAAGTATTGGACAGCATATGTCCAAAAAGGTGGGGGGAGGCCTGCCTGCGCAAGCAGTGCTCGAGTCCCCATCTGAGCAATTCCATTGGATCGTTCAGCGACAGACATAAGCTTCTTGTTACCAGGGATGGTAGGTTCATGTGCGATCTTTAGTTCGGTGCACGCCCGTGCAAATTCTCTCGCACCGTCAGTACCTATACGACCACCCTTTGGGTGATAAGGAGGTTCGGGGGGGGGGGGGCAACGTCTCTCACGATCGGTCTCACTATCGATCTCACTATCGATCTCGCTATCGGTCTCGCTCGGTCGCTCTCACTCGATCGATCGCTCAATCGATCTCGCCCGATCTATTACATTCGATCGATCTCACAATCGGTCTGACTATCGATCTCACAATCGATCTTACAATAGATCCCACTACCGATCTGACAAAAGATCCCGCATTCGGTCTCAGTACCGATCTCACTTTCGACATCACAGTCGATTTTACAATTAACGTCATCATCCCCATCGCCATCAACATCATCGTCATCAACGTCATCAACATCATCATCACCATCGGGGCACCATCATCATCATCACCAACATCACCTCATCACCGTCATCATCAACATCAATATCATCAGCACCATCATCACCACCATCATCGGAACACCACCGTCGTCACCATCATCATGGTCAACATCATCATCATCGGGACACCATCATCATCATCGTAATCGGAACTCCACCACGGGCATCACCATCATCATCTCATCAGCATGCACAACATCATCGACACCATCATCGGGACACCATCATCATCAACAACATCATCATCAACAACCTCATCATCATCGGGACACTATCAGCATCGTCAACATCATCATCATCATCACCATCATCATCATCGGAACACGATCCTCATCACAACATCATCATCACCATCATCGAGCCACCGTCAAAACCATCATCACCACCTCATCCTTCTCATCATCAGCATTAACACCATCATCACCAGGACACCATCAACGTCATCATCATCAACATCATCATCATCGGGACACCACCATCATCACCATCATCATCAGCAGCATCATCATACCTCCTCATCATCACCATCATCATCGCGACACCAGCATCATCAACATTATCATCATGTTCATCATCATCACTGGGACACCATCATCATCACCATCGGAAAATCATCATCACCAGCAACACCATCATCATCGGGACACCATCATCATCACCACAATCACCATCAACATCATCATCATCACCATCGTCAGCATCATCATCAACATCGGAACACTATCATCATCACCACCATTGCCATCACCATCGTCATCATCAACATTATCGACATCATCATCATTCGGACGCCGACGGGACACCGGCGGGACACTGGCGGGACACCGCGCCCCACAGGCCCCTGGAAAGGAACAATTTGGTCCGGCCGCGCCTCAGCCGGAGGCGGGACACCGCTGGGACACCGCGCCCCCCCGGGCCCCCGGAAAAGAAAAATTTGGCCTGGCCGCGCCTCAGCCAGAGGCGACTTTCCTCTCGCCCGCCCACGCAGCTTCGCCTCGCCCGCGCGCACGGCACGCACGAACGCGAAACCGAAATCGATATTCCTGTAGGGGGGCTCTCCGTTCCACTTCGATCTCACCCCCTCACCTCCGATAGCAGTGGTCTAACTTTTCTCCTGGGGCTTTGAGGTTAATCAAAAAATGCAAACGTGAATCGCTGATTTGTCATGCGCACCCTGTGCTGCCGTGAAATCTGCTGCCCAGTCGCGAAAAGTCACGCGCGCGGTCTCGTCGTGGAGACCCCGCGATTAGTCATCCATCGCAAGCCAGTGATCCATGGTGGTCAGGTGTCCGGACGTTGTAGGATTCGCGCATGGTCTCGGTACCCTCAGCCTTTTATATTGCGCTTTCCTTGGTTGGCGCCGCATGGCCATCGCCCAGTTACACACCGAGCAAAAAGGATTCTTAGGAGTATGAGTTAGCAAGTGCGAGAGGGGGGCAGCGCTCTTTTTGGGTCAATTGGCAAGTCTCAAGTCGTAAGAGCTCGCGGCACACCAGAGCCAAGTACGCATGTCGGTCGTCGATCGCCCAGTCGTCGATGTGCTCCGCCAGCGCGATGTTGCACCAGCGCAGCGGGTTCTGCGTGGGTGCCCCGGTGAACGCCGTGAAGGCGCTGCTGAGCTCGGCCTCAGGGGTCGAGGGCTTCTGGCAAGCCCGATGCGCGCTCGAGCGGGGCACGCGAGCGTCGTCTGCCGCGCGGCGGGTCGTCGCCCCCGCGGGCCGCGCGGGCGCATCAATTAGGAAGGGGATCGAGGATGCGGTGAACCTCGCCCCTGTGCGCGTCGCGCGTGATCCACGACATGCTGCAGCTGGTGCCGGGGAGCGCGCCGTCGGACAACGTCTTGATAGCACGCTCGAAGTCGGCGGTTCGGACGGCGTCGAATCCATGATCTTGCAGTGCTAGTGTTGCGTGTCCCTTAAGGGCCCTGGCGGGGCGCCCTGGGGCCCTGGCCCATTCTTGCCGGGGAAGGTCGGCGGGGCCAGCCCGGCGGGCCGGCCTGGCCGCACCCTGGCGAGGCAGCTCCTTGAAGCCTTCCGTGACGCTGTCTCTGTCGCGGTGGAGTTTTGACTGAGGAACGTCATGCCGGCGCGTCCACAGCCTCCAGATCCGCGAGAGGTCGAGGGAAGGTTGGGGGCGACAGCGATCTCGGCGTCGCTGATGATGCGCATCAGCCGAGCAATGCGATGGCCCTGCTGCTCGACCATGCGTCTCCGAAGGCCTGCATCGGACATGATCCCCCTGATCTCGCCGCAGAAGTCGGGGCCCGCAACGCAGCCCGCGACGTCGATCTCTCCGAGGGCGAGTCCTGAGCGGGGGGCCACGCGTAAATGGACGGCCAGCGGCGCTAAGGCCGATATGCCTGGCGACGCCAGCTCGCGACAAAAAGTCGCGATGCCAGCGCCCGCGCGCGCGCGAGGGTCGCGGCCCGCGGCCCCCGCCGCGCCCCTAAGGGTGCCCGCGCGTTGGGGCCGGGGAACTGGACCTTCAGCATCTGGAACTCGAGGCCGCCTGTGGCGTCGGAATCCGGGTCGACGTTGCCCGCCGCCAGCGGTGCGAGCTGCTCGGGCGGCAGTCCCCCGGAGTGCGGCTTGAGCTTCTGGGGCGTGCACGTGGCGCCTCGGCGACGACGCGAAATCGAAATGGGCGGCGCTGGGGCCCCATGCGCGATCTCGCGGCCACCTGGCCCTGGAAGCGCGAGGCACTCGTGGCCCACGCCTCTCCCCACCGCTCCGTCGCTCGCGCGGGTTGCAAACTTTGCGGAGCAGGGCGGTCGGCGCCTGCGGTCTCCACAGCGGGGGCGCGCGCGATGCGCTGACTGGTCGCGCCGTCGCGGAAAATCGTTGCGACGGGGCAGTGGACCTCGCAGTTCGCGACCCGCGGCCCGCGGCCGTCTCCTGCAACGCGAATTGGAGACGACGCTTCCAGGAATTGTCTGGGTCGCTGGGGTCTGCGCGCCAGCTGCGCGGCGAAACGCGGCCCCCAGAGGTTGGCCCAGGAATCGGCGCCGACAACGACTCCCAGACGGCCGCTCGGCAGGTCGGCGCCCGCCAAGTAGCCCGGCGGGTCGTTTGATGGACTCGGGCCTGTGCCCGACGAAGTCGGCCACCACGGGAACGACGGCCCGCGGGGCGGCGCGCGCGTGCCCAGCTGGGCGCCGAGCGCCGCCGCGCCCGCCGCGGGCGAGAAGCTGGGCGCGCTGCTCGGCGACCGCGCGAGGTCTGGCCGAGGCGCCCCGGGGGCGGGGGCCGGCCAAGGAGACTGCGCAAGGTCCTGCTGTGGCGCGCTCTCCATTGGCGCGCCCCTGCCCGACGCTGCGCGGGCCGGCAACGCAATTGCCGGGCGCGCTCTCCGCCTCCGCGCGGGCTGGCGGCGCAGCCGCTGGAACCGTCGGCGTGCGATCAACGCCAATGAAGCGGAACTCGGCGATGACGTCGGCCTGTCCGCGGCGCGCCGAAGAACGCGCCAAACGGGTGTCTGTTCTCTGCAGAAGGTGCACGTCACGCTTGATGTAGAGATGTGGCCGCGCAGAAAGCGCACCGCACATTCGCCGCGCTGAAAGACCTCGCGGCAATTGGGGCACACCCTGTCGTCGCCGCTGAACGCCGTGACTGAGGGGGGCAGTGCAGTCGGGGCAGCGGCCATCACAGCATGATGATTGACAGATGTCTCAATGCAACTCTGCGCGGCCTGGCGCCGTTTCTCATTTTGCTGCCGTGCGAGCTCGAGCGCCAGCTGCGTGCTGTGGAGCTCGTCGAAGTGCCGTCGTTGCGCGTGTGCGCGTCGCGCTCGGATCGGCCGCCGCCGGCCAAGTGTCGTGGCCGGCGAACCGCGCGGAGACTCTGACGGACGGTTGACTCACGTCGACGGGGATGTTCTGACTGAACAGAGCCAAGTTCTGGAGAGATTCCGGCACTGGCTGAGACGTAGCTGCTGCCGGCGCGAACTGCGGCGGCCACATGGAACTCGATCCACGCGGCGCGCTGATGCCGAGGGCTGCGACTAAAGGCATGCAAGCCCAGCTCGGCAGCTGCACGTCGGCAGACTAGGTTGGGGGCGCGGCGACGCGCGCGTTGAGGTCGCCCATCCAGTCGCGCCCCTGGGTCCGTGGGAGTGCACCGCCCACTTGTGTCTACCACTGCGGTGTTGTTGGTGGTGGTGGTGCCGCTGGGGCTGCTGGAGCCGCTGGCGCCGTCGGCGCCCGTGATGGTGCTTCCCCCGTTGCTGCCGGACGGCCCGGTGGCGCAGCCGCCAGAAACGTCGGCGGCGTGGAGGCTCGCGCACGGCCCACGAGGTCAGTCATCTCCGGTCGCAGTCGTCGCAAACCGGCTTCGCGTGGAGAGGGCGAAGGCGATGGCGATGTCTCCATCAAAAATGACAAACGGTTGCGGCCAACCAGTTGCCGCGAGCCGTCCGAGAAAGAACTTGGCGTTGCCGCTGTCGCTGATGGCTGCGGCGCTGGCGCTGCCAGAGTTGGACGCACCGCGCCCCGCGGGCAAGCGCTCTGCAGTGGATCGCCGCCCCCCGCGCCCTCGGCCACGGGCCGAGGGGCCTAGGCGGTGCCCCTGGTCATTCAGACTGCGCGTGCTCCCGTTCTGGGCCGCTGCTCGGAAGGCCCCGGCGGCCCTCGCTGCCCCTCTGGGCCGCTGCTCGGAAGGCCCCGGCGGCCCTCGCTGCCCCGGAGAAGCAGGCGGCGAGGGCGACGGCGCCGACGGCGGCGCTGGGGCTTAGGCGCCGAGGAAGAGAGCGCGCCCTGGCAGGCGGCGCGGGGGGGCTGTCGAGCGCGGGGTGCTTCGCGGCGTCGCACTCGCGGCATTTGAGACGCGCCCCGCCAGGGCCCGCGAGGTTGCCTCGGCGGCCCGAACCCGCGCCAACGGCCCTGAACTTCCTCCGCCCCCCCCGTGCACCTGCCCTTCCCGAAGCCCGCGAAGGACCGCCAAAAGTCGTTCTCGGGCAGGACGGCGATGAGAGCGCGGCAGCTACCCGGCAGCTTGCGCCCTCGCCCATTCCTTCCGCCCGATGACCCTCTGCGCGCAGCGGGCGGGCTCCGCCGAGGCTGCGCTGGCGCGCCTCGGCGCGCCCTCGTGCCCAGAGGAGGCGCGCGCCGCGCTGTTCCGCGGGAGTGTCGCGTAGATCGGGGCCGTCGGCAGTTATCTCCTCGCCGACAGAGCTAGCAGCGTCGTCGTCGGTGTTTGAAGCGACCCCTGCCTCCCCCCTCTGCGCCGGCGGCGCCGCGCCAGGGGCGCGGCCCCCGGGCGCGGCCCCGGCCGGCGCAGGGGGGCCCGGTGCCGATCCCGGCGCGGCGGGGACTGCGCCGCCCTAGCTCTGCTCCTGCGCGGGCGCGCCCGTTTGCCGTCGGGCGGCGTGGGCCGCCGAGGCAAGGCTTGTGGATGCCATGACAATGGGCGCTCGGACAATCGCATCATTGAATTAAAGATGCATTTAAAATGTGGAAAACATATTCTAAACATGCGTCAACCGTGTTTTTAACATGTAAGATATATTTGAAACACATTTTTGACATATGGCAAATATTTGGCAGCATGCTTCCTCTCCATCAATCGACTTCCACAAGGCAAGGTTGCCCGGCGATCCCTCGATCGGTGCCCAAACCGTCTCGGCTGGCCCGTCGCGCGGGCGAGCTGCCGAGCGATCGCGGGACAGGCCACGTTGCAACGCTGCAGGGGCATGGCAAGTTGGGCGTTCGACGCGCCAGCTGCGCGCAGCAGGAGGAAACTGAGCCCCTCGGCGCCGATCATGAGTTGGCCAGCTTGCCGCGCCCGCTCGCGGGAGATGTCGAGCCTCGCCAGGAGAGCGTCGACGCGTTGAGGCGCGCGGGCGACTAAATCTTGTTGGGCCATTCAAGAAATCAGAATAGAGAAAATAGTGAAGTTGAAAAATCTGGGAAATGCTGGGAGCTAGCAGAACTACCAACAATCACGAAGGTGGTAATTTCCGGAAGTACCGGCAAATCCCGCATTTTAAAATTATCCCGGCAAAGCAACCTAACAGCGATGTGCAGGAGCATATATGGAAGCATTCCCCTTACGATTCAGATGAGAATCCAGTTGTAGAATTCTGCTGTTCTCGCAGTCGTAGTCGCATTCACGATGACTCGCAGTGGCAACGGCAGTCGCAGTCACAGCCTCAGCCTCAGCCTGTCTCAGCCTCAGCCTGCATCAGCCTCAGCCTCAGCCTGCCTCAGCCTCAGCCTCAGCCTCAGCCTCAGCCTCAGCCTGCCTCAGCATCAGCCTGCCTCAGCCTCAGCCTCAGCCTCAGCCTCAGCCTCAGCCTGCTTCAGCCTCAGCCTCAGTCTGCCTTCAGCCTCGGCCTCAGCCTCAGCCTGCCTCCTCAGCCTGCCTCAGCATTCAAAATGTGTGCCCTGGCATTCAGCCTCAGCATCAGTCTGCTTCAGCTCTCAGCCTCAGCCTCAGCCTCAGCCTGCCTCAGCCTCAGTCTGCCGTCGGCCTCGGCCTCAGCCTGCCTCAGCCTCAGCCTGCATCAGCCTGCCTCAGCCTCAGCCTCAGCCTCAGCCTCAGCCTCAGCCTGCCTCAGCCTCAGCCTCAGCCTGCCTCAGCCTCAGCCTCAGCCTGCTTCAGCCTCAGCCTCAGTCTGCCTTCAGCCTCGGCCTCAGCCTCAGCCTGCCTCAGCCTCAGCCTCAGCCTCAGCCTCAGCCTCAGCCTGCCTCAGCTCAGCCTGCCTCAGCCTCAGCCTCAGCCTGCCTCAGCCTCAGCCTCAGCCTGCTCAGCCTCAGCCTCAGTCTGCTGCAGCCTCGGCCTCAGCCTCAGCCTGCCTCAGCCTCAGCCTCAGCCTCAGCCTCAGCCTCAGCCTCAGCCTCTGCAGCCTCAGCCTCAGCCTCCTCAGCCTCAGCCTCAAGCCTCGGCGCCTCCGCCTGCCTCAGCCTCAGCCTGCATCAGCCTCAGCCTCAGCCTCAGCCTCAGCCTGCAGCCTCAGCCTCAGCCTCAGCCTGCTTCAGCCTGCCTTCAGCCTCAGAGCCTCGGCCTCAGCCTCAGCCTGCCTCAGCCTCAGCCTGCAGCCTCAGCCTCAGCCTCAGCCTGCCTCAGCATCAGCCTGCCTCAGCCTCAGCCTCAGCCTGCCTCAGCCTCAGCCTCAGCCTGCTTCAGCCTCAGCCTCAGTCTGCCTTCAGCCTCGGCCTCAGCCTCAGCCTGCCTCAGCCTCAGCCTGCCTCAGCCTCAGCATCAGCCTGCCTCAACATTCAAAATGTGGCCCGGGAATGGAGTTCTGGGAACTCGAAGAACCGAAGTGGCCTACAGCTGGCTCCGGGCATTCAAAATCATTCCCAGGAACGGAGTTTTGGGAACTCGAAGACCACGAAGTGGCCTACTTTGCGATCGACGCAGAGTTGTTGGTCTTATGTAATTTGAGATGCATTTATACGTAAGTTAAGCGTGCCCGTCATTAATTGGGAGCAAGTTGTCTATATTTGATTTATGTTCGGTTTCGGGCGCGGGCAAGCGATTCAAGTTATCGAAGTTATCGAAGTTAGGTTTTTCAGTTATTCAAGTTATTTTATAGTTGTGAATTGTAGCGTTTGTCGTGTTCCTCCTCTTTTTTCCTCTCCGCCCTCCTCCTTCTTCCCCTTCCCCCTCCTCATCGTATGTCTCCTCCTTCCCATTGCGTCTGCACGCGCACGTCGTGATTCTGCAGCGCCTAGCGCTTTTTCACGGCTTCACAACTTCCACCGACACGCCAATTGCCATCCACGCAAGCGCCAACCTCAAGCCACCAGAATGCCAAAGGGAAGCGCCACCGATCCTGTCCCAGATTCCTGTGTGGTCGCCCAACCGACGGGAAAATTGCATTGGTTCCACAATCACGTAGGTCGACGCACCCTCCGCGCAGCAGGCTTGGACCATTCCCAACTCTTCATCCCGAAACACGAAATCGCCGACAGAAATGTACAGACCTTCGGAAGCCAGGCGGTCGCCGACGAACGCCCCAGACGTCCCAGGCACAACGTCGGTCGGGCCAACGAGGCTCTCTGGACAGGGAATTCGGACATGAGGTGGTCTGCATGTTGGTTGATTACGCCTGCTAGCACTGTCCGTTCATACGTCTGCGTCGGGGCAGATGCGGCAACTCGTTTGCAGCGCCTGTGCAAGCGCTCGATCACGAATGCGTCCAGGACCATATCAGACTCCTTGCAAAGAGGAATGGGGGTGGAACGTAAGAAGAGCAAGAAGGGGAATGGGGGTGGAACGTAAAAGGGGGTGAAGGGGGTGAGAGAGGTAGGTCCTCGAACTGACCACAGGCGTCCCACATCCAGTGGGTTTTGGCCGTCATGTTATCCGAGCAGCCGTGGGCACGTTTGTGAAGCAACATGAACCTCCTCCAACCACTCCGCAGATCGTGAGCAGCCTGGCGCATTGGAATGATTGCTTTTTTGGCATACAACAGGATATCTACACACTAGCAACACGCCGTAAACGATTCGATGTACGGTTGCACGCTATCGATGCCATGAAGTCGAACCTCGAAGAAGCCTCGAATCAGGCCGTAAAGAGCAAGCAACTGTGAGCAGCTAGCTTTGATATTGCCTTTTGTATTTGCCATTCGTTGTTTACTGAATATTCGCCAAAGGTTAGCATAACACGATCGGCTGTGGCTGGGGAAGCACCAGCCGCGCTGCAAATATTCTTGCACTCCACCAGAAGCCACGTGGTCACTGCAAGCTTGCAGAAGAAGGTTCGCCTCGCGCAAAAGCGCGCCATCTTGCAACATGCAGTGCATCCAATCAAAGGCCAAGGACTGAAATAGGTCACGGCCGTGCACCCTCCACGCGGGGTCTGCCAATAGCCCCGCACGCGTACAACCAGCTCCAACCATCTCCCAGCTCCAACCATCTCCCCCGCATCAACTTTCTCTCGC
Organism: Prorocentrum cordatum; assembly: GCA_963575745.1. Classification (NCBI taxonomy): domain Eukaryota; class Dinophyceae; order Prorocentrales; family Prorocentraceae; genus Prorocentrum; species Prorocentrum cordatum. The sequence goes on from CAUYUJ010017939.1 coordinate 83,451, forward strand.
GCCGCAATGATAGCGTCAACTGTGGCAAAAACGTCGCGTGCCTGCCAACGACGGAAACACGTGTGATCTTCGCAATCAAGCTCTACCCAACCGTCGCGCCGATGCGCGGGGCCACTGTGCATTGAGCACGTTGTAATGCCGAAGACACGGTTTCATCGAAGACGCGCCGTTCCATTCCCAAGCGGTTCTGTGTCCATCACCATCGGCCAGCATGTGGCGTAAACGAGCCCACAGCAGAAACGGCTGACCATTCAAGACCAGTGGTAAACCAGAAATTGCAAGTCCATCTACAGCAAACAACTGAAGATCCAAATACACGCGTAGCATGGCTGACCAGCCGCCCATCGTTTCGTGAATCTTTGTAGATCGCACAACCACGGGCGTGATCCATGTCGTCTCGTGCCATAGCGCTTCTTGGCCGAGCTCAACGAACGAAAAACTTAATTGCATTGCTTTCTTCGTCTGGTCTGGGGACCTCGGGTCACCAGGGAAAACTCGTCGAAACCAACGATGAGGTTCCACGGGGCCGACGGCGAACATGGATGGGCACAGGCTGCCTTGGCAAACACATCGCGCAAGCGAGGGCACTCGCGTACGAGACGCGCGAGCAACGCATTTGGATGTGCGAATTCCCAGTCCCACGTGCCCCCGCTGACCATGTCAAGACTGCGAACATGTCTGACAGCGTAAAAATGCACCAAGTTCGCTTCTCGTACCAAGTGTGGCGTTGCTTCATCAAGGACGGATGGGTTCCTTTTCAGTTTTGCCAATATGCTTGAAAGCGCTCTATTCGTGACATTACAAGATCGCACAAGCCCAAGAAGTCCAGTGACCTTGCTCTCGTCACTATTGCCATGCCTTCTCAAGCGTTTCTCTGTCCGATTCTGGGCGTCCCCCATTTCCCCCTTCAGCCAAAACGGCTAGAACAGGACGCCCTATTTCCTTGCATCCCGCCTTCCCTCCCTCCTTGGGTCGGCGCGCAGAGCTCCCCCCCCTGGCGCGCAGAGCTCGAGCTCCTCCTCCTCGTCGTCCTCCTCCTCCCCTCCTCCTCCTCCTCCTCCTCCTCCTCCTCCCCCCCCCCCTCCTTCGGCCGCCGCAAAACCGACCATGCTCATTCAAAAATGGTAGGTTTCTGCCCGTTCCTCCTCCTCCTCCTCCTCCTCCTCCTCGTGGTGGAAGCGTGACGCGCTGCAAAGCCTAACATCGGCACGCAATGTGCGCTAACGCTCTTCATGTGAGTGCGCGCGTGTGCCCACGTGTTGTGCAATGCTTTGCAATGCCGTGCTATGTTATGCAATGCCGTGCGATGCCGTGCCGTGTTGCGTCGTGCCGATGTTATGCTATGCTGTATTACGCGACTCTGGGCGTGTGGTTTGGTGCCATAGCCGTGTAGGGCTGTATGTGTCATGAGCACATGTATACATATGTCGCCTGAGCGAATAACCGCTGCATGTATAACAGGGAGGAGGGGGGATCGGAGGTGTATGATTTTTTTGCCTAGAACCCCAAGCGCGTGCCACAGCACGCTCGCAAGCTGGTGCTCCAGCTTCGACGCGCGGATTCACCATGCCGCCTGCTGGCGCTGGCGGCAGACCCCTATTGCAATCCGTTTTGAAAAGAAATCTCCAGCGAAGTCTTTATCGCCAGCTTGATCCGACAGGAATCCTCACTGCGAAGTCTTGATCGCCAGCTTGATGAACGTATCGAAACGCCTCAGCTGGGACAGCAGGGTCGCCACGTCCTTCTTGTTCGCGTCGAGCGGCATCTCGTAGTCTGCGGTATCCTTGATGTCTTTCGCTTGGGAGATCAGCTTCGTCGCTTCAGCCATCAACTCATCAGGCTTCTTCATCATGGACTGGTCCAGCTTGGCCACCCTGGCAGCCACCACGGACTTGTTCAGGTTCCCCACAGCCTTGTTGAACGTTTCCTTCAAGATCGCAGTCACCGTAGCTTTCTTGTCCTTGATCGCCTCATTGGCGGCGCGCTGGTCCTCCTTTTCCTTCTCCTTCTTCTGCTTCTCCTGCTCCCGTGCAAGCATCGCATCCATCTTTGCCTGCTCCTTCTCACGGGTGGCCTTCGCCCTCTTCGTCTCGCGGTGGTCCTCTTCATCAGCTGGTTGTGATTCCGAATCGCTAAGAGGGCGCTTGCGATGTTCACGGGTCTGAAGCTTGTTCTTCGCCCCAGACTCGAAGCCCGCCGAAGTTTTATGACCCTTTGCGAGAATTGGCACTCGGTAGCAAAGTCCAAGCACGCGATGCGTCATGATATCTTCTGGCAAGCTGTTCTGCTCGATCGACTCCGCGTCGAAACCCTTGCCTTTCCAAACCGAGAGTGGCAAGTGCGCGCCCGACTCGCCGTACCACACCTGGCAGGCCTCGTACTCGGTGAAGAACTTCCTGGCGTACTCCCCCTTCGTGCCTTGAGCGTTCTTCGCGTCGACGTAAAACTTAATTTTTTCTTCGTCCGAAAGCTTCTTGAACCCAGGCGTCGGCCAGGTGCCGAACGCTTTGTAGAGGCCCGAAATGAAACTGTTGCACTGTGAGCAAATGAATGTCTGCTGGGTGCTGGAGGCCAACTTCGCTTTCTCGAACGGCGACGTCTGCTGGCACTTGACGCGCGCGATCGCGGGGCAGGGCGGCTCGGTCACCTTCGAGTGCCATCCCAGTCGGAGCCTCGCCATCATCACATTTATCAATCTGGTTGCCGATCTGGCAGTGTCTCGTCAGCTGCAGGCGGCGGAGCGGCCGTTGAAGCGGCGGGCTGGGCGTCTGCATCTGCAGGCGGCGGAGCGGCCGTTGAAGCGGCTGTGTCCTGAGTCTCCACGTCCACCACCATCGAAGCCTTGCATGTCGGGCACTTCATCGAGCCAATGTCCATCGAAGTCGCCTGCCCGTGCCTTTCCAGACACTCAGCGTGAAAAGTGCGTCTCTCGCAGTGGGGGAAAAGAGTCAACTGTTCGCCATCATCCATCGGGAAGGAGCAAATTGCACACGTGTTATCAGACATGATGTTGGATTCTCAATACACAAATGGTAAAAATATGTCCCTGCTCGGCCGCCAAAAGCTGCGGGCATGCATAGCTCGAAGACAGATCGCACAAGCAAAGAGTTGCTTGGCTCAAGCTCCGTGGCAGGAGCTGCGTGGAAGCTCCTGTAAGAGCTGTGCGCAAGCTCCTTGGTAAGAGCTGTGTGGAAGCTCCTGTAAGAGCTGTGCGTAAACTTCTGTAAGAGCTGTGTGACAGCTCACCAAGATCGTCACCATCATATTTGTTACCATCAGCATCAGCATCATCGTCATCATCATCGTCCTCATCGTGATCACCATGAGCATCATCATCACCATCACCACCATATTGCGGAGCAGCCCAGTCCTTTCACCGACGGCTGAGGGCAGCTCACCCCCAGATCGACATCATCATATTGGTGACCATCAACATCAGCATCATCATCACCATCATCATCACCATCGTCATCATCGTGGCAGTAAGGTTCCTTCGGGCCAAGAAGGAGGGAGGGGGGGGGGAGGGGGGGAGGAGGGGGAGGGGGAGGAGGATGAAGGCCCCTCTGGGTCTTGCCAATTCCAACCGATTCCAACTGAATTCCAACTCGCATTCCACAAATTCCAACTGGTTGGAATCGGTTGGAATCGGTTGGAATCTCCGGAATCGGTTGGAATCTCCGGATTGCGGGTTGGAGTCTCCGGATTTCGGGTTGGAATCTCCGGCTTGGGGGGTTGGATTGGGGTTGGATTTGGGTTGGAATCGATTGGAATCGGTTGGAATTGGAATTGGATTGGGGTTGGATTTGGGTTGGAATCGGTTGGGATCGGTTGGAATTGGGGTTGGATTGGGGTTGGATTTGGGTTGGAATCGGCTGGAATTGGGGTTGGGCGCGAGTCGGATTTGGGTTGGAACCGGTTGGAATCGGCTGGAATTTGGCGCTTGATTTGGGATGGATTTTGGAGGGGCAGGGGGAGGGATCACTGCGGCCCCGCCGATGTCAAACAATAGCCATCCCCCGTGGCTCCCTCTCCAGGACGCACGGCTGGAGTGGGCGGGCCATAACTCAGGCAACAAACGCGAACTCAAGGCTAAAAGCGCAGCACGATGCTTTGACAAAAGAAGAGAGGAGGGGGGCAACCAGTGAGCACGATCCCCTGCGTCTTGAGGAGGAGGAGGGGGAGGGGGAGGAGGGCGAAGAATCTTATTTCTGCCACGCGCTGCCATCAGCGGGCCCCCACATCTGACACCTACAGGCGCTTAAGGGCTCTTCCTCGGTTTCTGCATCACCCGAGCCACCCATGCTTCAGCAGCCGCGACTGCTGCTTTCTCTGTCTGGATCGCCTGCCCCTCCCCGCACTTGATCGCTTTGGTCGAGCCGACGCCGCCGAGGCCAGACCTGCGCATCACCTGAGACCGCGACCGCTCGACAGAGTACGTCGGATCTTTACGCGCGCGGTCCCCCGTGCCCTTGCTCTTGCTGCTCTCGGCCTCGGACTTGCTAACTTTGGGAGGTGTCGCACTCTTGCCTTTGCCCTTCTTGCCCTTGCCCTTCTTGCCTTTGCCCTTCTTGCTAACTTTGGGGGGGGTGTCTCGCTCTGTTCTTCGCCGAGGCTTTTCGCGGGAGTGATGCATTCTTTCGTAGACGAATCCAGACCAGTACTCACTTCTTCTGATGGCTCCTTCTTTTTCTTTTTCTTCTCAGCCTCCAGCTCCTCCATCATCGTCAAAAGCTGCAGCGTGCCACCGCGCGATGCGCCTGGGGTGCCGCCCTCCGCCGTGCCGACCTTCTGCTGCGGCTGATGCTGCTGATGCGACTCGCGTGACTGCTGCGGCTGCTGATCTTGCAGCCGCGGCATGCCACTGCGCGGCTGATGCTGGCGCTGCTGCTGCTGGTGCTGCTGGTGTTGCTGCTGCTGCTGTTCTGGCGAAACCACCTGCAACTGAAGCTGCTGCGTCTCTCGCTGCCCGTGCTGGTGGTCGCGCAATGGCTGCATTGAAGGAAGCCGCTGGTCTCCAATAGCAGGTTGAGGTCTGGACGAAACAAGGTTCGTCAAGAACCCTTGCGTGCATGACGATTGCCCCGAGCGCATCAATAACGACTGCATCATCATCTCCTGGGACGCCTCGAGCTTGTTCATCTTTTCCATCACCCCGTGTGCCAAAGCACTCAGGCCAGATCCAGAGAAAGCGTTGCCAACGAGGAGGCTCGGTGTAGACGGCGTTGACCTTGCGAGCGAAAGCCCTTGTGCGCTGAACCCGCCGCGGCACTTCATTGATAGCACCAAGGCGTCGAGAATTGACGTATCCAATCGGCATCTGGCTGGGGCCGCGCCCTCGGGGCATGCTGCGCGATAAGCTTCAGGGTGTTGTTGCAGAAAGACATCTGGACGCGGTGGCAATTCAAGACATCCTCCCACTGCTGCAGAAACCTTTGCCAGTTTAGCCTGCCTCATGAACTCCTGCTTCAGCTTCTCCTTCGCCCTCTCCTTGGCGTCGCTCGTCATTGCCATCAAGTGCTCGTAAGTATCGGAGCACACCAGCATCACGCATGTCAAGAGGACCTTTGTTCGTTCCGAGGGGTGCCGACACCCCAGCGCCAATGCCCGCTGGACCACAACATTCAGTTTAGCAGACTCTCCAATGGCAGCGTTCCCAAGGATATCCCATTCGCTTTCTGTGAAGTACTCCAGCGCCGCAGTGTAATTTTCCATCTGGGCTTTCTGAGTCTGCCGTTCAGTGACAGGCGTGCGTTCTGCAACGATTGCCTCTGCCACTAGGCGTGCATCTGAGCCGTGCCATGGGACGTCCAATGCCACCTGCGACAAGGCGCCCTTCTGCTCGGCAGCCAGAGTGCACTTGCCCAGCGCTGACGTCAAAGCAAGCTGCTGAGCACGGGATGCTGCTTCGTGCGCCTCGGACCCCACGAGGGTTTGCAAGAAGAGCCGCGCTGTCCCAATCCGCGCCCTGATGTCAGGAAACCCGCCCATCGTAGAGCGGTGCAGCCGTCATGCACCCCCCTGCCTGAACCAACGCTGCTTACGGATCCGACAAGAGAACGCAATGCCACGATACGTAGCGGAGCGGCTGGCGTGCATGCACATACGCTCAGGACCAACCGTGGGAGGAAGGAGGAGTCGTGAGGAATGGTGGTGCAAGGCCTAACATCGGCACGCAATGTGCGCTAACGCTCTCTATGTGAGTGCGCGCGTGTGCCCGCATGTTGGGCAATGCTGTGCAATGCCGTGCTATGCTATGCAATGCCGTGCAATGCCGTGCCGTGTTGCGCCGCGCCGATGTCATGCTATGCTGTACTACGCGGCTCTGGGCGTGTGGACTGGTACCATAGCCGTGTAGGGCTGTATGTGTCATGAGCGAACAATCGCTGTATACATCTGCCGCCTGAGCGAATAATCGCTGTGTGTGTATATATATATATATATATATATATATATTAAGGAGGGGGATCGGAGGTGTATGATTTTTTGTTGCCAATGAGTCGGGCGCCGCCTTCGGCCTCATGAGGCCGAGCCATGAGTACTTCGCATTATAGTACTGAAGATTCCTGCCCCCGCGCTTCTTCTTCTTAAAAGAGCCCGGCGGGGGCTGGGTGGGCGCTGTCGGCTCGCGAATGGGCGGCACCACGACGGGCGCGCGCGCGGTGGGTGGCACCGCGACGGGCGCGCGCACGGGCGCGCTGGGCGCGGCAATCGGGACTGCAGCCTCGCGTTTCCAATTATTTGGAGTGGGCAGCGGCGGGCGGGTCAGTAGATCAGCCCTGCCCCTCCACGATGCGGGGCAATGGCGGAGAAATGTCGCGCTATGCAATGCCGATGAAGACGAAGGGGGCTCAGAAACAGCAGGGCCTGCCGATGTAGACGAAACGGCCCAGGAGCAGCAGGGTTTGCCGATGGGGGCGATGAAGGCCCAGAAGTAGAAATCGCCACGGCAGGCGAGGCCGATGGCGAGGCCCCAGAAGCACGAGCAGGCACCAGATGATCGACAGGCGAGGCCGATGGCGAGGGCCCAGCATTAGCAAGCGCCAGATCATCATCTGGCTTCTTCCGTTTCGCGGCAGGCTCCTGGTCATTACCAGGCTCGGTGCTCTCAGGCAGCGAACTCTCAGGCTCGGTATCGCTGCCAGCCACGTGCCTGGGCGCGCGAAGCCTCGCCGTGCAGGCGGCGAGCTGGTCGGCCAACCCCTGGTCCGCCAATTGGGACATGAGCGGAAGCTGCCTGCGGGAACAAGGAAAGGCGACGCCAAACCAACAGGGGCCACCAGTCCGAGGGGCCAGGGGGGGTCTCCCTGTTGGCGTTGGCCCTCACATCCCGCTCGAGACATTCCCGACATCCCCGATGGACCTCCTCGCTGGAGGCGGGCTCTCTGGCGGCGTTGGTGTCGCCCCTCCTCCCCCCGATGTTCGGGTCAAGAATGCCCGCCAGCACTTGAGCCAAAATGGCTACGGATTGGATAAGCGTGCCAAGGCCCGCTGTGCGGCACGCGTGATCGATGGCAATCTGGATGCCCCCGCCCCAGCCCCGTTGTCTAACCATGTCCTACTTGCCCCCCTACCCCCGTTCGTTGCACCCTCGAGTGTAGGCCATCAGCGCGTAAAAGCGGCATCGCGTAAAGCAAACCATAGCATGCGCAGGCGATGTATGTGATGTCAGCCGCTAAGCATGTTACGCACGTGCGCACACTACGCACGTAAGAATGCCACGCGCATGCACGTACACTCAACGCAGTACGCAGGGAACGCACAATGCGGAAACTATGCATGGTAGTTTCCGAATTGTGGGGTTTGGCGCCACAGGCGCCACACTTCACAGCCACAGCCACATACGCCACATGTCACAACCACATACGCCACATTTCACAGACACATGCGCCACATGAGCCAGAAATTTCGGGGACAGAAAAACCAGCCTACTCCAAAATCTTTCAAAAACCAAGGGGGCATGACTTGTGCCTCCTGGGGACCTGTTTTGCGACGTGTCGGCGGCCTCTTGGAGGCCTCTGGGGCCGTCCTGGGCCTTCTTGGGGCCACCTTGGGCCGTGGCGGGTGCATCTTGGGCCGTTTGGGGGACACCTTGAAACAATAGTTGGCTTTATGGGGGCCATCTTGGCCGTCTTGGAGGCCATCTTGGGCGTCTTGGGAGCCTCTTGGGCAGTCCTGGGGGAAGGCCCTGGAGGCTGTCGACCCCGCCTGTGATGTTGATTTCGCGCCGTGGGCATGCTTTCGAGGCCCCTTCTCCTCCTCCTCGTCCTCCTCCTCCTCCTCCCCCTCCCCCTGCCTCCCCCTGACTCCCGCTGCCTCCCCCTGCCTCTCCCTGCCTCCTCCTCCTCCTCCTCCTTCTCCTCCTCCTCCACATCCCCATCCTCTTCCTCCTTGTCCTCCTCACCCTGCTCATCTTGTCTCCTCCTCCCCCTCCTCCTCCTCCTCTTGCCTCCTCCTTTTCCTCATCCTCCCCCCTTCTCCTCCTCCTCCCTCCTCCTCCTCATCCTCCTCCTCCTCCTCCTCTTGGCCTCTTGTGTTTCAGTTGCTTCCGCGCCCGTAAGGGCGCGGAAGCAGTTGAACCAGAATTCTCGCGGGAATTCTCGCGCGGTTGATCGGGCGCGTTCGCGGGCGCACACAGTTACATGTATGTTCGGGGCAAATCCCCGCGCGGATTCGACCAGCGCTGCTCATGCCAAAACCACAGAAACAAGTTAGGGAAGTTAGGGAAGTTAGGGAAACAAACTATATAAGTTACATCGAAGTTATGTCATTGCTCAACTGCTTGCGCGCGCGAACATTAGTATATTCATCATAACTCTCATAACTCACGCAAGTGCGTTGGCGGCGCTGCCGCATAACTTCCACAATCGGGGTTGACATGAACATTAAACCGCGTAATTTTCCGCGCAGTTAGCGAACTTATCGCTCTTCAGGTTATAATGTAGCATTACATGTGCTCATGATTTGCAGATGTAGCACTTTAACATCGTTTCAACGCGAGCAACTTCGCGTCGATCGCAAGGTGCAGTGGGCCCCAGGCATTCACAATGTGGCCCGGGAATGGAATCCTGGGAACTCGAAGACCACGAAGTGGCTTACAGTTGGCTCCGAGCATTCAAGGTCATGCCCAGGAATGGAGTTCTGGGAATTCGAAGACCACGAATGGCCTACAGTTGGCTCCGGGCATTCAGAATGTGGCCCGAGAATGGAGTTCTGGGACCTCGAAGACCACGAAATGTGTAACTGTTTGCTTAAAACAACTTCCGCGGATTCTCCCCGGCACCCGTCCGGCATCTGCCCAGACCCCCCTGAGGAGTCAAGATGCTATCTTTTGAGACCATTAGAAACCTATCAGTCTTCGCTGTGAGCTAATTACACAATTTCCAAACGTACCGGAAAACACCGGAGGCTTAACAATTATCCCGGCAAAGCAACCTAACAGCGATGTGTAGGAGCATATCTGGAAGCATTCCCCTTAAGATTCAGATGAGAATCCAATTGTAGAATTCTGCTGTTCTCGCAGTCGCATTCGCGATGACAGTCGCAGCGGCAACGGCAGTCGCAGTCACAGCCTCAGCCTCAGCCTGCCTCAGCCTCAGCCTCAGCCTGCCTCAGCCTCAGCCTCAGCCTGCCTCAGCAGCCTCAGCCTCAGCCTCAGCCTAGCCTCAGCCTCAGCCTCAGCCTCAGCCTGCCTGCCTCAGCCTCATGCATCAGCCTCGCCTCAGCCTCAGCCTCCTCAGCCTGCCTCAGCCTCAGCCTCAGCCTGCCTCTCAGCCTCAGCCTCAGCCTCTGCCTTCAGCCTCGGCCTCAGCCTCAGCCTGCCTCAGCCTCAGCCTGCATCAGCCTCAGCCTCAGCCTCAGCCTGCCTCAGCATCAGCCTGCCTCAGCCTCAGCCTCAGCCTGCCTCAGCCTCAGCCTCAGCCTGCCTTCAGCCTCAGCCTCAGTCTGCCTTCAGCCTCGGCCTCAGCCTCAGCCTGCCTCAGCCTCAGCCTGCCTCAGCCTCAGCCAGCCTCATCAGCCTGCCTCAGCCTCAGCCTCAGCCTCAGCCTCAGCCTGCTTCAGCCTCAGTCTCAGTCTGGCCTCGGCCTCAGGCCTGCCTCAGCCTCATCAGGCCTGCCTCAGCATGAATGGAGTTCTGCGAACTCGAAGAACACGAAGTGGCCTACAGTTGGCTCCAGGCATTCAAAATCATGCCCAGGAATGGAGTTCTGGGAGCTCGAAGAACACGAAGTGGCCTACAATCGGCTCCGGACATTCAAAATGTGGCCCGGGAATGGAATTCTGGGAACTCGAAGAACACGAAGTGGCATACAATTGGCTCCGGGCATTCAAAATGTGGCCCGGGAATGGAGTTCTGGGAACTCGAAGAGCACGAAGTGGCCTACAGTTGGCTCCGGGCATTCAAAATGTGGCCCGGGAATGGAGTTCTGGGACCTCGAAGACCACGAAATGTGTAACTGTTTGCTTAAAACTACTTCCGCGGATTCTCCCCGGCACCCGTCCGGCATCTGCCCAGACCCCCCTGGGGAGTCAAGATGCTATCTTTTGAGCCTACTAGAAGCCTATCAGTCTGCGCTATTAGGTAAAAATGTTCCTGGCAAAGCAACCTAACAGCGATGTGTAGGAGCATATCTGGAAGCATTCCCCTTAAGACCCAGATGAGAATCCAGTTGTAGAATTCTGCTGTTATCGCAGTCGCAATCGCATCCGCGATGACAGTCGCAGCGGCACCGGCAGTCGCAGTCACAGCCTCAGCCTGCCTCAGCATCAGCCTGCCTCAGCCTCGGCCTCAGCCTGCCTCAGCCTCAGCCTCAGCCTGCTTCAGCCTCAGCCTCAGTCTGCCTTCAGCCTCGGCCTCAGCCTCAGCCTGCCTCAGCCTCAACCTCAGCCTGCATCAGCCTCGGCCTCAGCCTCAGCCTGCCTCAGCATCAGCCGGCCTCAGCCTCAGCCTCAGCTTGCTTCAGCCTCAGCCTCAGTCTGCCTTCAGCCTCGGCCGCAGCCTCAGCCTGCCTCAGCCTCAGCCTGCATCAGCCTCAGCCTCAGCCTCAGCCTCAGCCTGCCTCAGCATCAACCTGCCTCAGCCTCATCCTCGGCTTCAGCCTCAGCCTCAGCCTGCTTCAGCCTCAGCCTCAGTCTGCCTTCAGCCTCGGCCTCAGCGTCAGGCTGCCTCAACCTCAGCCTGCATCAGCCTCAGCCTCAGCCTGCCTCAGCATCAGCCTCGGCCGCAGCCTCAGCCTGCGTCAGCCTCAGCCTCAGCCTGCTTCAGCCTCAGCCTCAGTCTTCCTTCAGCCTCGGTCTTAGCCTCAGCCTGCCTCAGCCTCAGCCTGCATCAGCCTCAGCCTCAGCCTCAGCCTGCCTCAGCATCAGCCTGCCTCAGCTTCAGCCTCAGCCTGCCTCAGCCTCAGTCTCGGCCTGCTTCAGCCTCAGCCTCAGCCTGCCTCCAGCCTCGGCCTCAGCCTCAGCCTGCCTCAGCCTGCTTCAGCCTCAGCCTCAGCCTCAGCCTGCCTCAGTATCAGCCTGCCTCAGCCTCAGCCTCAGCCTGCATCAGCCTCA